>JAWPHD010000427.1:0-474983 GCA_037043455.1 Cyrtodaria siliqua
TGAGTTTCCCTATAGTAATTTAAACTCAAAACAGCAAATTCACTTCTATATTTAAAGCTACACTAGCAATATATTTAAAGCTACACTAGCGATATTTAAATTGGATTTCTTTTTGTGTGGATGTTGTGCTTTGTAATTTCAGGTAACCTGCTTGTGATGTGATGACAAAGGGTTTTCACATTGTGTAGTGCAAACCATCCTGGACTCAAACATTTAAATTCTGAAATGTTTCAGAATTTGTAGTCATGATTTTTTTACGTACCATACATTTTTGGCTGTCAGAGGAAATATTTTCAAGAATGTCTTTCGATACATGTGTAGTCACACTTTTAAATGTATCAAGACAATTTAATTGATTTCTATTTTGTGATCAAAAAGTCCACATCAAAGATGGCAGTCAGTCAGACATAGTAAAAAATTACCTTCTTTTTAAAAAGGCTTTCTTAAATTTCATGATCACAATTTTTATTGATTGGTTTTAAACTTAGCATAATATTATATGTCTTTATGAACTCAATTCTAGAACCTAGCATAAAACATTAAGGCTCTAAAAAAAATATTTATACAGGGTTTATTTTAAACATGTATTTATATTGTCACATAATTCTATTCCTTCAACATTTTTTCAGTTTTGATGGGTCAGCTCTGATTCCATTTAATTTATTTTTCTTTAAAGATGAATGGCCACCCTTTCAATTAACAAATTTAACTTTTAAACACCATATGAACATTTCTTGACAGTCCTGGGGCAAACATATATTTAAATCCGCTACTCAATAAAGTTGTAAGTAAAAATAAGTATTATTTGCATGTCAACGTATGTAGATACTACTTTTACCACTGTGTGACTGCACCGTGGAATGAGGTAAATCTGTATTGTATAGTTGCACAACTATTGCCAGATAAGTGATAAATACATTCACATGTGGATTAATTTACCTGTTCAAAGTTTTTTACTTCATCAAATAAAATCTTATTCTCGCTTTTCAAAGATTTTGCAATGTGTGAATTGTAAATATCTATTGTTGTGTATTGATTTCGATTTAAATAAACATAAACATATTCATGAAACAAAACATGGCTGGAGAACTTTAAGAACTCAAGCTGCTTATCTGCTTATTTTTTTTGCAAACAAGCAACAACATTAACGCAAAGGATTCTATTTCAATGCAGATCAAAACATGTCTAAAACACACTTTATATCATGTGTTGCCTAAATCTTCAAAAGCCATTTTATTGATTTGCTAATCGCCTTCAGGGGCAGTGTACAATTAGCAGTGTTTCTTTTCAGCCCAATACCCAATGCCTAAAAGAAAAATAAATGTGATGTGTCTTTGCAGAGTCCTTATATAAGGGGTCTTGAAACAACGCTGTATTCCAAAATATGGTTGTCATCGCTACATGTATCTATCGATTTACAGCTAATCGGGCGTGTTATACGTATCAGCTCTACAAAAACGAACGGTAGTGTTAGATTTTAATTAATAATTTGAAGAATAGTAAACTGATTTTTAAAAGCCATATACTGGTAGAAAGTGGATAAAATGTCTTTTTTAGCCAATTAATTTTCTTTATTGGTTTGTGGTGATAATCTTTTTTCGCTGGTTTAAAAACAAACTCACTTTCTTCATTAGGCGACCGCTATTTTGTTTTTGCTTTAATTTTTCTGATTTACCGATTTTCAGCAACCGATATCACACCTTTACGGTAATAATCTCTCATAAAATTTTAGATCTTGCAATTCCTTGTCGATTCATCTTTCCATAAAGATTCCTTCTAGCGAGTTATATTTAGAAATGTTGAAGAAGAACATCAAATAGTAGCAACATCTTTCGTGGCGAATTATGTATATTTAACATGGTTCTAATATTTGATGTTCTTCAACAATTATAAACATAACTTGCTAGATGTAATCTTTATAGAAAGATATAAGGCCAAAAAGTTGCAAGACATAACATTTTACGAGATATTATTACCATAATGGTGTGATACGGGTTGGTGAAAATTGGTAAAATTATACAAATTGAAACAAAAACAAAATGTTGGTCGCCTAATGAAGAACGTGACTTTGTTCCTATAAACCAGCGAATTAGATTATCACCGAATAACAATAAAGATAATTAATTGTCTAAAAAGGAAATTTTGTACACTTTCTATTGGTATATGCTTTTAAAAATCAGTGAACTATTCTTCAAATGATTAATTAAAATGCAACACTACCGTTTATTTTTTGTAAAGCCGATACACATAACAAGCTCGATAAGCCGTAAACCGACAGACGACAGGTAGAGACGACAACCATATTTTGGGATGCAGCTATAGTTACATTAGTGTTTCAAGACCAGTTATATAAGGACCCTGGTCTTTGCAAGTAAAACATGTATTCAATATATGGGTTAAAACATATTAATTCTTAAAACTCATATTGTTTGATTTTCACTATTTTGAGGATCACCGTGAGTTTATTTTGCAAGTGTAAGAATGTATAATTATGTATTATAAATTAAAAGCTTGAATTTTTACTTGAGGATAAAATGAAATGTCCACATTATAACTGATCTTCATAAAAATGTCTCATAATCCTTTCTTCTTAAAGGCTTGATAATAACGGCAATCCTTTATTCATGAAGACCTTTTGACATGGATTAGGTGATTAAAACTCTGGATTTGTGAACTGTGCCAAATTCAATTCATACATAAATTTCTAAAACACTTTACATGGCATTGCAGTTCATGACTTATTGTGCACTATGGGATGTATATGGTGGTCATGACCGATAAGGCCTTAAACCCATTAGAGGACCAGGCAGCTGCTTCCATTGGGTGATTGTACTAGATACACATCCTTGTCCACCACTGTGTCAAATAGGAACACCCTCCTTCAGGTCATACTACACCAATTCATTTTCCATAGACGTACATTATAGCTCCAAGCTCTGTACTGAGTTCCCTAATATAAGAAGCTATATTGTTGCTTACTTGTTTTGAAAGACCTATCTTAGTTTTATCAAAAAAACATACACAAACCACACATTATATTTTGAAAAAGCTGTTTGGGTCGGATGGTGCTGACCCACCTACTTGCATGTATAAATATGAGGAAAATGTAAAATATACTTTTTTTTTATTTTGCAACAAATTATGAATACAGTGCGGAAATGTATGATTTAACCTTTTTAAGTAATGATGATTTAACCTTTATAAGTACTCTTCAAAAGTTGAATTTTTTTAGCAAGATTTTTTGGTTTGTTTACCTTGTCAACCAACCAAAATTAGGAGATTCTGTGTTATAGCTCCGAATTTACCCTGGAACTTTTTCCCCCGTCCTCCGATTGGTTGGTAATTGGTGTAGTATGATCTTCAACTCACATAGTTCGGAGTTCAGGTTACAAGGAAACAATAAGAATGCAAAGAAATTTTTCAAAATTTTTCAAAACAACTGTAGATGTAATGTTAAATGAATCTGAGATTTTTACCTATATGAGGCCAGAGTATTTTTTTATTGGTTTATGGGAAATTTTTCAAAAATTTCCAGTACTTAGGAAGGACGAAATTAAAATAAAATTAAGACCAGCATTTACAATTAAAATTAAATAAAAGTAACTTTTTTGAGACATTTTTTTATTTTCATTTTTTGGAAAACAACATGATGTGACATACGAAACAGATTTTTGTTTTCATATGTTTTTTATAATAGAAACTTATTTCTAGTAAAATATAGTGAAACCTCTGAGACAGCTGTCTTCCTCAGCTAGTTTTTGGATGCAAAACCCCTGCTATCCACAGCCCTACCAGGACAGTCGAAAGTTCAAAGACCTGTTCTTTACACCTGCTATGTCCTGGGTTGGGTGGTGGCAGGAGTTACAAATGACTAGAGTTTTTTTAGTAAATGTTTTTCCTTGTCATGCATAGGGATGCAGACTGTGGATAAGATGGTCTGTCACAGGTCAAATGGTCAGTGAATTTAAACAGTCCTTTTTTCCAAAGTGAATAATTATATCAAAACTGTGCGAGCAAAGTATAAAGGTTAGAACCGTTAGGTTTACTTATCTTCTGATTTGCTTTAATGGTACGAAAATATATGGGTACGAAACTTCCCTGAACAAATTCTTCACTATAATTACACTCGAAGTCGGACTGGCGATAAAAATAAAATCGGGATTTAAATTTTATTTTGATTTGGGCAAAAATAGGGCAGGTTCTACCGTAAACCAACAAATAAACAACTCTGGCCTTACTGTGCCAAATATGAAAACCATCCTTTAACTGATGTTTCGAGGAAACAATAAAACCTCCCCGGGGGAGGAAGGTCGGTATATAAAATTGAAAAACCTGTTCCATATTGCAGGTAAAATATTCCATTAAAAAATGTTGAAAACTGTGGCTTTAATGTTTATTTTGGTGATATTTTAACCTTGACCTCTGGCTCCAGGAGTCTGACCCCGAATTCTTCGTTGTGATCTACACATCCTAAGCAACTACTGTGCTATAAAATATGAACACCCTCCTTCATCTAATGTGAGAGGAGTTTGAGGCTACACGGAAACAATAACAAGAGGCCCAAGAGGGCCTGTATCGGTCTACTGCCTGTACACATTTGGTGGAATTCAAGTGAAAAAGAAAGCTTTCATGCTCTAATTTGAATGGCCCTGAATCGCTGACCTGAATAAGATCACGCAGTCGATGGTCCGCCATCACTAAATCCCGCACCTGCCTTAAGGTGTTCAGGCCCATTAAGTGTACAATATGATTATTGGGTGGGTATCTCAATGGTTTCCAAGTTATGACCCAGGGCTATGTCTCAACGGGTGGGGAATTGGATCTTGGGGCCAATGCTGGTTGGATGGTTGTATCCGTCCATGCATGCCCAGTAAGTGTATAATATTACATGATTATAGGGAGGGGATCCCAATAGATTCCAAGGGATCCTACTAAAAATTGAAAATTAATGATATTTTCTATTCTAAAGGGCTTAAACATAATGAATGATCCTAAAACTGGCCCCTTTTTTACATGAAATTCATTCTGCACAGTAATATGGGCTATCCTAGGTTCAGTGCTTTTTTTCTACATTTTGGGAACATAACCCATACCCTCAAAATTGGGAATTTTAGCGTGATTTTTCATAAAATTGGGAAACATTTATTTTATAATTGTATCTTTCATACTGTTTACAGTACAACAAGATCAACAGAGGCATTTAAAAGCATTTCATATTCAATATTTGTCACATTTTTGCCACTTTTCAGTGTTCTTTCTTTTTCTTCTTTCAATTGTGAATTTTGTGACCCAATAACAGCTATAAAAACAGCCAAAAAAAAGCCCTGAGGTTACACGCCAGGGTATATTTTATCATATAACACCCAATTCCATTCAAAGTACCGGTATATGGTGAACAACATGATGATGCCAACACCATATTTTGATCGATGACATTTTTATCTTAAACAGTTTTAACCCTTAACCCTCTATTTATATATAATGGACTGTTCTTTCTTTGAATTTAGACAATTCCATTTATGTGACAAAGGGGTGTTTTGGGTAAAATGACTGATCAGCAGCTGTACATTGTAAACCCTGATCTCGCAGACTGATCTGGGTTTACAATGGACGCAAAAGCTTTTATAGTCGTGCTTAGCGGGTTATTTGTTTGTATGGTGTTTTACATCATTTTCAACACATGGAAGCTTATATATATGACGGTCAATTTTTTTTGTGGTGGAGGCCGACCACTCACTTTTCCTGGGTAGAACCAGTACCGCACAACTCCAGGCATCCGTATGAATCAACACTTTCTCACAAGTCGAGAATGGAAGGTTTACCATTTAACATCGTTAACCATTCACTTAGCGGGTTAAGAGAAAAACAAAATCTGACGCCAACAGCCGCCTTTTTGCTGCCGCCCAGCAATATTCAGCATAATTCTAATTATCGGATTTTCATTGAAAACAAAACTCATTAAAAATACAAACTGTTTAAATAATGTATTATTAAATACTTCCATTAAACCTTGTCAGGCTCCACTAAACTGTCACTTATCAATTATTAATGCCCATTGCACTTGTTAGGAACATCCCCGTCTCCATGGGATTGAGTCCCAGTCGGCCTCATCAATATTTACCAGGACCAGTAATTAATCCATTGTTTATAGAGCCAGATCACTAGGATATATATTGCCACTGCCACACAGACAATATTTATTGACAGCCTATAGTAATTTCATGAAAGGTATATTAGCACTTTCCCATTAGACAACAATGTTTATTTACATGTTCATTTCATTGGCGTTGGAACATTTCAGATATTGGACCAACTGAACATTTTTAATTTGTGTATGTGTTTTTTTATGTTTTTACCTTAGTGAACAAAACAGGCTACTTTTTATGTTTTTTATATTTTTTGATTGCTAAATTGTAGGCCCTATGTCAGTACCAGTTTTGGGTGGGGAGGGGTGGGGGGAGTGGGGGAGGGGACCAATACCCTCCCATATTGGTTACGTCATCGCATCTTAGATTCCTGCCAAAACTGCCAAAACAAATTTGCATTCAAAATCAAAGTTATCATCCAAATGTTGCAATGTTATTCTGCCGATTGCTTCATCAATAGTTTAATTACATGAAAGCAGTGATAAAACCTTCATCTGCATTGTAAAAAGCAAACACTAAACGCAAATTACACATCAACATGTGGCTAGTGGCCATATTGTATACATAGCAACAGTGCACAGAATGTCGAGATTTTGAACATACCGAAGCGCCGTGATACACACGAGGCGGGATCCCTAAGAATGACGTGATTATGAACATACCGAAGCACCGTGATACACACAAGGCGGGATCCCTAAGAATGACGGGATTTTGAACATACCGAAGCACCGTGATACACACGAGGCGGGATCCCTAAGTATGACGGGATTTTGAACATACCGAAGCGCCGTGATACACACGAGACGGGATCCATAAGAATGACGGGATTTTGAACATACCTAAGCGCCGTGATACACACGAGGCGGGATCCCTAAGAATGACGGGATTTTGAACATACCGAAGCGCCGTGATACACACGAGGCGGGATCCCTAAGATTGTAGGGATTGGCCGAGCATTCACAAGATAACATGTAGAGCTTGATGTCAACTAGCTGAGACATCGATGCCAGGGTGATATAATGTAAGCTCTCTGAAGTCGAGCTAAATTATAGTCTTGCTTTTGCCTCATTTTTTTTTTACAATACATAAGCAATTCTCTTATTTTAGGTGTACTAAGGTAAAGATGACAAAAACTTTATGTCTCTGCTTACCTCACAAATTCATTTTCAATTTTAATTTTTGCCCACAAAATAGATTATACCGCCAATTTTAAAGCCTTGTAAATACCAGTTATATGAGATCTTCAAAAGCTATTGATTTTATTTTGAACATTCAATATCCTATACTTCAATGAATCAATAACGTTTCTCACACATAAGCTTTTATAAAGATTTCATGGCCAACAATTACTAAATGCAAGGCAGGACTGTACAATTTGGGCTAAGACATTCATTGACAGGTTTAATAGCACAATAGCATTTATAACATCATATCTGACCATCTGGCATGGTAATAATGTTAAAGGTACACACTGGCAATCTTGATTTGTTTAAAACTCGCGGCGTCCATTTAGTTTTTCTACATAACCTGCATATTTTCAGCCATTAATATTAACTATTAGAATAATTCAAGGCAAAACGGTTTTACATATTACTAACTACTGATTATATTGCACCAATAATACATATTTAAACATCTGTAAAAAAACAAAAACAAAGAAAACTGAAATCACAACTTATTTATTTAATTGTATCAGAGCAGTTTTAAAGTCAAAATGATACATGATTAATAAATCGAGATGTTAATTTAAATTATTGAAATAAAACTCAAGATTGCAGTGTGTCCCTTTAAAATGGCCAAATCAAAGATTTAATCATTATTGAAATAGTGTGTTATCAGGCGCGTAGGTAGACCAGTTTTCGTCATACTCATATTTGATCGCAATACTAACAAATCATTAAAATTGCTTTAAAATGCATTATGATTTGCTTTTTTTCAGAATGTTTGTACGCAGGTGCCTATCTGCGTATACATAGGCAGCCATTACTAGGTTATTCATTACTTCACAGACATGTTGGTGAGGTCAATGAGACCTGTGAGTTATGTTTGATCCTACAGTTCACAGGACAGCAATCATTCTCGAAGTATTACCCAAGGTGAGGCCAAATTATCTGGTATCATTAAAACAGACACATAATTATGCATTATAAATAAAACAACAAATAAGTCATGATCTAAACTTGATCTATGCATGTAAGACATATTCATCATTATTTATTTTTGAGGAATTCCTAACTGACCACCCCACTGCTTCAACCGGCAGATAAAGTAGCTGTCCCGACAACAAGAGCCAAATCTTACAACATATGAACCCGTTTCTAAACCTATAGACACAATATAAAAGGCTTTAACCAGCCAGGCCAAAATTGGAGCCGTCGAATTAAGAGTTACCAACTCATAATTCATTTTACGCATATTCAATCACGAGTATTTTAAGAACCCGTGAATAAAACTATACTTTTAATCGGCACATATATTATTATATGACCTGAAATCCTGGGTAGAGTTTTGAGAAACAGTTTCATAGTTCAATTGTCACATTATTTGGCGGGTTAGTATCTTTAAAGACATTGGACCATGATTCTACACGATGGTCAACGAGTAGCTTTCATGTAATTTAAATAAAACATCATCACGATTATGTAGATTAAGCACACCTCTGTGATATTATTACCATGTAAGGTAAATACGGCCCCACAGGTATATCACATTATTGACATTAGAGGTGTATTCCATGTGGATTAAACCACCGACCCATTCAGTATCTCACACCATCAGCGTGGAACCTGATCATTAATTACATTGATATACCTGGATTAACATCAATGTTTAATGTCAAAAAGTCATGCTGAGTTTATCTACCATTAAATCTACATGATGGTGTTATTTCATTCAATACCAATAACGATTTTCTTCCAGTGGAGCTCCAGCTCAAATAAGCCATGTCAATTATTCACCATTTGTTCCTGTACAGTGCGAGTGGGCCCATGCATGAGGACACCAACAACGGTGATGACTTTCTCATTCAATAAGAATGAATTGAACTGAGTTTTATAGTGGCACCAACAGCTAAGGTCATATGGCGACTTTTTCAGCTTCTATTGGTGGAGGAAAACCCCAGGTGCAGGGGCACCTGGGTAGAACCACCAAAGTTCCGCAAGCCTAACTTCCTAACATTAAGATTCCTGGTCCCGTGAGGGCTTGGACCCACAGCGGTGAGGGGCAAGAGATTCTAAGTCAGAGACACTAACCACTCGGCCACAGACGCTTCCTCAATAAGAATGAGAAATGTACGCTATGTCTTGCATTACAGAGAAAAACAAAACCTTATATCTATCACAAATCATTTTCTCTTGGTAAGGAGGAAAGATATTACACAGAATTATGCAATAGCGTCTACTTCCATTTACAAACAGAAATACTTTTAAAAAAAATAACAGATCATGTATACCATCAGTGTACTGATAACGCCAATCGATCATTGGGGAAAATGTAATCTGACTTGCACACAATCGAGGTAGAATGAAAAGGCAGTATAGATTAACGGATAACCAACTGGATTACTATAACTATACCTGAACTTAAATCAGATAATCTCTCGCCACAATGATACACAATGATACACAAAGACATAAAAAGGGACACAATTAGTAGAAAATTCAACCTAAAGTTACAGTTCCTGGCTCTAGGTCTTAACTTAAACCAGATAAACTTTCACTGCAGATAAAAGTCACAAATGATACCCCTCACTTAAAGCTGTACAGTCCTTATTTTAACTGGTAATAACTCATGAATATGAATGAGTCACGTGTGAAGTAGTTTCAAATCGACGAACACCCCAAAAGTCGGTATATAAGGAGAAATCGATACGTAAAATTTCACATTTTTACTTAGCGTCCGTACAGGTAACATCGATAAATATACGACTCCAGAATATATGTGATAAAAAAATAGTTGCCCGGAACGGGATTTGAACCACAGCCTTACACTTGTAAGTTTTGAAAGATGTACGCTGAACCTCTAGACCACTGCTATTTGTTGGTATTTTGTAGTATTTTTAACACTAAATAGGAATTAAGTAATAACAAAAGCGCGCACACAAACTCATCAGGCGCTAAATAACAAGTCGAGATATGGTTGATTTGAGGCGAAGTATTAGTTTCATATTGATAAGATACAGTATTACACCAGACAATGTTAATTTACACGTGCGACAATATGGACTGCATATTTATTGATTCATCATTAGTTGCGTTCAAATATGTTAAGTTATTTTGCCTCATAATATATGGTAGTTAGTATACTATTTTCTCAAGTAGCGTTGTAGTACAGTGGATAGAGCACAAGACTTGAAATCAGAAGATCGTGTGTTCGAGCCCTGAAAGAAGCTAACTTTTTTTTTGTGTAAAAATTACTGTTACCTGTGTATAGGTACGATGTGCACTGGTCGATGTATATACAGTAAATGATTTCCTTCGCTATATTTGCTCGCTTAAATACCCGATTTCGACATGAGCTGATGAACATGAAGTTACAAATAAAGACACGCCTACAAAGAAGAAATCGATTGATACAGTGACTCTGTAGCTTTAAACCAGATAAACAATCAAATTTCATCGGGGGATAGAAGGATTGTGTGTCAGCTATGGCAGTATGTATTTGGCTCAAGTTTGTCTAGATTTAAAACAAATCAAACTTCTGTTAATATAAACACTCAAACCAAGTTTGACATGTGACCCAGGGGCAGGGTCAAATTTGACCCCAGGGTCACCATTTGAACAAACTTGGTAGAGGACCATAAGCTGAGTGTAAATACAAACAATTAAACTGTTGGCTCTTGTAGTTTCAGAGAAGAAGATTTTTTTAGTTTTTCCCTATATCAGTCTATTAAAACTGCGACCCCTGGGGCGGGGCCAAATTTGACCCCAGGGTCACCATTTGAACAAATTTGGTAGAGGACAATAAGCTGATGGTAAATACAAAATAGTAAACCTTTGGCTCTTAGTTTCAGAGAAGAAGATTTTTTGAAGTTTTTCCCTATATTATTAGTTACTGGGTTTGTTACTACAGAAATATGTGGGGTCAGTTATATGTATAGGAGGCGAGGCAATAGCCGAGTCCCCCTATATATCTGACTGACCCCACATATTTCTGTAGGGGGTCAGTAACAAACCCAATTACTGGTTTATTGCATCGAGCACCTTTTGTTAAGGCAAAAAAAACGATATTTAACCCATTTTAATGGAACGTCAACGTCACTGAGACGTTCGCACAATTTGACGTCATGACGTTGACGTCACGACCGGTACAGATTAAAAACAATATTAATTTACTGTTTGTTACTAACGTCTTAAAGAACTAGTTGCAAATGATTTAAACTTTAAATATTTTGAATCGGAATTGTAGTCCATATTATTGTTTCAATGACCCTCTATGAAATCTAATGACCCACTATAGAATAATAGAGGGTCTCCATGTGACCGCTCTAATCCAATGGAATTCCTACGATTTTTTGCGAGGTGTAATAAAAGTCTGGGTAAAACTGTGACCACTGGGGCGGGGCCAAATTTGACCCCAGTCACCATTTGAACAAACCCGGTAGAGGATCCATAAGATGATAATAAATAACAAGAGGCCCAAGAGGGCCTGTGGATGCTCTACTGGCTAACATGGCTCTTATAATATCAATGAAGCGAGTGACTGCAATTACTTTTTTTTGTAAGTTTAGGGCAAAATCCAGCATTTTAAACTAAATCAAGGGCCATAACTAAAAATCTGGTAAAGTTTGGTCAGGTGGAAAATGAAGACCCTATCGTATTAACAAGGCAAAATATAGCATTTTTAACAAAATACAGGGCCATAACTCCGCTATTACTGATCCGATCTGGCCGGTTTTCGAATATATCCGAACTTTCATTGATATTAACAATATACAATTTTTAACAAAATCAAGGGCCATAATTCCGCTGTCAGTGATCCAAACTGGCTGGTTTTCGAAATCGTCCAAGCTTTCATTGATATTATTAACAATCTGGTAAAGTTTGGTAAAGATCAGATAATAAATGAAGGCCCTATCGTATTGAGGCAAAATATAGCATCTTTAACGAAATCAAAGGCCATAACTCTGCTGTTACTGGTCCGATCGGGCTGGTTTTCGAACTTGTCCGAGCTTTCATTGATATTAACAATCAGGTAAATTTTGGTAAAGATCAGATAATTAATGAATGCTTTATTGTCTCAACGAGGCAAAATATAGCATTTTTAACTAAATCACGGGCCATAACTCCCCTGTTACTGGGGCGATCTGGCTGGTTTTCAAAACTGTGTGAGCTGTCATTGACATTAACAATCTTGTAAAGTTTCATAAAGATCAGATGAAAAATGAAGGCCCTATTGTCTTAACGAGGCAAAATATAGCATTTTAAACTAAATCAAGGGCCATAACTCCGCTGTTACTGGCCGATCTGGCTGGTTTTCGAATTTGTTTGAGCTTTCATTGATATTAATAATCTCTTAACGTTTGGTAAAGATCAGATGAAAAATGAAAGCCCTATTGTCTTATTGAGGCAAAATATAGCATTTTTAACTAAATCAAGGGCTAACTGGTCCGATCTGGCTGGTTTTCGAACTTGTCCGAGCTTTCTTTGATATTAACTATCTATCCGTTTGGTAAAGATCGGAAGAAAAATGAAGGCTCTATCGTCTTAACGAGGCATTATACAGTATTTTTTTTACTAAGTCGAGGGCCATAACTCCGGTGTTACTAGTCCAATCTGCCTGGTTTTCAAACTTGTTTGAGCTTTCATCAATATTAACAATTAGGTAAAGTTTGGTAAAGATCTGATGGAAAGTAAAGACTCTATCGTTTTAATGAGGCAAAATATAGCCTTTTTAACTAAATCAAGGGCCATAACTCTGGTGTTACTGTTCCGATTTGGCTGGTTTTCGAACTTGTCCGAGGAGCTTTTATTGATATTAACAATCTGGTAAAGTTTGGTCAAGATCGGATGAAAAATGAAGGCCCTATCGTCTTAACGAGGCCAAAGTTAACGGACGACTGACGGACGACGGACAACTCGTCATCCAATAAGCTCTGCTGGCATAATCAGTAAAAGTTTGACCGATAACTCTCAAATAAAAAGTTCATGTTTCATTAAGCTTGAATACCTTGTCAAAATGAATGGATACCCTCATGAATACTTTATGCAATCTTTGGAAATGTAATAAGATTTAATGTCATGAAACACCTCCACGTCATTTCACAGCACTGTGACAAACTTAAGAAGTAAAATCCTTAGTTATACGGTTTAAAAACTCATTTTAGTGATTTCACTATTCTTATTAAGTCTTTTGAACAGCTCTCTTGATTTAAATAAATGCTGGGTCAAAGAAAGTGAATCAATAATCAATATATTATATCAGAAAAAGTGTGCGATAAAATCTGCAACACTGCAATACACTACATGGACGGATTATCCAATACTATACATGTCTCACTCATATTTATAATACCCCTGCAGACATGTATTAGATCAATGTAGTCAGATTATCTATACCCATTCACACTACACTGAATAGTAAACCACTTTAAAAATGGCTCAAATATAGGTATTATATAGATAGATATTTATAATACCCGTAAAAGGTTTACATTAACGCAGACGAAAAGTTAAAGAAACGGAACCAGAACCATTCTGTCCTAGTGCAGTATGGGTAGATAATGCTTAGAGTTGTCATGACCACAGGGTGTATGTTGATAGGGCTATCGAGACACTATATTGAGTGGAGCTTTCGGCCAGTTTACACTACCCTCTGAGATAATTTGGTAAGTTTTGTTGACTTTCTAACCTCGTATATCAATATTAAAGAGCTTGCACTCTTCAGAAAGTGTGATATCATTTGTGAATTATCTTTTTGGGCAATTTAAACGACTGGACAGAATTTAAATGCCACTGGAAACCCAACCTCATAACCTCGTAACACAAAGTATGTTTTAGTAGATATGCTGTCCTTGTAGTGTCAAATTTCTTTTGACATTTAAACTTAATTATACAATTACATGAGAATAAAATATGAGTACCACTCAAAAGTTAAATTAAAATTGCAAGTTTGCAATAATTTTTTGGTGAACATTCTATTCTAAGGTTCCCCTTCTGAGTATGGGTCTTTAAAGTGTCTTGTGTTTTGTAAATGCCATGTTCTTTTCTGCCTCCATATACATATCAAGTACTACAAGTAGATATATTTGTTTGAATGGTGTTTTACATATTTTTTAACACATGTTAGGCCATATATAATGGTCGATTTTTTGTGGTATAAGCAGACCACCCCATTTTTCTGGGTAGAACCAGTACTGTATACCTCCCACCATCCATAATAATCGACACTTTCTCACTTTACAAGTCGAGCTCCCAGTGGGATTCAAACCCGCAGCGGTGATAGGTGAGAACGTTTTTGATGAAGCATCTTTACTATCCCGGCACGGAGGCACTCTCACACAAATAGTACCAATTTGTATAATGAGCTTGTTTGTTCAGAAGAATATTTCAATCCATCACTGCTATCACACCTTGGATCTCTTTCATAAAATGCTTTATTATACCAGTTTAGTACAAGTTGTACTCTTAACATGGCATGGTGTACTGTAATGGGTGGGGTATCGAGAATAGCAATGAAAACCAAGTGTTAAACAATATTTACATTTTTTAACAATCTACAACTTCTGTATTTCTATAAAAATGCATTCTTGTGTGCACAGAAACACTGTACAGGCTTTAATAAAACTATGTACGATGCAAACACTTGTTCATTATACTTTCTCTAAAGCCACCCATCTGTCTATATGCATAGTTTCTTTACATTTATAAACAACATAGACCTTCTAACTGCCAACTGAAAACACCACCACTTTTATTCTAACAACTTTTCATCAATAGGTGTTTATGTTTTCTATACATGAAAGTCATGAAGCAACCTGGGCCTTGATTTTGTTCCAGACAGGAAGAGGAAGCAATCAGCCCCCTGTCGGTCATAACCGGTGATGACGATAATGGAAACAATAAAACTGATCAATAAGTTTTCCATTTTCTTTACAATTCAATACAACAGCAAGTGAGCATTACATCCGCTGTACACAACTGATAACAAGAATATAATACACAATATAATACACCATATAATACACAATATAATACACCATATAATACACAATATAATACACCATATAATACACAATATAATACACAATATAATACACCATATAATACACCATATAATACACCATATAATACACAATATAATACACAATATAATACACCATATAATACACAATATAATACACCATATAATAGTCAATCATGTTCCGTCTTACTGATCCAACATTTGATTAAATTTTCATTAATTTTTTTATTGGAACATGAGACCTATTGTCTGATTAATCAATAGTTTATATATTAGCCCAGCAACTAGTTTCACCAGTAAGACCATCCTCCCAATTATGATACTATGCAAATAAATATGAATATGTTCCACATTCTGTCCATAAACTTCTGCCTTACACTGATTCCAATAAAAACTTCTGCCAGACACTGATTCCAATATAAACTTGTATCTGACATTGGTTCCAATTTAACCTTCTGTCTTGACATTGGTTCCAATATAAACTCTGCCTGACATTTGTTCCAATATAAACCTGTCTAACATTGATTCCAATATAAACTTGTATCTGACATTGGTTCCAATTTAACCTTCTGTCTTGACATTGGTTCCAATATAAACCTGCCTGACATTGGTTCCAATATAAACTTCTGTGTGACATTAGTTCCAATATAAACTTCTGCCTGACATTGGTTTCAATATATAAACTTCTGCCTGACACTGTTTCCAATATAAACTTCTGTCTAACATTGATCTGTCTGACATTGGTTCTAATACAAACTTCTGCCTGAAATTGGTTCTAATATAATCTTCTGCCTGACATTGGTTCTAATATAATCTTCTGCCTGACATTGGTTCTAAAAATAAACTTCTGCCTGACATTAGTTTTAATATAAACTTTTGCCTGACATGGGATGCAATCTCATTTGACTCATGCCTGAGTGGCTTCTTCTCATCTTGATCACCTTGTATAGCCATATAAATTGTTAATTGAAGATGAAACCAGTTTTTTATCAGTATCCAAATCATGATCTGAAATGTCTGTTTTTAAAAAAAAGCCCAACAGTGAAATTTGTACTAACTCTGCAAGATTAAATCTACTCAATTCTGCAAGGTTAAATCTACTCAATTCTGCAAGGTTAAATCTACTCAATTCTGCAAGGTTAAATCTACTCAATTCCGCAATGTATCAATGGACCAATAACTGTATAATTAAACAAAGTTTATATCTGCAACAAAAATCAAAGTTAACTATTCCCAGCCAGTAATTAAACCGTGTGAAGTTGTATGAACGGTGATTAGCAGGTAATAGATGTTCTGCACATGCCTGAAGGAAGTCCCTGAATAAAATATCCTGATTACAGCACATTAAAAGGCGATAAATTACAAAATAACTGAAATCGATACACAAGGTATTGATCTGGAAAATATGACAATTTAATCACAATTCAGTCAGACATATTCAGTATTCGTGCACACTGTGTATCGTGACTGTAACATTTAACAGGTAATTGTTAAGATGATCACAAAATGTTGAAAACATAAAATGGATTTCATTTTACACATTGAATAATGTTTATCTTACAGAAAAGAACAGAATTAATAAATAATTAAGATAAATTTATTCATGAGACAGATCTTTAAAAAAAAAAGGAAGATTTATTGATCTTTATAACATAATGTTCTTATCGCTGATGTGAGAATCAAGACAGGTAGAGAGTTTACTTTAACAACGTAAGATATTATTTTCAATTATATTTGCCACACAAACTTTAAACACACCCATGCAAACACTCTCCAGTGATAAGAACAGTTTACGTCACAGTGGTCGAACAGTTTGTGATAAATACCTTCCAGCTTGTTAGGTGATTGCAAGAAGTTCACACGTAAGAAGTTGAAAGTTGTTCTTACCATAGGCATACAATATAATCAGAAAAAATTGCAATATAACACCTTATAAAAGAATCTAAAACACTGTAGAAAAATGATCACTGGAATGCAACTTACAGCATGAGACAGGTGCCCATATAGCATGGGTCAGGTGCCCATACAGCACAGGTCAGGTGACCATACAGCACGGGTCAGGTGCCCCAAAAGCAGAAGGGATTCTCAAAGTAGTGACGAGGTGCCCCCATAGCAAGGATCATGTGTCCCCACAGCAAAACATACACAGTTATTGTGTGCCGGAAAAGACACTTTTTTCTCATTACGTTAATGTTCCATATAGTATATACATTCTTCCACTCGATTCATAAGACTGATGCCTCTGGTTTGTTTCAAACATTTTTATTGCAATTAGTTACAAAGTATACAACTGGAAACCACCATTTACAACAATAAATTATAACAAAATTAGTTATGGCGTATCTACATGAAATGCGGTTTTACACCATGTTAACACATCATGATAGGTTATTTAGAAAAAGCAACCTCAAAGGGAGATGACATGAAGGAGACAGCTTCCTATTAGACATGCCTCTGCCAGTGAGCGAACCTACATGCGGCAGAGGTCTGTAGGTCTAAAGACAATGCCTCAGCCACTGAGCTCTAACATTACTGCATACAATTTATTACCAACACAGTTGAAAAAAACCACAGACACTTCAACATGCCACTAACAGAAACATCAGGAAATTCTATATATACTGTATTTCCCCAAATAGTATACCCAGGCGCTTGGCAAAATGCCATGGGGGTGCTCTTTATTTATTTTTTATTATGTTTTTAAAGATGGCCGCTTCCATTAGGGGAGGCACTCTTATGGTTATAATAGCGTAAATGAGTCTCCATGCCCCTTCCATAGTAAAGTGAGAATGTTGACAACCTGTTAAAAACTCAAACCTGGTTAGAATTCTGGAAATCTTACTTTATTGTGCAAATAAACATGTCTGATATTAAACATAAACAAGGAAATAAGGGGGTTTAATATCGTCTAAGAAACTTTTCTTCAGCTGTATAATAACACCGGATCAAAGGTCAATGTTAGTTTTACCCCTTGCAATTTTATACCCTATCAACTTTCACTTCTGAAATTTACATAAAAACTGTCAAAAGCCTGATGAGCTGCATTTTCAAATATCAACAACATGTCCAGAATACACAGATACAGCCAAAAAAATAACAGGAAACTGCATTAAAAAAGTTTTTTAAAAAAAAGAAAGATTAGCTCTCTTTAATACACAATTACTTTCGAATGCACCTGGCAAGCACATCCGGCTGATTTAGTGTAATTAAACCTTATTAGGGGAAATATGATAGGTGAGTTAAAATATTACCTCACCTGTGTTTCTTCTTCTGATGCTAGTCCATGGGCAAGATGAGCAGTGAACGTACTTTTACCAACACCTCCTTTACCAGACAAGATTATGATTTTGTGCTTTACACATGATAATTTTTCCTTGACTTCTGCAATGGCTGAAATAACAATTCAGAATATGATTTGTTAATGCTTCAGTGAATTTAAATGTAAGCAATGCCATATTGACTTACTTTTTGACTTGCTGCCAAAAATTCTATTCACATTCTAAATAGGTCCAAATCATCTGAATAAGGCAAAATATTTTAATTTAATAACAAGGAATAAAATATAGTTTCTATATAAATGGCCTAATTCTTTTATTAGTAGAATATGAAGAACAACAGTTCTATGGGATAGATGTAGGATAGACAATAGTTCATCCCTTCCTCCTCATATAATGCTGACTCAAGTGCATAACCTAGCATCAGTATAAAACGTGTGGTCAATAAATACTGCATGGGGTTATTTGTTAAACAATACCAGTTAAGGCCCCATAATAAATGATATATTTTTATCATGCATATGTACCTGGATCCGGTCCTTTAGGAAGTACGGCACATGTAGTTTGATTTGGGCAGCCCTGACAGGCACTGGCTTTGCCAGCAGACTCACTCTCCGTCCCTGGACAGTCTAGACAAACATAAGTATAAGGGTTAAGGCACCATAGTTGTAAACAATTATGTATCTCAATCAATTCGATGTTTGAAGTTAAAACAAGTCTCAAAGCTTAACACAAATAAAAACAATAAACAACTAGAACTATCACTTAAAGGTGAGGAATACCACTTTTTTATATAAATTCTAAGTATAGCAGTTGTTATTTTTACTTTTGGGGGAAGGGCGTCGGGGCTCTATAGAGGGGGAAAAATTTGATGTGAATTGGAAAAAGGGGGAATTTCGACAATAAAGAAGAAAGACAGTACAAATGTGAATGCATTTGATTCTAATTTACTGTAGTCATTTAGGGATTTGAGGCACAGTATATTTAAAACGGGATTTGTCCTCCTGTGTAAAGGATAAATCTTGGGGAACTCATACATGTGATATTTTCAGGAGGGTTACCAGGGAGATTTGACTTTTTTCCCAGGGAGATTTGACAAAAACCAGGGAGGATTTTATACTCAAATTTTTAACGCGTACCGGTATTTTTTTTCTGATATAAACCTGAATAAAGGGGGTAAATCTGCATAAAAACATGATATTTTATACATACAATACTGTTTATTTCATGTTAGCATAGCATATAATCAAGTATAGCATGTAATTAAACACTTTATATAGACTCTGTCCACTTTTTAACCACTAATTACAACAAGACTTGGCTGCTGCAAGCATCACCTTTGTCGGTTAATGATGATCATAATCAACCTCCCATGGACATTACAGATTAGTTGAAATTGTCAACCTTTTATTGTCCTCAGTTATAATATTAATCCAATTAATATACCAAATATCAATCGATGCCGAATTCGCTAATTACCACCCCACTTACAGTTGGTGTATTCCTATCATAATCAACCTCCCATGGACATTACAGGTATTGAAGCCACGTGTCATAAACAAACAATCCAATCATTATTTTCACACAATAAACCAATTACCTGACATGCTAATCCTTTTAATTACCCGCCCGTGGGCAATGTTTTCACAGTTATAGATAAGACGGCAAGTGTTTATTTTTGATCATTCGGAAAACTCGATCTTGATCCAATAAATCATAGCAATTACCCAAAGGGATTCGCAAATAGCGAAATTTTGCAACTCGGCGAAAAATACCGGGAGAAATGGAGCTCCCGGCGGGAGGCCGGGAGATCGCATGAAATCCCGGGAGAAATTAGCTCCCGGCGGGAGATATCACATGTATGGGAACTTGCAGTTATTTATATGTTTGACTGCAAAAGTCGAAAGTGCTGCAACAACTATCTGTATATCTGTACATACTGCTATACTCCCCTCGCGGGTATTTTAAGCAGGAAAAAGTGTGTTTGTGGGTGAGAATAGTTAGAAAAGTATATAGATAAGACTATCTAAGAGTGAAAAAGTGAAGTAAAGGAGACTGTTAATCGGAGAGAAAAAAAAGAGTTTAAAAACAACAATAATTGTACTTGTAGCAGTATTTAAATCCAAAGACGTTATAAACTTTATACCGCTGTTAAATTCGATAATGCTATATTCTGTATAGTCTGAACTCTGGCAAATAATCAATGTTCCGTGTATCTAAGGTAAACAGAGATTTCAAAGTCGACCGTAAACGAGAAATTTAAAGACTGTATAAAGGCAATTGTGTAAAAATATAAAGATGACAGTTGCACAGTATATAAATTCAATATTTATGTAAGCAAGAAATAGTGTTTACATGTTTTCTAACACGCTGATGGCCTGTCTATTACAAAAATTATACTCACGATCCGGAGCATTTTCTGGTACATTCGACATTTTGATTTGTAATCTGGTAGAGTAACCGTTCCTGTTCTGACTTCCGGTTTTAGACGGGTTTACAAAACTCAAAGTTAGATTTAATTTTATATGCCATTACTAAATTACCGTGAACAGAGATCTAAGAGTTATTATGTCTCACCCGTGATGTTGTCGAGCGGAGAAAAAAAGGAAAGTTAAGATATTATAATTTTCAGATACTATGAGATACTATTAACAATTAAATAAGTGATGTCACGCGTTTGCAGTCGATTTCACTTGAATTGAACAGAATATCGATATCCACAGGTAGACAGAAATATTGAAACCGTAAACCAGTCTTTGAAGTTAGTTACAGGACCAGGGGAATTTCAAACAGAAGAGGGCCTATTTGAGCCTAGTCGCGTTACTACCTGTACGCAAAGTACGCAGTTGCATACACATTGTCCCAAATAATGAAAAAAATCAAAAAGTCCAAAAATGCAATAATAACGAGCTAGATGGGGTCAGGTAACTTCTTCATTTAGCTCACCTTTTTTTTCTTCTCAAGATTTTTTTTTTTATAAATTTCAGAGACAAAATCAGCCTCATTTTGTTGTGGACATGCCTCTAGATTGCACCAAAGACGGTCTAGGAAAAAAACTAAATTGGGGGAGCATGCCCCCGGACCCCACTGGACTGTTTGCGTACACATTCTAAAGTCCCTAGATACGCCTCTCGTGCACTTACTTTTCTATATACAGATACATGCTAAATGCAAATACAAAGTCAACTGTTATTGTGGTACCTCAAACAAGGAGTTGCTCACACTTGCTATTTCAGTTAGGTTGACCAATTGAAGAAATCAAAAATATAGCTGCATTACGCATGTCTTTATACCACGGAATGAACTAATTATGTCCTTAGGTGTTAATGGTATATCCTGTCAGTGCTTTACATGGAAGACCTCACTGATTCGATACTTGTATATATTCCTCTGACTAGGGAGCGTAACAGAACCAACCAATTCCGGAAATAGCTGATAAACTGAAAGTATAGCTGTTACATCATGATCATTTTGATTTGATGGAAAATCCGGAGATTGAACTCTGAGAGCGACTGAACAATCCAGAAAATCTGGATTTTATCCCGAGATTTGACAGGCCTGCCCCTACCACCCTGCCCCATCTTAAGAACATACTTTTTTCCAGGGGTAGTGCATGGGGGATCCAGGTGGGCGGATGTATTTTTAACATAGTATTAAATTTTAGTTTGGCTATAATATATGTATCTATGGTAACTATTTTTTTATTCACCGCTAAATATCCAGTTCTAGTATACTCTCGTACAGAAGGTTTGATGTGTCGCATTATTTGTAGTGGAAACAACATGAACAGCCGCGTAACAAATTAGCTGATGTTATGTAAAAAAAAATATACAACATCATGCTTTCTGTTACTATTTTTTCCCGTTCCCAATGCAAAATAGTGCCTTTTATCCAAATTGTTAAACCAATTCCCAGTCTGCTGCTACATCCTGTATATTACATATTAATCAGTATAAGTGGTATGTTATTGATGTAACCGTGTTCCTAATTATACCTTTTAGGCTTTTACCTCGCCTTAACTTAAAAAATGTTGACATAAACGATTCTCAATTCATAACTTTCACATGACATCATCAAAATAATTTGACCAATCAGTGATCAATAAAATAAAAGACCTCCACATTCTGGTAGGGGGTAAACTCGGTGTTTATCGTTGGTGCTCAACTGACTTTAGCCCTTTATAAAACTAGTTTGTAGTGATAATCATATTAAAAGCTTTATTTTTTGTGTACGTCTACGTATCTTCTTTTGGTGTTGTCTGATTTTAAAACACCAATATGGATACGTTTAATTTAAATCATGGTCTAATGTTTTCATTTTTCATATAGAGTTTGAGGATAAAGTCCGAGTAAACACCTTTATTTTCACCTACTGAATATCTCAACCTACCGGAAGTTGACCAGATGTGAAAGTTATGAATGGGCCATTTTATCGATGAAAAATTTCCCAATATAATATGGTCGTTTTTACGATAGAAATTTCTCAAAATTACTAGGGTCCTTTTTCCCAAAATACCTGGAAAAAGCCCTGCTGAAATTATTGTCAAAATAATATAGATTAGAAAAATTCATTTCCCTAAAATGTTTTTTTCCCCCTTATAAATATAAGTGGTATCGGAAAACGGTACCATCCCAAAGGCAAAAAGTATGTTTTTTTCCTAACTGGAGTGCAAAACATTCACAATAAAAAATAAATTAAAAAAAAGAACAGAAGAAGGGGTTAATAATCAGGGCCCTCATTTGGTCATTTCTGCCGCCGTTATTCGGCGGCAGTCCCCCACCTGAAAAGTATCTTTTTTTCCCCCAAAAATTGATATTTTTCCCCCTCAGAAATTCGTAAAAAAAAATCCGATTTTCAAGACGATATGCTCACGATGTCGTGTTTACCGGTTTGAAAAAGACGTTTTGATTATTATTAGACTGGTTTTAGACTGTTTATCGTGCACAGGACGTGTGGATCTCCGATGAAAACATGCCATTGATGGTTATTAAGTGGAGTTTTTTTATCAGAAAAAGAACCAGATGGTTGACGAATGTATGTTAATAAAGTGAAACGTGTTAATCAAACAGAGTTTTTTATTTGTTGTAAAAATTCCCCCCAGTTACAAAAATTCCCCCTTCTGAGGGCTGCGGGCCCCTTCCCCCAAAGTAGCGTGAGGGCCCTGATAATATTTATTTTTTTGGTCAGGGTAATGAAATACTAGAAGAGAATGTATACATGGTAATGTGTGTTGCAAAGTATTTAAGTCAGGGATTTTTCTAGGCCCATTTTGGGGCCGAAATTTGGCACCAAAGGCCCCATCCCAATCCAAAATATCATCATATTTTCCCCAAAAAGGCAAAATATTTTCCCAAAATACAGTTTTTGTTTTTTATATTAACTCTAGCCCTATTTGACAATGTATTTGTTTCAGACTTTGAAACATTTTTAGTGCCCTGGCAGTGACTATATAATATAGTAGGATTATTCTTTTTCCCAATTTGTAGATTTCATGTGCATTTTTCCCAATTCAAAAGGCCCCTGGCCCCACTTCCAAAAATGCAGAAAAATCCCTGTAAGCATACAATATTGCTTTTGTTTGATAGTGAAAAATTCCCAATTCAAGGCAAAACAAGACAAATTTTCCCAGTTGAATGGGTACTGGTACCTTTCCTAAAAATGCTGCCCTAATCTACATTACTTCGACAATTAAATCTAGATTATTTGCAAATGCTTTCAAACAGTGAGAATACAATTAAACTTTTTACGTTGGAGCCATCCTTTTTTTGAAACGCGACCTTTTTTTTCCCTACATTTTTGCCAAATTTTTGGGTAGAATGTTAATCCTAAAAAGAAAAGGACTGGCCTTACTCATATTTAAAGTTACCGGTATATACAGGTAGGCTTTCACCTGTAAAGGGAGAGATGGAATATATTAACAGATAGAAAAATAAATCCCACACATTATGAAACACTGGTGTCCATAAATAAATATTATAGGGATAAACGGCAACCTTGAAGTATTAAGATAGCAATTTAATTAGCACCTTGATTTATAAATCCAGTATCACTGGTTTAGCGTATCCATGGCCGAGTGCTTAACAACATTCTGTTGTAAACCTTCTCGCTTCTCACCGCTGCGGGTTTGAATCCCTCTGGAATCTTGACATGTAAGTGAGAAAGTGTCTATATTTATGAATGTTGGGAGGTGTACGGTACTGGTTCTACCCAGGAAATATGGGTGGTCTTCTTCCACCACCAAAAAAATCGACCGTACATGTGTTGAAAACAAACAAACAAACAAATCACTTAAACTTTAGAACTGCTTGCATATAATTAAATGTGCGACTTGTTTGGAAAAAATAACGAGACGCTCTGAGTTAAAAAGAAATAGATTGCCAGGTGTCCCTTTAATTGCAGTGTCTACATTAATATTCCTATCAGAATGTGGATATATAAACATTGCATTTCACAAACAAAATAGACTGAAATGCCATAATGATACCCCCTTTGATATTTGACAGTCAACATTTATTTTATTGTGAAGTTAAGGTCTTTGTGATTTACTACATAAGTTTACTCTGGTTGTGGATTAATTGCGAGCTGTATTGTGGTATAGCGCCACTTTCATACCTAAGCGTAGTATTGGTACAGGTAATCCTATTCAGATCAATATAAGCAGTCCTAATATCTACTTTCAACTGGCCTACTGGTTGCCAAGTGTCTCCAGGCAGCCATAGACCAGAAAACAAACCACTCTTCCGCTCACTTATACTTTACAAGCAGGACACAATACAAGGATAGACTTGGAGTGATCTTTGTGTTGTAAAGGGATAATATTTTTCATAGGACTTTATAAAAAAAATATTAGAATATATTTTTTTAGATTTGGATAGATACTTTAAAGGTAAGCACAAAGTAATGATTTAAACTAGTTGTAAAACGTTTGGCATTGATCATTGATAGTATATATATACTGTTATTGATCATTATTGAATTGCTATTGATAAAATATCATATTGGAAAGAATTTTCTTTTGCTATATATGTAATGAATAAGCCAATGTGGAATATATTCCACATTATTTCACATTAGACTATTATGTTGTTTTTTTAACCTGTTTTGTTAATTTGCACTTTCATGGTAAACATTTTTTCAGGAGTAAATCAGTCTTAATTTTTCTCTCGTCTTTTCTTTTGTTTTACTTGCCGAATATTGTAAAACACAGTGCCCCTTTTTCAGAGATCCACCATGGAGTACCTGGGACATACCCAGACAGCCACGTATTTGACCGGCCCTCGGCTAGCCAGCAGCAACACACAGACGTTTCTACCCTCGATAAGCACCATGCAGTCCTCCTATAAAGCATTTGATAATGCGGCTGCCCCTTCACAACTCAGACGATCACTTACAACTCTGCCATGGCGGCCAGGCACATACTACCAAACAGCCAGAGTGAATCCGAGTTCAGCCCTCACGAGGAGTATGCCCGACCCCATGTCACAAAGAAATAATCTTGGTGAATTGGACAGTATTAAAGTGCCCCCAGTATTTGCAGCTGCCAGAAATGCTCTTTACACACGTTACACTCCAAATGATTGGATGAACTCTAACCAAGGAAATTACTTGGCATCTGACAGAGTTAGATCAACTGCAGAACGTCTTAGGTTGGATACAGTTCGTCTTTGTCGTGAAACCGATGACAAGACGAGAAGAACACAAGGCGATGTTGGTAAACGGTTAGGAGAAAGAATAGGCGATATCCAGTTCTGGAAGACAGAATTAAATAATGAGACAGATAACATGATCGCAGAAATCAATTCTTTACAGGAGGCTAAGAGGGTACTAGAAAAGGCGCTTCAAGAAACGGAAAATCCATTACATATATCCCAGGAATGCTTGTATCACAGAGAAAAGAGGCAAGCAATTGACCTTGTACATGATAATCCAGAAAGGGAACTTATTCGGGTATGTAGTATTTATTTTCCAACCATGTTAAGATATGGTCTAAATATTATTAATATTTTAATATTCATATTTGTTAAAAGTACTGGTAGCAGTCTTCAAGTGGGATTCAGGTGCCAATCCAAATACAAAAGAAAACCCTTAATAAGGGCTCGCACTGGGATGCTCACATGGCGCCATATGCGCATAAGAATGAAATGTGGCGCAAGAAAAAACAAATTTGCTAAATGATTTGTGCAAAAGAAGTTATAATGTACTTCGGTTGCATTTGATGCTTTAAAAAAAGCCGCATGTTACCTTGGGTTTAATTATTGTTTATGAAAATGTTTAGCCGAGTCGTCTAGTTTTCCAGACCAAACTATTTCACTAATAATAATTCAGTCGGATGGATCATGGTGCCTAGTTTAGTGCAAATGCAATTTGCATATAAACATATTATGACGGTTTTATTCATATTTGGATTGGTTTAAACATATTTTATTTCAACATTTTTACAACATATATATATTGGTACACTACATAAGGCCACCATTAAAAAAGTGTTTGTTTGCAGTTTCCGACCCATGGCTTTTAGGGATGGGTCGGTAGGTAGGGATATATTTTTTTTTTTAAAACATTTTTATTATTAACGCATGCCCATCGACGGCATGCAAATATCGTGTGCTTCACTAGTATTATCCATAGAGTTTTTTTTTAAAAAGGGTTTAGTTAAATATTAACAGAACATGCAAGAAAAAAGAAACAAAAAAACTTGAAGAAAAAAAATTAAAAAAAAGAAATTAAAAAAAAAAATTAAAAAATTAAAAAAATTGTTGGGTCGGCGGATTTGCCGTGGGTCGGTCGCAAACTGCAAACAAACAATATTTTAATTTAGGCCTAATTATTAGGATCGGAACGAAAGAAAAATCTTATAGAGTTCCCCTCCTTAAGAGATTGTGATTCGCGTTAATTTCGGATACCTTTGCAAAGAATGACATAAATACTGGAAACCAGTAGAAAGGTATATGAAGTTTTTCAGCTTTAAGTGGTGACAATAAACGTTGAACTGGTTCCCTGTATTTGGATTGACACCTATAACTCTTCAAGATCGCCTCCAGTGTCTTTAAAACATGCACATTCAACATAATTATGTATTTTCATGAACATATTATTACAGCTGTCAGCTATACAATGACAGTTTCTGGAGAATTTACTATGACCCAAGCATTTTGTGTTGCACATTACAAAATATTTGTAAGTCGGCTGGATCAGTTCTTTAATATTGGCATAGGTAATCGGTCAAATGGCAAACCCTATAGAAAATGTCCATTCATACAAATGGATTTTTAAGTAGGTTTGATTTATAGTAATGGTTGTAAATGTGCTTGAAGGTTACTGAAATATCGTTTACAATGGCATATAATGTCAACTTTTATTTGATTTTCTTTTAAAATGCCAACTTAAAAGTTCAAAATCAGTATCCCATTTTTTACATTTATTGAAACACCTGGACGTAACTGACAAAATAGAAATGTTTATGGTAAAATGATTGCGATTCGGATACCTTTTGCAAAGAATGACATAAATACTGGAAACCAGTAGAAAGGTATATGAGGTTTTTGGGCTTTAAGTGGTGACAATAAACATTAAACTGGTTCCCTGTAAAAAATAGTACCAAATAGGGTAAAATTACAATAATAGCCTTCAAGGGCAGATGCAGGAGGCAGATCGGGCATGCCAGTAAAACCTGGCAAGCATTATAGTTCTATGCGGATTTTATAGAGTGTACGCTGGATCTGGTGGCTTTATCCTGTGTTATAAACAATTTTAAATACCATTATATCCTTGTATTGACCTATATTTCACCAGAATCAATGGCCTGGTCTGCACACCTCTGTGTCTTTTAAATAAAAACGTTAACACATTTTTGAGTAGAACCTTTACAGTTGCCACTATAAATTTACGAGTGAATGAAAGAAAGGAAAACAAATATATTAGAGCAATCTATCTTGGTCCATATTTTACTTCTTAATTATTTTGTTTAAGGATATTATGAATTACAATACAATTTTCCAGATGGGTTGGTTTAAGTGTGATAGTTGTCATATCATATTTCAAGTTTATTGTTTTCTGATATTGGATCCTGGATATCGGGAGACAATGAACAGTAAATTACTAGAGTGTGGTAAGATAATATAATGGAGACAGTATACATGTAATAATATATCACATAAAACATTTTATATGCTAATGAAAAGTGCTATAGCAACATAACAGAAGTCAGTCAACAATTGAAGTAAAAAAACAAAAGCACATAATGTATGCAAGTTGTTTTATCGTATTTCACCAGATAGAAGCCCCCTACCCCTACATCCACACCTTTTAAAAAAAAAAAAAGTTAAAAATTCATAAAAAAAATATTACATTTTCAATATTTTGTACCCAAAAATCCAAAACAAAATAAAAATTCAATAAATGTTCGATCTTTTGCATTTATAACTCTAATAAAAAAAGCTGCCCTTTATGTTTTGCATAGCGCCGGTCGCTACTTAAAGGGGAAATATACGACAAGACATTGGCGACCACCTGCAAATGTCCATGTACATTTATTTGTTTGTAGAATGGGTGGGTAACAGCAGTTATTAACATTTTTATGTTTGTAGAATGTTATTAAATCATAGGTAGTTTCAATAAAATATTTACAGTGTAAGGTTGAATTATGAAGATTGAGTATTATCCATATATATTATATCAGTAATCTTTGTAACACAGTATTTAATACTTCATGTCAACTTCAGATGAGTATGTGATGATTTTAATCTCTGAACAAGTTTGATCAGAAAATATAATAGATCCTTTTATACCCAGTTTATCTAATATATAAACATTCGTCAAATTTAAGGACATGTCCAAAATGTCCTCATGTACCTAAGCATTCATTTCTATGTTGACTTGGCACTTGACCTCAACAGTACATTTACATACCCACTTATACACCACAGACAGTGAGTAAATATTTTATCCTGTTTCTGATAATCTTATATATATATGAAGTAAACCATTTTTGCATAATTTCTAAGTCAGCGAAGTGCACATAGTGACACTTGAGAGAGATATATGACCTGGAAGTATCCCAAACTGGAAATTATGTGTGGCCTTTACATCATATTTAATTTGCATTTATTCTTAAAATTTAAGTCTCAAGTTGGTTTCAGATTACTAAGGCTATCTAGCTGAAAATTGCTTTCAAAGTTTTTGTCAAAAAAGGCTTTTGTTAAAGGGAATGTAAGCAATATGGAAGTGGTATGAATGTCTATCCATTTCAGGGGCAGATACAGGATTTGATATTGGGGGCAACTTTAAAAAAATAATTAACAACCAACAAACTCGTACACACATGGGTTTAGGGTGGGTGCGACTTTTAAAAAACAATTAACAACCAAAAAACACACGCACAAACACATTTTTTCAGTTAAGGGTTGGCGCGACTTTTGAAAAAACCTGTTGACAACCAAAGAGTAACAAAAAAAGAAAAGCTTTCCAGATTTTAGTTACTTCTTTTAAATGAAACCATCGTAATGTGCTTTAGTATTATATACAAATGATGCATGGAGTCGTGTTAAGTCTGGTTCACAGGCAGACGGCGCGTACCCCACCCAGCCCACACCCTACCCCACTCCACTTCCCACCTGTTTCTCTACTACCCCACTCAAATATGTTTTCGATGACATACTGTAAACTGTTCTACTTGGTTTTCAATGTAAAAAAAAACACAAAAAAAACATACTCTCTGGAAAGGCTATGTTTTTATCATTTCCCTTTTGTGTCAATTCATGGGGAACCAACTCAACTCACCTGTATTTTTGGAGCAATGCATGTGTTTACCCCAGTATTTTAAAATTGAAAATTATTGGTCAATAAATTACACTTGGTCATAACATTACACCCAATTTTCCACGTCCTTTTAATTTATAAAAATTGACAATTATCAAAACCTCCACCAATATCACCTTACTACTGTCAGTCTGAAAAACTACTTAATTAGCATATAGGAGCGTTGATATGCATAGAAGTGTTTGACAAAAAGTCAGTGGGGGCATAACTCTTGTAAGAAGTTAATCAAAAATACTTGTTTATTGTCAAGCATGAATTTAAAATGTGGCCAACTAAAGCTGAGTAAATTTTATCTGTGTACAAACTGTCGGAACATACACCAACACAGAGACACATACATGATCAAACATCCATAATGTGTCGGCCTGTCTTTTAAGATTACATTCTATTCTAAAGACATGTCGTCCATAAATTATCTCGGTTTATTATCACACTGTGAATTATTTATCATGCTTGGTAGTTGTTATAGATTTCTGCTATGAAACCTGCGATAAACAAACTGAAAAACCGTAATAATAAATCACTCAATATGTATAGAGCAAGGTACAAGAATGAATGCACTCCTGAATACCTCGATAATTGAAAAGTATGCCATTGTAAAAATAATTGTATTTAACAAGTTTTATGTTTCCTATTAAACAAACCTGTTTAAACCAGCAGCAAACAATACAAATGACATGTTCATTCATTAAAATTTAGTTAGAGACTGTATGCCTCTCTGAATATTATCCGAATTTTCCAAGAAAAATGTATGCTTGTAGATTTACAAGTGTTTTTGGGCAGTGCAAGGGCAGTCAGCGGGCACACTATTGATTAAGAAATTTGTCCGAGTTTCTCTAAAACATCACGTTACCCTAATACCATCCAATGGCTTGATTTGATATACAATGTAGCAAAGTTGTTACATGATGCTACAATACCAATGTTTCCATGACACTGACCTTCAGTTCAAGGTCACTCTTTATTGAAAAGGTCAGCTTTAATGTCAGGTTAAGAAGATTTTCTGAACACATCATAACTTGAATTCTGTTTCAGACAGATTGTTTTGACATAAAGGATCTAGAGTTTAAAACATGACACATTTATACAATGGTATAGCTATATCTTTATTATTGATTTAATAAGTAAATGGATAGAGTTTCAAACTTTTTTTTTAATGGACGGTTTTGAACATAATTTTATTATTAAAATTGAACCCAGGAACACCCAAACTGATTGATTTCATTCTATAATTGGTTTAGATGCCTTTAATTGGATTCGCACATTTCCCTTTCTGAAAATGAGGAAAACTTACTTTACTTGTCAGAATATAGTTGTAACATGTTGTAACAAGTTCTACATTCCAAATATTGCATTATTTTCAGGAGGTGGATATCATCAAGAGATGTCAGGACAAAATGAGGACCACCGTTGAGAAGGCAAATGCTCAACTAAGGTATGCATATCTTTGAACCCATCTCTGTCCTTAAAGATGATTTTCAATGACAAGCGAAACTGTTATTTCAAAAGTTAGGTGACACATGAAAATAGCCACCAGTTCTATTTTCTAGCCATTTCAACTGTTAGGTGATACATGAATATAGCCACCAGTTCTAGCCTTGTTGATTAACTTTAATTTCCATTCTAGAAATGGTTTTGTATTTACGCTAAACTTTATATTGAGAGAAATGACGCAGAATGTTGATTTTATTTGTGAAATGTGTTATTTTCATCCAACCATAACCACGAATTGAATTTACTTTAAAAAAGATGCCTGAAAGGAACATTGTGACCAGTTAAAGAAAAATAATGTTTATTTAAAGATGTTGTTAATATTTTGGGTAATGTTATAATTCAGTCTTAATCGTGCTGCCCAGCATGAACTTGAAATGGACGAAAGAGACAAATTCAACGCTAAAAACCTCGATGAAACGGCTCATAAGCTCAGAAACCACTCTAAGGGCATTGCTTATCACAATGGAATTCAGCGATATGACAATACGTGAGTTGCCGGGCAATGTCACTGGAACACATTTGTTGCATGAAAAGCACTTGAAAACTGGTGATAGACTGTAATACTCGTATAACAAAACTGATCGAATTTCACTACATCTGAAACTGTTTCAGAAGGCTTAGACTGTCACTATCATACTACCACATATGTGTGAACATTGCAACACACACGTGCATCTTTCTTCACTGCTCTATGTTCCTTCCTTTAGCCTGAATCGTGCAGCTCAACATGAGCTAGAGAAGGACACCGGGGACAAGTTTACAGCTCAGAGTTTGGATGAGAACTGTCACGGTCTCAGAAACTCCTCCAGAGGAATTGCCTACCATAACGGTGTACAGAGAATTGATAATACGTGAGTGGGCATTGACTTTTTTTCAGTCACAGCACATCTTCTGTTACTTCTGCAATATCATATTTTGTTTTGTTTTTGTCAACTGTTTTCTTTGCAAACAACATATACTGGGTGGTTGGTGATGGGTATTTGTTTTATCTTTTTCAAGGTTAAATTTTGAAAACAGTAAAATGAAACATATACTGAAACACATTAAACAATAATCAGAGGGTTTGTCCTTGTTTTAGTATTTATGTAAACTCAGTGCCTTTAAACTTCAATAACTTGTTTAATCCAAAGACTTTCTAAAAAAAAAAAAAGCATACATTAAAATTATAATATTGATGAAACTTATTTTTAATTAGAAACCAAGCACTTTCAACTACCATGATAATGAAAGGCTGATAATGTTATAGATGTAATTGTTCCCTGATCAACAAAGCACATTGTATACATGATTACAGCACGTCCGTGCCAGAGACATGGGCCCATTTCAGTAACAACAACATCCAGAGGTCGCAGAGTGAGCGTGCTGCATCAAAGAACATGCGCAATGAGATCGAGAGCGTACTGAACTCATGTGCCAATGAGATGTGGCAGGAGTGGAATTCTGTCAATGTGGCCCTTACACAGAGGATGCAGGAGTCGACAGACGCCAGAAATAGGCTTCAGACTCACCTCTCTAGGGTATATATATATAACACGTCTAATAAATGAACAGATGTCTTATCATTACTTAGATGATGAATTTGTGTCATTGCTCAAGAAAAGCACATCCTAGCAATCGAAATTCCAAATCAGTATTTTTATGCCCCCGAATTTATGGGAGGCATATAGTAGTCGTACCGTCCGTCCGAAACAATCATGTCTCAGCGGAACTTTGAAAGAACTGAAAGGATTTCATGAAACTTTACACAAATGTTGACCACAATGAGAAGTTTGTCGTTGCAAGAATCGGGTTCATACCTCAAAGGTCAAGGTCACACGTGGAGGTCAAAGTTCTAATGAGTCAAAATTTTCGGGAGCATTTGTCATTTATTGGTGACATTTCTTGTTTTTTTGTGTGTTTTTTGAAAGATTTTAATTTTGTGTTTCATTATACTTTAGTATTAACAGATTCTAACAAAAAAAAGATATACCTATGTGTAAATGTCTATCAAATTTTGATGTCTGTAGCCCACACTGATAATATCTATCCATGTGTCTGTATGCAGGTTCTACAAGAGGTCTTTGACATGGAGAAGAACATTGAGTTCCTCAAGAAGGCCATCCAGGACAAGGAAGCCCCAATGCAGGTTGCCCAGACACGTCTAGACACCAGGATTCGCAGGCCCAATGTAGAGCTTTGCAGAGATCCAGTCCAACACAGGTTAGTGTTGTATAGTTAATGTATAACTTCTGATTAAAGGGACACTCCATAATTCTGACACAACCTACGCAGTCTTTCATATACACAAAGAAGAGAGACAACTGTATGTTATTTTATGGTAAAATATGGCTGTTCCATTAATTCCCCGTGTATTTTTCATCCGTTGGAAGCGCCACGTTACATGACGTAAGCAATGTGTTGTTTGTCACATGACTACTAGTGTATTTAATCTTACTGTACCGCGCAGAACTTTACAAATGGGGGCGCCCAATGGAACAGCCTGTAAACATAGCAGCCTGATTACCTTGACCTCCGAGATAATATAGTGCCCCCACAATAGCTTAAACAATGGGGTTATTGTCGTGTTAGAATCGAAATAATAACTACGTACCTGTATTTTATTGGTGAATAAAATATAGTTAGTCATTCGGATGCGAGTAATTAAATCACGAGTGCTACTACGCATCCAACTCCTAACTGGCAAGAGTGATTTAATTACTCGCACCCAAACGACTAACTGTATTTTATTCACCGATAAAATACAGGTACGTATTTATCATTTCTTAAGTAAAGCATATATGAGCATAATAACTGTGAGTATATATTGGAAAAATGAGCATATATCCAAATAAGTATGTAGTAATAAACGTTTTAATTTAGGGAAAAGAAAGACTATTTATTGTTTGTAAACATTGCTGGGACCGCTATATTTGTGTTGCATTAGACCATTAGGTTTTCACTACAGTAAGTATGGCTTCACCTAACTGTCCTGTTTAGTTCAGCTGGGAGCACCTCAGTCTTATCCTTAAGAATAATTTCAGTTTGGGCTTGGAGGTCAATTCCACGAAGTTCTATTTTTTTTTTGTGTTATTGAATTCCTTCAAAACATCTTGTTTCTATTTAGTAAATATTCAGTAATGTGTCATGTTTGTCAACAAAATTATTTCGTGTTTTTTTTAGCTAAAAGTTATGGGGTAATACAGCTTTAAGCAAACTTCCGACATGTTTTACTATGTTACTTGGTTGACTTAAGATAGAACTTGATGAAATATTACAGCTTTATAATAATAATGATATAAACAAGGGTTGTTGGGTTTTTATTTTAAATGATAGCTGACTTTGCCATTTATCAACTCGATGAATCTACAAAACCATGATTACCTTGATTGTGTTTTGTTTAGAGATAATTTAACTGCTGGGATCGATTATAGGGAAATCCTTCACGAGTGGTAGACGTGTGGTTCTTTTCACGAACGAGCGCACACGAGTGAGTGAAAAAACAAAGCACATCTACCATCAAGTGAAGGATTACCCAATAATCGATCCCAGCAGTTAAATAATCTATTTATTACATTTTAAATTACGTTTTTGAAAACAAATATTCCTTTATTGAACATTATCGGCGGATGACGTCGACGTCAGCAACACTGTTGACGTCATGACTCAACGTCGCAACGTTAGTTATTATTGTGTTCGAAGTTAGCAACGTTAGTTATTATTGTGTTCTGAGTTAGTTTTAATATTTAGCGATTATGAATATTCTAGCACTGAGAAATCCCAATCTTTCACGCATAGAAATGTAATAAAACTTGTTTAGGTCATACTGTAAGTTGATGTGTCTGCATATTTTAGGTTGGTTGAGGAGGTGTCCGAGATCACCGAGACCGTGGAGTCCCTGCAGGCCAAGCTGCGCCAGGCTGAGAACTCCCTCCAACATCTGCTGCGTACCAAGGCTGCCCTCGAGCAGGACCTCAGCGTCAAGAACAACAGCCTCTTCATCGACAGAGAAAAGTGCTTGGGAATGCGCAAGACCTTCCCCATGTCACCAAGAGTCGTTTCTCTTTAGTGCAAAAGAAATCATGATGGACAATGAGTATTTTTTGATAACAAGTACTTTTGTTAATATCAATATCTATATGTTTATGGTTACCGGTATGAGTCTATCACGTGGAAGTGAAGCTAAGGTTATGTTAGAGTATAGATGTGTTGAAAACCGTGGAATCGACAGATCAATTTTTATATCTGCATTTCATCATGTGCAAGTTAAGAATGCATAATGAACCTTTTGTTTTGTTTGAATAAACTAAGTGTGCATTAATTAAGTAATCAGTATTATTTGTAAACTACAATGTTGATCAAGAGACGTTTTGTTGTTAGCTTACTATTAACTATAACTATGAAATTTACACAAAAAAAAAGATCAAAAAATAAAGTGGATATATTCATCCATTTTTTCTTTAACAGTATTAAGAATAAATCTTCATATCTGAGATTATTTGAATTTAAATCTAGAAATTTGAAATATAAAAGATATTTGTGTTTTATACACATAGTTTGAATGACTGTTTATTGTCAAAATCTTTTACATTTTAAAAAAAATTGTATAACTAATTTTGTTCATACTTATACACACTACAGTGACAATAAATATGCATAAAAAATAAATAATTTAAAGGTGAAAATATAATTTTTTTAAACAAAATCTGTTAAAATGTAGACGTTTTTTAATTTTTGTTCCCGATGTTGGTAGGAATGTCTTTGTTGCTGCCTTCCCAATGTGGATAGGAAGGATATGTTTGCTTCCACCATTTTAGCAGTATTACTTAACTAGTATCTATTACTAGTAGTGCACTTCTTTCGTCTAAACGCTTTTGTTTTTGTTCACCCAGTCATTGTAACAAGCATTTGATGCTTCTAATCATTTTTGTTGGTTTGTCTTATTGTATACAAATATATAACTTTTACATATATATATATATATTTATGCGTAACTGTGATAAGCTTGTTTTTTATTCTTTGTTTTCACTCTAGGCCTAAAAAAAAATTTGTGTGGTTCTGGTAACATGTTCAAAATTGGTAGGTAGGGTAGGTCGGATTTTTTTTTTTTTTTTTTTAAGGATTGTTTTTTTTTAACGCAAAGAAGATGCACTGAATTATGTACTATAATTACTGTAATTATAATTGTTTTCTATTTGCTCTTCACTTGTGTACATACATACTTTATATTGTTATTTTTTTTAATTTTTTTTCGAAATGGACCAAAAAAACGTCAGGGTCGGCGGGTATTCGTAGGTAGGGACGGGTGACCCGAACCACACAAATTATTTTTTTAGGCCCTATTGGATTGTCCGTCCAAATATGTTACCCTTATTGCGAGCCGAGTATTACAGAGTTAAAATTTGAATCCTGCCGTCAGAAAACTATTCCCACTGACCCGGGTTAGTTTTACAACGGTACTTCTTGTTAATCTGGATACTGTTGACCCGTTGGAAGGGAATGATACATGCGCTTTCATGCTTTATTGACAATATTCAGCTCCATGTTTACTAAGTCAACCCATATTTACTCAACTGTGTCAGTCACGCAGACCGGCATGGTCGGCACGGGACAAAGAGGCGTGAAGTCACGTTTTCTGATGGCAAGATTGCCGTGGTATAAGAGAGAACAAATGTTTAAATCGTACACAGTGCTTGCAGCTTGATCGTTGCATTTGTTTGGTTTGAAGTAACACAAAGGTTATGCTCAAATAGTGTACATTGTATTCCCATTTCATAACAACTTTTACATGTGATATTTTCATACTGTTTTGGGCCCAAGACTTAATGTGACCTGTTTTGGATCACATTATTTTGATATATAATTCTTTTTCTAATGTTAACATATTTCAATTTTAAAATATACTTGTACTTACATCTGTTTATATTTGTATATATAATACAGATTTTCAAATGGGTTAAAAAAAGTAAGTAACATTAGCGCATTGTTATTACGTTTTGTTGATTTTTGCTACACTCAATTTAAAATCTCCATGAAAACAGTACTGAATTTTCTAGGTCATTTGAGGCCATTTACAGCTTTTTGAAAATAAACATTTGTCTTTGTTAGGTTTAAAAGTGAAATAAAGTTGATGCAGTGATAAATGATCTGTCTTGTTTGTTACTACCATTGATATAGGAGAAATAAGGCCTTGTTGTTTTTCATAACTGTCACATGACATCATCAGAATAATTTGACCAATCAGTGGTCAATAAAATAAAACACCTGCACATTCTGGGTGTTTATCGTTGATGCTCAACTGACTTTAGCCCTTAATAAAGGTAATTTATAGTAATAATTACATTAACATTTTTAGTTTTCATGTATAGCTATGTATCTTCTTTTGGTGCTACACCAATATAGATACATTTGAGTCCGAGTAAACCCCTTTATTTTCACCTACTGAATATCTCGACCTACCGGAAGTCAACCAGATGTGAGTTATGAATTGAAAAACTACCTGTAATGCTCCCTTACGTATTATGTATTCATACTAAGTAGTACTTATAAATGGATAAATATCCGATACAGAGCTTGACAATCTCCAATCTGTTTTCCTCAAATTAAATGCAGAAGCTGGTGAATTTAGTTTGCATTAAGTTGCCCATTTTTAGACATCTTTCATGTTGTCGAAGCACAGAAAATTAAGGTGTGACATTTAATTCCGCAAAATTCTTCTTTCTGTATCTATTTACCAAACTAACAAACACAATGATTATGATTTTTTTTATACGCCCGTATGGACATATTATGTCGTGGCATCGTCTGTCCGTCCATCCGAGCACACCTTCACTACCTTAGGTGGTAGGAGGTGTGGCTTAAAGCTCATCAACACAGTATAGGTTATTTAGAGCCACCCCAGAGAGAGGGAAAGGATACATAGGAATCCGGGAACCGTGCCCTACTCTTATTATCGAATAGATTCCTATGGTTCTTTAACGTGCTCGGAGGATAGACCCAAACTCTGTAGACACCGTATAAACGGTTTGACCAGCCAGTCCAAACCCCAAAACTGTCAAATTAAGAGTTACCAACTCATAATTCAGTTTACGCATATTCAATCATGGGTATTCTAAGAATAGATAAACCAGTACTTTTAATCAGAAGATATATTATTATATGACCTGAACACTGGACAGTTTCGATAAACGGTTTTGTAGTGTAATTTTGCAGAGTGAAACAAGTAATATTCCTCACTTACCAAATACAGATTTGAAATTAGACTTAGGGTTCCAGTCTCAAATTTCAATGGGGTAAAAACCTCAAAAAGTGTGTCCAAAAATATTCATTCTGTATTACTAGAAAATATGTCCATGGGGCGCATTAGTGCTGTCAATCACATTAAATTATTTCAGATAAAACATGTAAGCATGTCATGGTTATTCTCATTGACCTTCTTTCGGTAGGAACACATTGCTGTCGTCTAGAAGTAACAGTAAGGTTGTTTTTTTGAGAAGGGTACCTGTACGAAAAAAACAGACGTAAACCAGGCATAAAGTAGATGGATTCCAACTGGTTTTTAGGCGTAATTCTCTTTTTCCAAGTGTCAACGAGCAGGAGATGGAATAATATGACTTTGACGTCTCTTGATCGAGGCGCAAAAAATTGAAAATGATGCCGGCAAGAGGCGTAACTTAGATGACGGGCGTCTTTTGGACTTTAACATTTTACACAAGCGTGGTTATTAATTGGGTTTCATAACTGATGAAATGGATTTTAAATGGCATTCTGGGAGAAAACTCAGTTTGAAATTTTGTGGGGGAAAAAAATTGGCAATGAAACAGTTAAGCTTAAACAATGTTTATTTTAACTTATTAATACTGTGTTACCAACCCACATTGTGTGTGGAGTGTATGTGTATATCTGGACAATGTAGTAAAACATACTTAATTAGAAGGTTAGTTATAAGTATACAAAGGAATACAACAATGCACTGTCTGAGGTAAGAATAATTTTCACATTGTTCTATACATACAGACCTAAGCTGTACTATGGTACTAATAATTCAACACTATTTATAAGCTCATATTAGAACCTGACTGGATAACATGAAATGTGTATTGTTTCATATGATTTAGTTCCCTAATTGATGTGGCTTTATTCATTTATTAATACATTTTTGGGAGTGCACACAATTCATGATGTTTTCTTTCGATAAATGATAAATGATCGAAAGTAACTCATTTGCATATTGCACCTCGAATTCCTGCTAGTTTCCACCCTAAAATCCCAATTCAATTCAATTAGTTTCCGCCCGTCATTTAACCCGTCATTGTTTGTTTTACTTCTGCCTAAATGACGCCCGTAAATTATTCCAGGCGTACCTCATTTGCATATTACGCCTCAAATTCCTGCTACTTTCCGTCCCATTTCCGTCTAATTGACGGCTGTCATTTTTCGGGATGGCGTCTGTCATTTTTCCTAAATGACGTCTGTCGTTTAGTGACGACCGTCATTTTTGCGTTTTACGTCTGCCTAAACAACGCCCGTCGATTATTCCAGGTGTACCTCATTTGCATATTACGCCTCAAATACCTGCTACTTGACGTCTTGTTTTTGTCTATGTGACACCTGGTTTGTCCATTTTAAGCCATACTGGTACATACCCGGGTGTACCAACTATACTGACCATACACAGGTGAGTTTGTCATACATACCTGTACTGACCATACACAGGTGAAATTGTCATACATACCTGGGTGTACCAACTATACTGACCATACACAGGTGATTTTGTAATACATACCGGGGTGTACCAACTATACTGACCATACACAGGTGAGTTTGTCATACATACCGGGGTGTACCAACTATACTGACCATACACAGGTGAGTTTGTCATATATACCCGGGTGTACCAACTATACTGACCATACACAGGTGAGTTTGTCATATATACCCCCGTGTACCAACTATACTGACCATACACAGGTGAGTTTGTCATACATACCCGGGTGTACCAACTATACTGACCATACACAGGTGAGTTTGTCATACATACCCGGGTGTACTAACTATACTGACCATACACAGGTGAGTTTGTCATACATACCCGGGTGTACCAACTATACTGACCATACACAGGTGAGTTTGTCATACATACCTGGGTGTACCAACTATACTGACCATACACAGGTGAGTTTGTCATACATACCCGGGTGTACCAACTAAACTGACCATACACAGGTGAGTTTGTCATACATACCCGGGTGTACTAACTATACTGACCATACACAGGTGAGTTTGTCATACATACCCGGGTGTACTAACTATACTGACCATACACAGGTGAGTTTGTCATACATACCCGGGTGTACCAACTATACTGACCATACACAGGTGAGTTTGTGATACATACCCGGGTGTACCAACTATATTGACCATACACAGGTGAGTTTGTCATACATACCGGGGTGTACCAACTATACTGACCATACACAGGTGAGTTTGTCATACATACCCGGGTGTACCAACTATACTGACCATACACAGGTGAGTTTGTCATACATACCCCCGTGTACCAACTATACTGACCATACACACCTGAGTTTGTCATACATACCCGGGTGTACCAACTATACTGACCATACACAGGTGAGTTTGTCATACATACCTGGGTGTACCAACTATACTGACCATACACAGGTGAGTTTGTCATACATACCCGGGTGTACCAACTATATTGACCATACACAGGTGAGTTTGTCATACATACCGGGGTGTACCAACTATACTGACCATACACAGGTGAGTTTGTCATACATACCCGGGTGTACCAACTATACTGACCTGATGAGAACAATGGAACAGACATGTAATATAATGAAGAAGCATAAACATCTGCTATGCAGCACAAACTTACAGGATATAGAGGAAGTGATGTGTGCATTCTATTAATAAGCTGCACATCTTGGCTTAGCAGAATAGTAGTGTGTATTTTCTTTTGCTTTTTTATGTTCAGTTCTTATTTCCCTATCTAATAGTTTGTTAAAATACTCAATGCTGATTGGTTATTGAGTGGGTTTAAAAAGCCTCTGACGTCACATCCTTTAACCGTTAGGATACAATTTTAAACAATTTTAAATATCAGAAAATAATGATTACAGTATTTTACAGCAACAGTATGTTCAAATAACATGTTGAAATTGTTAACAGGATAAAGCTGTAAATTTTCTTTGTTTCGTTACGTGTTCCGATTATTATCTTCCATACCCCATCCAACCCCTTTTCCAATATTAAAACAGGTTATCGCAGTTTATTCGGTAAAAAATGTTTTTAAATGTGTTTTATTGTCAAAATATGCGTTATAAAATCCTGCTTATATAAGCTTTCCCCAATGCTTAACGGAATTAAGGCGGGACACGTAATGTTGTTTGAGAGATGGGCATACATGTACCAGCAAGTTGAAATTTAGTTTGTATTATATTAAATCTTTTTGAAAATGTGTTTGTTAAATACATAAAAAGCCATGTCAGATAAGAAATAAAATATTTCCAACAGGTTTATATCGTGTGAGATTGAAACCTGGTGTTTGGGACTTGAAACACATTAAAACTGTGGGCCTATGGCCCTTTGTATCGATGATCTTCAAGTCGGGACTTGAAACACATTAAAACTATGGGCCTATGGCCCTTTGTATCGATGATCTTCAAGCACATTAAAACTGTGGGCCTATGGCCCTTTGTATCGATGATCTTCAAGCACATTAAAACTGTGGGCCTATGGCCCTTTGTATCGATGATCTTCAAGTCGGGACTTGAAACACATTAAAACTGTGGGCCTATGGCCCTTTGTATCAATGATTTTCAAGTCGGGACTTGAAACACATTAAAACTGTGGGCCTATGGCCCTTTGTATCGATGATCTTCAAGTCGGGACTTGAAACACATTAAAACTGTGGGCCTATGGCCCTTTGTATCGATGATCTTCAAGCACATTAAAAATGTGGGCCTATGGCCCTTTGTATCGATGATCTTCAAGTCGGGACTTGAAACACATTAAAACTGTGGGCCTATGGCCCTTTGTATCGATGATTTTCAAGTCGGGACTTGAAACACATTAAAACTGTGGGCCTATGGCCCTTTGTATCGATGATCTTCAAGTCGGGACTTGAAACACATTAAAACTGTGGGCCTATGGCCCTTTGTATAGATGATCTTCAAGCACATTAAAACTGTGGGCCTATGGCCCTTTGTATCGATGATCTTCAAGTCGGGACTTGAAACACATTAAAACTGTGGGCCTATGGCCCTTTGTATCGATGATCTTCAAGCACATTAAAACTGTGGGCCTATGGCCCTTTGTATCGATGATCTTCAAGTCGGGACTTGAAACACATTAAAACTGTGGGCCTATGGCCCTTTGTATCGATGATTTTCAAGTCGGGACTTGAAACACATTAAAACTGTGGGCCTATGGCCCTTTGTATCGATGATCTTCAAGTCGGGACTTGAAACACATTAAAACTGTGGGCCTATGGCCCTTTGTATAGATGACCTTTAAGCACATTAAAACTGTGGGCCTATGGCCCTTTGTATCGATGATCTTCAAGCACATTAAAACTGTGGGCCTATGGCCCTTTGTATCGATGATCTTCAAGTCGGGACTTGAAACACATTAAAACTGTGGGCCTATGGCCCTTTGTATCGATGATTTTCAAGTCGGGACTTGAAACACATTAAAACTGTGGGCCTATGGCCCTTTGTATCGATGATCTTCAAGTCGGGACTTGAAACACATTAAAACTGTGGGCCTATGGCCCTTTGTATCGATGATCTTCAAGCACATTAAAACTGTGGGCCTATGGCCCTTTGTATCGATGATCTTCAAGCACATTAAAACTGTGGGCCTATGGCCCTTTGTATCGATGATCTTCAAGTCGGGACTTGAAACACATTAAAACTGTGGGCCTATGGCCCTTTGTATCGATGGTCTTCAAGTCCCGTTCACCAGGTATTGATCTGGGACAATATAAACCTGATGGAAATATTTTATTTCTTAATTTAAACAAGCAAATTCATCCAAATTATAGACTATGCTTCCACTATCCTAGTTGCTAGAGTAGATTTTAAAATTGCTTTTTCAAAAAAAATTGTGTAATGCACATCATTTATGCATAGGGCAAGTTTAATACCATTATCTGTAGCTGTTAATAAGTTATGGACCAAACATCGAATGTGCATCACCTTAAACATAAGACCACAAATTTGGTACAAGATACACTGTCTTTTAATAAAATATAAACAAATTCAATTTCATCTCATTATCTGAAACTGTTTAAGAATTTATTGGAACAAACAAGAAAATAACATCCTGATAAAGGTCATTGTTGACTGAAACTAGTCGATAATAAAATTCCATCACTATCTGGCACTGGTTGTGTCTCCTACTACCCTTATAGTTGTTATGAAAGTAACATATAACATGAAATCTCAACCCAGTTAGTCTATATATGGTTATAGGGTAGGTATCTCAGGAGTTTCCAAGTTATGTTCCGCTGTGACATAAGACGTCAAGATAATTCACGACATTAACAGTGACCATCGTGAATAAGCGTTTCTCAAAGTAATCTCCATTACAAGTGTCGTTCCACCCACATTAGAAATGTCTCCATACGCCATTGTTTATCAAGATCAGACTCAACATTCTGTGCTGCATATCAGGACTGGCACACATCGGTCATAATAAACAGCATCCTTAACTGAATCAACTGAAGTCGCATTAACTTTCACCTTTCTTTCCCATCCCTGATCATCTTGCAGATCTTCTCTTACATCTTTGAAGTGCCGGTGCCATTTAACTCCCGCGTTTATGAGATTGCACAGTGGTCTATTATTTCAGTTGATGTCATTTTTTGTTATTAATGTTGATATGTTATTATTAAATGGTAACAGATGTGATGTGAACATTAACTTGCAAACTTTACTGTCATCATTTTGGTAGCAAACGAAACAACATAGTTGTGTAATGCGAGATACTATGATGAAATGTAAAACGCTTTTATATAATTTCAATTATAAATTTCATTGTAAACTTTTTAATAATAAAAAATTGTATAGCCAAAGTCTCCATAATTTTCAATCGCCCATCGTATGCCCCTGTATAATGACTGATATAGTCTCATGCTTGGCCATGGAAATGCATTCTCCTTAAGGAAAACATGGCAGTCTTGAAGACATCAAAATTATCACCTCGATATCTTTATCAAGCATCATTTATAATTTAAACTTGCTTGCATATATTAAATAAAATGTTGAGTTTCCTAATAAAACTGTTTTCATCTTATTGTACCATAGGTTTAAATATATTATTGACACAATATAATCAACAGTTAATAATATGCAAAAACAAATTGCTTTAAACCATCCTTATAATTAATTTTAATGATTTAACAAATTCAAATTATGTAGAAAAACTAACGGAACACATTGAGTTTTTTTAAAAATCAGGATTGCTATGTGCCCCTTTAAATTTATACAGCAGTTACAAGTCAAATATGGATTTTAAATGAAAAACAATTCATAATATTTGATACATCTATTTAATAACAAAATAAACTTAAACTAACAAATTGAAACAACAACACTTCTTGAAATAAGTTTTGTCAGTGACAGAAAAGATAACAAAAGCTGAATACTTTTAGTCAATACACGAGTTTCTCAAAAAAACTGTGCAACTCGTTGGAACTGTTTTTAAAAACAACTTGGGTGATTGAGCAGTAATGATTTTGATTTGGGACAATTAGTCCAGGCTGATCAGAAAGATATTGATATTTATCGCTCCAGAACACATTTTCAATTTTAACAATGGTTGCCAGATCGATCTTAAATTGTTTGAGGAACAACTTCCGTGCATTTCATCAACTCATTTTTAACATTAGCTGCTATACTGGATATTGCAGAATTTTAATGTAGTTAGATAAACCAGAAAAGTCATCTGCAGTGTTTCTATGATAATTTTCATAACGATTCCATCAATAGTAAACAAATAAGATGGCCGTCTTGTCTGATGAACATGAAGTTCATTCTGAACAAAAAATCATGGCTTTGGTAAGGGTATCAACATTTCTTTTACCAACAAATGATTATTATTATTAGTGTAGAGGGCTGGCATGGCGCAGTCGGTAGCACGGTGGATTTGTAACCGGAGACCCCGGGTTCAATCCTCCGTGGTGCCACTGAGTTTCGTCGGTGTGTTCTTGGGCAAGACATTTTCCATTAGCCTTGTCCATCGGATGGGGACGTAAACCGGGCGGTCCCCTGTATCAGTCTATCCTCCGAGCATGTTAAAGAACCATAGGAATCTATTCGATAATAAGAGTAGGGCACTGTTCCTGGATTCCTATGTATCCTTCCCCTCTCTCTCTGAGCACGCTCTAAATAATCTATACTGTGTTGATGAGCCATTAAACAACATTCAAATTTTAGTGTATTTTTAGATATCTTGGATTACTTTTTGTAGGACCAATAACACATCAGCTATGGCGACCTTTATGAGTTTGATATATGAAGATTCCATAAGATGATTAGGAGGAGATAACTTTACGTACAAGACCGGCTACATGTCATGCCTATTACTTTGGTATAAAATGTCCTATCTTAGTCTATTTTTAGATGTAGTGGCCATACTGGAATTATCAGGAAATTAAATCTATTCAGTAACTACTGGACATTGGAAAGAATGTTCTGTGAATTGTCTTGAAAATCAGCCCAGTGGTTTTTCCAATATAAATCTATGCAGAGATGGATATGTAAGTAATGGCCGCTGGCAGTGATAGCGAGGACACTCTCCTTGATTTTTACATGTAGTGGAAATCTTGGGTCTCGCAGTTTTAGGACAATATTTCTAATTTAGGGTTTAGAGAGTCCTGAGGTCTTAGAGGAGTAGTGAGCACCAAACAGAAGTTTACAGGAAATTCTCCATCACATGAGCTTCCATGATCCTGGACGAGTCGAGCCAAAAACAATTTTAAAAGGAAGAATATGTAATAGATAGAGTCTGGTCTCAGCGAGTTGGCTTATTTAAACACCAAGATGGGCGTAGCCCATCGAGGTGTTTAAAAAACAAACCAGCTGAGACAGACTCTATCTTTTTTGTAGCATGGTGTACTTAGTAACACTGTGACGTCATAGTGACCGTACTCTAAATTCCAATATCCGGTAGTTGTAGTACGGCATAGTCACGCCCCTTTAGTTACCCTAAATTAAACGATTTATGGCTCTGCATTCATCAAAGGAAATGTCACCGACCATGCTACAAGGAAAAAATAAATTTAATAATATGTTCTACTCAAACCCAATAATAAATAATAAAATAATAAAGAGTTTCTTCTTTTGATTTCAATATATACCACTGATGATAATCTCCTGTGGCATGACCTATCACTTTTAATCACCAAAATTACTTTAACAATAATAATAAGATCACAAATATGCCAAAAATAATGAGCAAAGAATTCTGAGAGAAAACAAATGTTTTAAAGTTAAACGTTTTTCCAGTGATAAAAACAACATAAGACAAAGTTATTAAAAGAAAATAAGACACTGTTTCTATCATGCTGTCCCTTATTTCAGAATGGAGTTAACTGATAACTATCCTCCGTCTGCTTTTAATTTCCATCAGTTCATCCTTCAGATCTTCTTCCTCCTTCTTCAGATCTGTCAATCCCTCCAGCTTATTCAACATTATGTCGACCTTACTGTCTAACTCTGCTATTTTCTGCTCTTCTGCAGTCAACTCTACAAAAGAAAACAACATTCAGTCAATTATATTGTCATGAAGTGTATATACCGAAAACTTGATGAAGAAATATAAAGAAATGAAAAAGTTATACTCAGCGTTAGTTTTTGTCAGCAAGAGAATGTGATTAAGAGAGCCATCAGGCATATAATTTACAGCCAGAGATTGTTATCTACAGAAAGTTGTAGGGGCAATATATTTTCCAGGTAGAGAACTAGAGAAGCATCACGGAAGGGGCAATTTACTAGAGAGCCAGTAGGCAAGGGGCATAATACCAGAGAGCCATCAGGTGTAACACACCCATTGATTGTTGCATTGAGTTGTGTGTGAATTAAAATTTAAATGCCATGTTGTCATTCATATCTGGGCCCAAATTAAAAATGAATAACTTATATTCTCATCACAAATGACACATATGCTGCCAAAAAATCCACAGAAAAATGGGGGTCATGTATCTTCTAAGAAAGAACTTGTCTCATGAATGAATGGTCCCTTTAAAAACATAAACACTGAGATGCCATAATATTGTATTCATACACTCATTTCCATATAAGCAAAATAAATTAAAAACTCACAATTTTAACATGGCAGTGCTTGAAAAATGTAACAAATAGATCAACAATGTGATATAAACCAAAAGTAGCACTTTAAATTAGTGAAAATGCCTTTTTTTACAAAAAGAAATGAGAATTATTTATTGACGCCATTATGCGACTACCCCAGGCCGACACTTCCTGTGTTGCAATGGGTGTGTTACACCATCAGGCAAGGGGCAATATACTAGAGAGCCATCAGGCAGAGCCAATGTACTAGAGAACCATCAGGCAAGCAATATACAAGACCATCAGGCATTATACTAGAGAGCCAAAGGGGCCAATGTACTAGAGAGCCATCAAGCAGGGGGCAATATACCAGAGAGCCATCAGGCAATAGACTAGAGAGCCATCAGGCAAGGTGCAATATACTAGAGAGCCATCAGGCAAGGTGCAATATACAAGAGAGCTGTTAGGCAAGGGGCAATATACTACAGAGCCATCAGGCAAGGGTCAATATACCAGAGAGGAATCAGCCAAGGGGCAATATACTAGAGAGTTATCAGGCAGGGGGCAATATACTAGAGAGCCGTCAGGCAAGGGTCAATATACCAGAGAGGAATCAGCCAAGGGGCAATATACTAGAGAGCCACCATCAGGCAAGGGGCAATATAGTAGAGAGCCGTCAGGCAGGGGGCAATATACTACAGAGCCATCAGGCAAGGCGCAATATACTAGAGATCCATCAAGCAAGGTGCAATATACTAGAGAGCCATCAGGCAAGGTGCAATATACTAGAGAGCCATAAGGCAGGGGGCAATATACTAGAGATCCATCAAGCAAGGTGCAATATACTAGAGAGCCATCAGGCAAGGTGCAATATACTAGAGAGCCATAAGGCAGGGGGCAATATACCAGAGAGCCGTCAGGCAAGGTGAAATATACTAGAGAGGAATCAGCCAAGGGGCAATATACTAGAGAGTTATCAGGCAGAGGGCAATATACTGGAGAGCCACCATCAGGCAAGGGGCAATATACTAGAGAGCCATCAGGCAAGGGGCAATATACTAGAGAGCCACCATCAGGCAAGGGGCAATATAGTAGAGAGCCGTCAGGCAGGGGGCAATATACTACAGAGCCATCAGGCAAGGCGCAATATACTAGAGATCCATCAAGCAAGGTGCAATATACTAGAGAGCCATCAGGCAAGGTGCAATATACTAGAGAGCCATAAGGCAGGGGGCAATATACCAGAGAGCCGTCAGGCAAGGGGCAAAATACTAGAGAGCTGTCAGGCAAGGTGCCATATACTAGAGAGCCATCAGGCAAGGGGCAATAAACTAGAGAGCCAATAGGGAGGGGGCAATATACTAAAGAGCCATTAGACATAGGGCAATACACTAGAGAGCCATCAGACAAGGGGCAATATACTACAGAGCTATCAGGCAAGGGACAATATACTGGAGAACCATCAAGCAAAGGCAAATACTAGAGAAGCATCAGGGAAGGGGCAATTTACTAGAGAGCCAGCAGGCAAGGAGCAATATACCAAAGAGCCATCAGGCAATACACTAGAGAGTCGTCAGGCAAGGTGCAATATACCAGAGAGCCATCAGGCAGGGCATAATGTACTAGAGAGCCATCAGGCAGGGGGCAATATACCAGAGAGCCGTCGGGCAATAGACTAGAGAGTCGTCAGGCAAGGTGCAATATACTAGAGAGCCATCAGGCAGGGCATAATGTACTAGAGAGCCATCAGGCAGGGGGCAAAATACCAGAGAGCCATCGGGCAATATACTAGAGAGCCATCAGGCAAGGTGCAATATACTAGAGAGCCATCAGGCAATGTGAAATATACTATAGAGCCATTAGGCAAGGGGCAATATACTAAAGAGGCATCAGGCAGGGGGAATGATGGCAAGATGCAATATACTGGAGAGCCGTCAGGCAAGGTGCAATATACTAGAGAGCCGTCAGGCAGAGGGTAATGTACCAGAGAGCCATCAGGCAGGGGGCAATATACCAAAGAGCCATCAGGCAATACACTAGAGAGTCGTCAGGCAAGGTGCAATATACCAGAGAGCCATCAGGCAGGGCATAATGTACTAGAGAGCCATCAGGCAGGGGGCAATATACCAGAGAGCCGTCGGGCAATAGACTAGAGAGTCGTCAGGCAAGGTGCAATATACTAGAGAGCCATCAGGCAGGGCATAATGTACTAGAGAGCCATCAGGCAGGGGGCAAAATACCAGAGAGCCATCGGGCAATATACTAGAGAGCCATCAGGCAAGGTGCAATATACTAGAGAGCCATCAGGCAATGTGAAATATACTATAGAGCCATTAGGCAAGGGGCAATATACTAAAGAGGCATCAGGCAGGGGGCATGATGGCAAGATGCAATATACTAGAGAGCCGTCAGGCAAGGTGCAATATACTAGAGAGCCGTCAGGCAAGGTGCAATATACTAGAGAGCCATCAGGCAGGGGGCAATATTCTAGAGCCATCAGACAAGGGGCAAAATACTAGAGAGCCGTCAGGCAAGGTGCCATATACTAGAGAGCCATCAGGCAAGGGTCAATATACTAGAGAGCCATTAGGGAGAGGGCAGTATACTAGAGAGCCATCAGGGAGAGGGCAATATACTAAAGAGCCATTAGACAAAGGGCAGTAAACTAGAGAGCCGTCAGGCAAGTGGCAATATACTGGAAAACCATCAGGCAAGTGCAAAATACTAGAGAAGCATCAAGGAAGGGGCAATTTACTAGAGAGCCAGCAGGCAAGGAGCAAATATACCAGAGAACCATCAGGCAAGAGGCAATATACTAGAGAGCCATCAGGCAGGGTGTTATGTACTAGAAAGCAATCAGGCAGGGGATAATATACCAGAGAGCCATCGGGCAATAGACTGGAAAGCCGTCTGGCAAGGGACAATATACTAGAGAGCCCTCAGTCAAGGGGCAATATACTATAGGGCCATCAGGCAAGGGGCAATATACTAGAGAGCCGTCAGGCAAGGTACAATATGCCAGAGAGCCATCAGGCAGGAGGCAATATACTAGAGAGCCATCAGGTAATGTGCAAAATACTAGAGAGCCGTCAGGCAAGGTGCAAAATACTAGAGAGCCATCAGGCAGGGGGCAATATACTAGAGAGCCATCAGGGAGAGGGCAATATACTAAAGAGCCATTAGACAAAGGGCAATAAACTAGAGAGCTGTCAGGCAAGGGGCAATATACTGGAAAACCATCAGGCAAGGGCAAAATACTAGAGAAGCATCAAGGAAGGGGCAATTTACTAGAGAGCCAGCAGGCAAGGAGCAAATATACCAGAGAGCTATCAGGCAAGGTGCAATATACTAGAGAGCCATCAGGCAGGGCATAATGTACTAGAGAGCCATCAGGCAGGGGGCAAAATACCAGAGAGCCATCGGGCAATATACTAGAGAGCCATCAGGCAAGGTGCAATATACTAGAGATCCATCAGGCAATGTGAAATATACTATAGAGCCATTAGGCAAGGGGCAATATACTAAAGAGGCATCAGGCAGGGGGCATGATGGCAAGATGCAATATACTAGAGAGCCGTCAGGCAAGGTGCAATATACTAGAGAGCCGTCAGGCAAGGTGCAATATACTAGAGAGCCATCAGGCAGGGGGCAATATTCTAGAGCCATCAGGCAAGGGGCAAAATACTAGAGAGCCGTCAGGCAAGGTGCAATATACTAGAGAGCCGTCAGGCAAGGTGCAATATACTAGAGAGCCATCAGGCAGGGGGCAATATTCTAGAGCCATCAGGCAAGGGGCAAAATACTAGAGAGCCATCAGGCAAGGTGCCATATACTAGAGAGCCATCAGGCAAGGGTCAATATACTAGAGAGCCATTAGGGAGAGGGCAATATACTAGAGAGCCATCAGGGAGAGGGCAATATACTAAAGAGCCATTAGACAAAGGGCAGTAAACTAGAGAGCCGTCAGGCAAGTGGCAATATACTGGAAAACCATCAGGCAAGGGCAAAATACTAGAGAAGCATCAAGGAAGGGGCAATTTACTAGAGAGCCAGCAGGCAAGGAGCAAATATACCAGAGAGCCATCAGGCAAGAGGCAATATACTAGAGAGCCATCAGGCAGGGTGTAATGTACTAGAGAGCCATCAGGCAGGGGATAATATACCAGAGAGCCATCGGGCAAAAGACTGGAAAGCCGTCTGGCAAGGGACAATATACTAGAGAGCCGTCAGTCAAGGGGCAATATACTATAGGGCCATCAGGCAAGGGGCAATATACTAGAGAGCCGTCAGGCAAGGTACAATATGCCAGGGAGCCATCAGGCAGGAGGCAATATACTAGAGAGCCATCAGGTAATGTGCAAAATACTAGAGAGCCGTCAGGCAAGGTGCAAAATACTAGAGAGCCATCAGGCAGGGGGCAATATACTAGAGAGCCATCAGGGAGAGGGCAATATACTAAAGAGCCATTAGACAAAGGGCAATAAACTAGAGAGCTGTCAGGCAAGGGGCAATATACTGGAAAACCATCAGGCAAGGGCAAAATACTAGAGAAGCATCAAGGAAGGGGCAATTTACTAGAGAGCCAGCAAGCAAGGAGCAAATATACCAGAGAGCCATCAGGCAAGAGGCAATATACTAGAGAGCCATCAGGCAGGGCGTAATGTACTAGAGAGCCATCAGGCAGGGGAGAATATACCAGAGAGCCATCGGGCAATAGACTAGAGAGCCGTCAGGCAGGAGGCAATATACTAGAGAACTATCAGGCAATGTGCAAAATACTAGAGAGCCATCAGGCAAGGTACAATATACTAGAGCCATCAGGCAAGGGAAATGAAAGAAACAACACTGACCACTTTATCTATTGCATTCAGTGATTTCCTCATAGGAGTAGACCCTAAGTGTATTTCAAAAAGGAAGTGTATTTCAAAAAGGAATGTGGGGAATGGTTAACTTACATAATGTCTCAAATAGACATTTTATTTTACTTGATATTTGCAAGTTATATAAGTTAACAACTATACAACACATACATACTCTCCCCGAGCCTGATTTTGACATCTGAAGTTTTGTGTTGCTCTATATAATGCTTATTTTATTTATAAATTTGTATGATACTTCATCAGTCAAATCAATATCCGAAGGGTGAACATTCTTACTATCACCCTCTCAAGAATGTGATATTTATTTTATTTTACCGAAATCCCCTCGGGCAAAAACAAGATTCATTTTCAGTACCGATTTCACTTTGCCAGATTCCTTTTTTGAAAAAAACATTTTTTTTCTAAAAGTTGCTATGAATGTGATATCGTTGGATCGGAAATAACGTAACTAAGAAATGCTGCGCATGTGATAAATTTTTTTTTACTATCACCCTGCGATTTACTATCACCCTGTACTATCACCCTCGTGTGAGATAATAAGAAATTACACATTGTTGTCTATGGTTATTTAGCATGGGCGTCTTACGTGAGGTATAATAAACAGGAGTACTTCATCCTGCACTGCACTTACTTTCAACATAAATAAAGCGGTTCTTGCTTGGATCATTGGACAGACCATGCATTTTGGAATTTCTCTTCTTCGGTTGACCTATACCCATGGTCATCTTTGCTCGCTTCATGATAAACTCTACAATCTCATATTCATTAGACTGCTTTTGTTTATCATAGCGTACTGCAGTAAACCCCTCAAGGATCACCGTGACAAAGAAGTTGATAAGGAGGATGTTGAAGAAGAGACAGAAGAATCCAAACAAGATTGGTCCTGCCACCTTTGTCTCTGCCATCATGGAGTTGTAGTCAAACTTGTCTGCAATAAAACATCATGCAAGGTTTAACTATGGTCTGCAATAAAACATCATGCAAGGTTTAACTATGATCTGCAATAAAACATCATGCAAGGTTTAACTATAGTCTACCATAAAACATCATGCAAGGTTTAACTATAGTCTGCAATAAAACATCATGCAAGGTTTAACTATGGTCTGCAATAAAACATCATGCAAGGTTTAACTATGATCTGCAATAAAACATCATGCAAGGTTTAACTATAGTCTACCATAAAACATCATGCAAGGTTTAACTATAGTCTGCAATAAAACATCATGCAAGGTTTAACTATGGTCTGCAATAAAACATCATGCAAGGTTGACTATGGTCTGCAATAAAACATCATAGAAAGTTTAACTATGTTCTGCCATACTACATCATGCAAGGTTGACTATGGTCTGCAATAAAACATCATAGATTGTTTAACTATGGTCTGTCACACTACATCATGCAAGGTTTAACTATGGTCTGCAATGAAAAATCATAGAACGTTTAACTATGGTCTGCCACGCTACATCATGCAAGGTTTAACTATGGTCTGCAATAAAACATCTTAGAAAGTTTAACTATGGTCTGCCACACTGCATCATGCAAGGTCTAACTAGGTCTGCCATACTACATCATGCAATGTTTAACTATAGTCTGCAATACTACATCATGCAATGTTTAACTATGATCTGTCATAATACATCATGCAATGTTTAACTATGGTCTTTATAATACATCATGCAATGTTTAACTATGGTATGTCATACATCATGCAATGTTTAACTATGATCTGTCATACTATATCATGCAATGGTGACCTATGGACTGCCACACTACAGCATGCAATGTTTAACTGTGGTCTGCAATACTACATCATGCAATGTTTAACTGTGGTCTGCCATACTACATCATGCAATGTTTAACTATGGTCTGCCAAACTACATCATGCAATGTTTCACTATGGTCTGCTATGCTTGAAAAATGTAACAAATAAATCAACAATGTGATTTAAAGCAAAAATGGCAATTTAAATTTACAAAAAGGAACAAGATTTATTTACCGGCCACCATAATGCGACTACCACAGGCCGACACTTCCTGTGCTGCAATGGGTGTGCATCTTAACGTACAAATAGTGAATGTCATGACATATACTGAATACATGTCTGATACATCCTGGCAGTATGATTGGTTATATATAATTTGGCATGAAAGCACACTTTTAGAATCTTGCAAAAAACAAAAAGACTCAGATACTACTGGTTCCAATGCAAGAATCTTAAATATTGTACATATGCAATGTTACAAATGGAGTAGTTAACAAAAAATGTCACCAATAAGTGACAAATGCCCATGAAAATTTTGGCTCATTTGACCTCTACATGTGACCTTGACCTTTGAGGTACAAACCCGATTCTTTCACACGACACACCTTCTCATTGTGGTTAACATTTGTGTGACGTTTCAAGGAAATCCCTTCAGTTCTTTCAAAGTTATGGCTGCTGAGATATGATTGTTTCGGATGGAAGGATGAATGAACGGACAGACGGTGCAATTACTAAATGCCTTCCTTTGGAGGGATAAAAGGCATTTTGGCATGAGCATGAAATTGTGTGTCGGAATTCTTTCTGCAAGTTTTACTCTTTTTATGATTTGTTTTCTTTATATCTGACACAAAAGAAGTACTTATAATTGACAAACTGACAATGGAAGGGAAACAACTTGAAACAATTATTTAAAACAGTTTTTACCTAGTGAAATAAGTTTAAATACTGTATTTGTTCTGTCATAATAAAACTGCGCCAAACACGTATCAGAAAAATTAATAAAAATGTTTCAAACTATACATCATGAAATACAATATACAAGAGGTCCTTGAACCTCAACTTGTTCTACTAAAATAAACAGAATATATTACATCATAGCTCAATAAACAATTATTCAACATCTTTCAAATGCTTTTTTGATTTTTACAATATTTAGATGTCCCCTACACTGTACAAATGTTGCTTTAGCAACCCATGTCACGGAGCACTTTAGAAAAACTTTGTGTACGTTTCACTTTCAATAGACTTTTACTGTGTACATATTTCGTGCCAAATACTAGTTAAAATTAGCCTGATGTCATTTTATTGTTCAAGGACAGCACCTTCCAAAATCATGCTGTATAAATGTCACAACTTTTGAGATGGCATCGCACGTGTTTTTTGTTGAAGTGAAAATAATGATGTCATTTGAAAGGAAGGACCACCAAAAAGTTGAGTAAGTAGTGCGAAGGCTAGTATGATGCCTATGGAAACTTGGAAAATGATTTCAAATGTTGAACAATCCAATAACTGTTCCAGGGTATTGGTATTCAGATGGCACTGCCGATCTATGGAAGATCACAAATCAACAGATGATATGGGGTCAGGAAGGTCAAAATTTGTCCAGCAATTGTGGTACAAAGAATGAAAGATTCCATCACGACGGCCCAAAGAAAAAGTATCTTTTGGAAATTGCTAGCGATGTTAGAATTAGTCATGAAACTACATATTATCATCATAGGGGTGTTTATGAGATTGCAAACAGTTGTATTCAGGCTGGCGGCAAATATTTTGGAAAAAAATAACATATTAGGAGAGTCTGACGTTGTAGCGCAGTCATAGGCATCATCAACATTACTGGTCCGAAGTAAACAACATATATGTTTACAAATTATGTTTACAAATTATTACTATTTGCTATATTCTGTGAATGACATTTTATAGGTTGTCACAAATGCACTGATATTTTGCTAACCACAATTTTGTTTTATTCCAAGCCCAAATTGTAAAGCTATAATCAGTCTCAAAACTCTCTCACTGCGCCTCGTATTTCCTATAAAAGAAAATGTAAACAAAGATGATCACTTGGGGCCATAATATATTGAAGGACCATCATAGCTGTTCATTTAAGACCAACTACATACCAATGCAGATGACTTAAGTTAGGATCCTCTACGGATATCTCTTAATTCTTGAGCATAAGTGTTTTGCAAACATTTCTTTTTTTAAATCTATTTTTAGTTGTTGCAGGAAGTTCAATTTCATTTAGCACAGATTGTGGCGGCAATCATCAGATTGTTGCATATTTTACAGCCTTTTCAAAAAGATCAAAGGTGCATAACTCTGGTGTTACTGATCTGATTAGTTGATACCAACAGTTTGGCCAAGTTTGGTCAAATCTAAGGTGCTAGGGAGCTTAAACGAGCAAACAGGGAACAGACGAGAAACAAATTGCCATCACATAAGGTCTAGTGGCTTTCAGCCTGCAGAGATAAAAGTTAGTGTAAATGAACAGTCAAACTTAGTCTATTATTACATTATATCATTTTATATCCATAGGATTTTGTCTACTAAAATACATTTACATAAGCATATACTCACTTAACATCATAGAAATTAGGGTCTCTAGTGTTGTAACAAAGTTTCTAAAGGTGTGCAAGTTTCTCCCGAAGAACAAGTAGGCGATCATGGCGAAGGCACAGAACACTGTTACAAAGACAATCATGAAACTGACGATGGGCCACGCAACATACACCAAGGTGTCTCCAAGGACAGACACCTTCCTGTTGAACCTCAGCAGACGCATAAACCGTATTGTATACATGTATACCAGGAAGGCCACCATGTATCCACACAGCTACAATCAGAAATAACATGTTTTATATTGCCTGCAATATAGCATGGTCAACACAGATAAATCCCATTAATTATTCACAATGCAGTATCGCATAATTATACGTTATATTAACCCTTAATCCGCTACTTATATATAATGGACTGTTTTTTTTTTTAATTAAGACCATTCCATTTATGTGACATAGGGGTGTTTTGGGGGAAATGACTGATCAGTAGAGCATTATTTATTCAGTTAAAACACATTTCGCACAAGGACTCTTTAACATCTCTAGAAATTCAAAAAATAACAACAGTTTCATTTTCAAATGTACTGAGTGTACATGACATTGTTATGTAGTCAAGTAGAACAAATGTACTGAGTGTCCATGACATTGTTATGTAGTCAAGTAAAACAAATATACTGAGTGTACATGACATTGTTATGTAGTCAAGTAAAACAAATGTACTGAGTGTACATGACATTATGTAGTCAAATAGAACAAATGTACTGAGTGTCCATGACATTGTTATGTAGTCAAGTAGAACAATTGTACTCAGTGTCCATGACATTGTTATGTAGTCATGTAGAAAGGTAACATTGCTTTAATAGACTGCATCATACAGTCCTTCTATTGGCATGTAAAAAACATGGTTGCTCTATCTTGACTGTTACTGTCTAACTTAAGATTCTTGGTTTGATTTCCCAAGGCTACTTGGTCATTGAAAAAGCATGGCCAGCTTAAATAGCCAGCACGCTTCATGGCTGATCAACTCAGGTATATAAATTGAGGCCCGCTCTTAGTTATCTAATTGTATATCATTGCTATATTGAGGGTAAGAATAGCAAACTTTGTAGTTTACTTTAATGAAGACATATACGTTCATAATTTACCTTTTGAATACAAAACTCTTATGGCATTTCTTAATTGTTTTTATACCAAAAATCAAAGCACAACATAATAAATATATAACATTTTTTAATGTGTTATTATGTGTACTGGTCACAAATGCTTTATTGGGTGGGACTCAAATTGAATATCACACTTTGTTCATGAAATTGTAACAGTGATTTACAGTTACCTATAGAAATGCTCTGCACACCACCTCACACCCCCCCCCCCCCCCCCCCCCCCCACCCACCACCCCCCCCACACACCCGCAACCCCCACCCCACCCCCACAAATACAATAGGCTTGAAATATGTCCTTAAGTCAATATTTTCCTGCAGAATGGTATTTCAAGATCCATAATGTGTAATCAAAACTGTACCTCATCAAGAAGGACAGCGTAACTAAGATTTGTGTATCTGTCTGGGTTACTATGGACCTCGCTCATCTTCTGTAAATCTATGACAGTCCTATATATAAATAAGATGACCACCGTGTAGATCAGTAGGAGGCAAACAAACTCCCAGACATTCCAGAACTCCTGAAACACAAAGGAATTACAAGAATAAACAACAAGAGATCCAAATGGGCTTAAATTAAAGTAAAAGAACAATGAAAACATGTTGTTTTTTTCTTTGTTGTGCTCCACATATTGAGTTTTAGTGATGCAATGTGTATTTTGTGGTTGATTTTGTTCAGGTGTTCGATATAACAACTAAAAAGTCATTGTAACCGTTAACATGCAAATATACTGGCTTAGTTGACACTTAGTTTATTCATTGTTGACACTTGGTTTATTTATTGTTGACACTTAGTTTATTTATTGTTGACACTTAGTTTATTCATTGTTGACACTTAGTTTATTCATTGTTGGCATTTTTTTATTCATTGTTGGCACTTAGTTTATTCATTGTTGGCACTTCGTTTATTCATTGTTGACACTTAGTTTATTCATTGTTGACACTTAGTTTATTTGTTGACACTTAGCTTATTCAATGCTGACACTTAGTTTATTATTTGTTGGCACTTAGTTTATTCATTGTTGACATATAGTTTATTCATTGTTGGCACTTAGTTTATTCATTGTTGACACTTAGTTCATTCATTGTTTATTCATTGCTGACACTTAGTTCATTTGTTGTTGACACTTTGTTTATTCATTGTTGACACTTTGTTTATTTATTGTTGACACTTTGTTTATTCATTGTTGACACTTAGTTTATTCATTGTTGGCACTTTGTTTATTCATTGTTGACACTTAGTTTATTCATTGCTGAGTTTATTCATAGTTGACACTTTGTTTATTCATTGCTGACACTTAGTTTATTCATTGTGGACACTTTGTTTATTCATTGTTGACACTTAGTGTTTTCATTGTCGACACTTTGTTTGTTCATTGTTGACACTTAGTTGATTCATTGTTATTCATTGTTGACACTTTGTTTATTCATTGTTGACACTTAGCAGGAGAAGTTATAACACAATGTGCTATATCTGTTTATCACAAAACATGGCCTTTGAGAGTGTAATAAAACCATGACTTATTAATCGTAATACACTAGTGTATATTATAGATACAAATGAGGATCAAATCACTGTGTACAGTGAAACAGTCCCAATTGTTTGCATGGCATATCATACAATATATTCAAACACCTTAAATATTTATCATTATTTTAAATCTTACTTAATATGGAAGGACTTTCATAGATAAATGGTCTAAGGAAGGACTTGTGAGGGGAATACCCTATAATTTGTCATGGTTTGGCAGTTTGTTGTATGTAGAAATGGAAATTGTAACCAAGAAATGTTACTGCCAAACATCGTTTTCAAACCACCTTGGAAATTCATTGTTGACAGGAATTTAGTGTCTGAAGGGTGTATAGCATTTATGTATTAAACATATTGAATTGAAGCATCAGTTGATTTCAAGGGTATTGTCTAACAGAAGGGAACCCTGGATCGCAATGTAAACATTCTCAATGACAAGGTACAAGGATATAGCTTTTCCCTTGCCGTTAATTTTTACGAGTGAATCAAATGGAAATTTCATTGTATCAGCCATTTTACAGGAAATAACAACAGAACCTAGGTAATTATACACAACTGGTGCAAATAGCAAACCGGTAAAAACTGACAAAATGATATTCAACATGTTCAATATAAAAAATAAGAAATGAGGTAATTATATTCAGTTACACTAGAATATAATTATGCTACAGTCATGTGATATAATAATCAAATTAGGCATTTCTGAAACAGTTTGAATGTATTTTCATCCCAATAAATCGAGTTATTAAACTGACCTTGAAGTATGCCCATCTCTGGGCCCGAATGTTCCTCATCTCCCTCACGGTGAAGTAGATCATGAATCCGATAGTGAGGAACTCCATTGCCATCACAAAGTACATAAACGGTCCTACATAGCGATCTAGACGCAGGATATAGATCCGGGGGGTCGCTTCAATTCCTGTAAGTAGTAAATATCTTTAAAGTAAATATTTCTAATATTTGTACTGAATGTAAATGTTTGAGAAATTGTGATCAATGTCGGAAAAAATCCATCTTTGTGTTTTTCCATTGTTTTTGAATATAAGCAAGCAAACATTATCCGCGATAAAAATTTCCCCCAATTTTTCAAGTCTTTATTTCTATATTTCTGAGGCCCATCTCCCTACTTCGTCTGTAAAAAGTTGGCATGTATGAGCATTTATTCTTTACCTGTAATAATGCAGATGATCATTGAGAATAGTTGCTTAGCAGCTATTTTACCTTAAATACAAGCGCTTCCTAGGTCGGGATAGTAAAGACGCTGCGTCTAAAACTCTCTCACCTCTTACCACTGTGGGTTCAAATCCCACTAGGAGCTCGAATTGTTAAGTGAAAAAGTGTCGATTCTTACCTCCAGTTGGCAGGAACTCCAGTAAGTACATGGACACGCCCCACAGGTTCATGTTGATGTTATACAGGTTAAACTCCACAAGGATACCTCGAGTGTTGGAGTCTATCCAGCTATTGTTCTGCAGGTAGTCCAGAACGGATGCAGCCCCATCTCTGTCTGTACCTGTGTCAGGGAATTATTCATCAACTTTAACATAGTGGTCATAGCCTTAACAAGATAATCATAGCCTTAACATAGTGGTCATAGCCTTAACAAGATGATCATAGCCTTAACATAGTGGTCATAGCCTTAACAAGATGGTCACAGCCTTAACATGGTGGTCACAGCCTTAACATGGAGATCATAGCCTTAACATGGTGGTCATAGCCTTAACATGGTGGTCATAGCCTTAACATGGTGACCATAGCCTTAACATAGTGGTCATAGCCTTAACAAGATGATCATAGCCTTAACATGGAGATCATAGCCTTAACATGGTGGTCATAGCCTTAACAAGATAATCATAGCCTTAACATAGTGGTCATAGCCTTAACAAGATGATCATAGCCTTAACATAGTGGTCATAGCCTTAACAAGATAATCATAGCCTTAACATAGTGGTCATAGCCTTAACAAGATGATCATAGCCTTAACATAGTGGTCATAGCCTTAACAAGATGGTCACAGCCTTAACATGGTGGTCACAGCCTTAACATGGAGATCATAGCCTTAACATGGTGGTCATAGCCTTAACATGGTGGTCATAGCCTTAACATGGTGGTCATAGCCTTAACATAGTGGTCATAGCCTTAACAAGATGATCATAGCCTTAACATGGAGATCATAGCCTTAACATGGTGGTCATAGCCTTAACATAGTGGTCATAGCCTTAACAAGATAATCATAGCCTTAACATAGTGGTCATAGCCTTCACAAGATGATCATAGCCTTAACATAGTGGTCATAGCCTTAACAAGATAATCATAGCCTTAACATAGTGGTCATAGCCTAAACAAGATGATCATAGCCTTAACAAGATGATCATAGCCTTAACATGGTGGTCATAGCCTTAACATAGTGGTCATAGCCTTAACAAGATAATCATAGCCTTAACATAGTGGTCATAGCCTAAACAAGATGATCATAGCCTTAACATAGTGGTCATAGCTTTAACATGATGGTCACAGCCTTAACATGGTGGTCACAGCCTTAACATGGAGATCATAGTCTTAACATGGAGATCATAGCCTTAACATGGTGGTCATAGCCTTAACATGGTGATCATAGCCTTAACATAGTGGTCATAGCCTTAACATGATGGTCACAGCCTTAACATGGTGGTCACAGCCTTAACATGGAGATCATAGCCTTAACATGGTGGTCATAGCCTTAACATGGTGGTCATAGCCTTAACATGGTGATCATAGCCTTAACATGGTGATCACAGCCTTAACATGGTGGTCACAGCCTTAACATGGTGGTCATAGCCTTAACAAGATGGTCACAGCCTTAACATGGTGGTCACAGCCTTAACATGGAGATCATAGCCTTAACATGGTGGTCATAGCCTTAACAAGATGGTCACAGCCGCCTTAACAAGATGATCACAATTTTTTTTTTTTATCACAATCTTAACATGGTGATCACAGCTTTAAGAAGATGATCACAATCATGGTAATCATAGCCTTAACATGGAGGTCACAGCCTTAACATAGTGGTCATAGCCTTAACATGGTGATCACAGCTTTAACAAGATGATCGCAATCATGGTGATCATAGCCTTAACATGGAGATCACAGCCTTAACATAGTGGTCATTGCCTTAACAAGATGATCACAATCTTAACATGGTGATCACAGCTTTAACATGGTGATAATAGCCTTAACATGGTGGTCATAGCCTTAGCAAGGTGTTCACAGCCCTAACATGGTGGTCATAGCCTTAACATAGTGGTCACAGCCTTAACATGGTGATCACAGCTTTAACAAGATGATCACAATCATGGTAATCACAGCCTTAACATGGTGATCACAGCCTTAACATAGTGGTCATTCCCTTAACAAGATGATCACAATCTTAACATGGTGATCACAGCTTTAACATGGTGATCATAGCCTTAACATGGTGGTCATAGCCTTAACAAGGTGATCACAGCCTTAACATGGTGATCATAGCCTTAACTTACTGGTCATAGCCTTAACAAGATTATCACAATCTTAACATGGTGATCACAGCCTTAACATGGTGGTCACAGCCTTAACATGTTGGTCATAGCCTTAACAAGGTGATCACAGCCTTAACATGGTGATCACAGCCTTAACATGTTGGTCATAGCCTTAACATGGCTATCACAGCCTTAGGGGAGACTCCTTAGTTTCGAATGAATGTCCATGGGGAATTTCTTATAAAACAGAAATCTAAGAGATTAAAAGCCATGTACAGGCTAGACAATAAAAAAGAAATCACCAAATGTGGTGTTTTTGACTTAGTATGACATAATAGTTAATTTTGGTGTAATTAAAGTTTTTGTACTGTGACCGGTATAGAGTCTGTAAACAGAAACTAGTAACTGGTGGCTATGTTGTAAATGGTAGCTTTGTTTGATCAATACCTTCATCTCTCCATTCGACATAAGATTACGGAAAAAATAGCCAAAAAGGTATGTAGAAATAGCATTTTTATGACAATTTGGAGTGTTTGTCATTCAATTATGGATGTGTTATATCTCAAATAAGGGACAGGTATATGCTGCCGTGTCTCTATAAATGTCATGTTTTCCTTTTTTTGAGTGCTAAGTGGGTGGGGTAAATGAATTGTATTTGTAGGCAGAGAAACTGACTTTGTTGCTTTCTAGCATGTATTTTCTATATTTTGAGAGGAAATTATATGGTCTTTCAGGAATAGGGCATGTTTGTTAGTTCTGAAAAATAGAATTCAAGTTATTTAACGTAATTAGTGTACATGTCTGAAAATAGTCTGAATTTCAAAGAAAACTGTAGATTCCGACCTTAACATGGTGGTCATAGTCATAACATGGTGATCATAGCCTTAACAAGTTGATGATAGCCTTAACATGGTGACCATAGCCTTAACATGGTGATCATAGCCTTGACATGGAGATCATAGCCTTAACATGGTGATCATAGCCTTGACATGGTGATCATAGCCTTTACATGGTGATCATAGCCTTAACAAGTTGATGATAGCCTTAACATGGTGACCATAGCCTTAACATGGTGATCATAGCCTTAACATGGTGATCATAGCCTTAACATGGTGATCATAGCCTTAACATGGAGATCATAGCCTTAACATGGTGATCATAGCCTTAACATGGAGATCATAGCCTTAACATGGTGATCATAACCTTAACATGGTGATCATAGCCTTTACATGGTGAGCATAGCCTTAACAAGTTTATCATAGCCTTAATATGGTGACCATAGCCTTAACATGGTGATCATAGCCTTAACATGGTGATGATAGCCTTAACAAGTTGATGATAGCCTTAACATGGTGACCATAGCCTTAACATCGTGATCATAGCCTTTACATGGAGATCATAGCCTTAACATGGTGATGATAGCCTTAACATGGTGATGATAGCCTTAACAAGTTGATGATAGCCTTAACATGGTGACCATAGCCTTAACATGGTGATCAAAGCCTTTACATGGGGATCATAGCCTTAACATGGTGACCATAGCCTTAACATGGTGATCATAGTCTTAACATGGTGATCATAGCCTTAACATGGTGATCATAGCCTTAACATGGAGATGATAGCCTTAACATGGTGATCATAGCCTTAACATCATAGCCTTAACATGGTGATCATAACCTTAACATGGTGATCATAGCCTTTACATGGTGATCATAGCCTTAACAAGTTGATCATAGCCTTAATATGGTGACCATAGCCTTAACATGGTGATCATAGCCTTAACATGGTGATGATAGCCTTAACAAGTTGATGATAGCTTTACCATGGTGATCATAGCCTTAACATGGTGATCATAGCCTTAACATGGTGATCATAGCCTTGACATGGTGATCATAGCCTTAACATGGTGATCATAGTCTTGACATGGAAATCATAGCCTTAGCATGGTGATCATAGCCTTGACATGGTGATCATAGCCTTGACATGGTGATCATAGCCTTAACATGGTGATCATAGCCTTAACATGGTGATCATAGCCTTTACATGGTGATCATAGCCTTAACAAGTTGATGATAGCCTTAACATGGTGACCATAGCCTTAACATGGTGATCATAGCCTTGACATGGTGATCATAGCCTTAACATGGTGATCATAGCCTTAACATGGAAATCATAGCCTTAACATGGTGATCATAGCCTTGACATGGTGATCATAGCCTTTACATGGTGATCATAGCCTTAACAAGTTGATGATAACCTTAACATGGTGACCATAGCCTTAACATGTTGATCATAGCCTTAACATGGTGATCATAGCCTTAACATGGTGACCATAGCCTTAACATGGTGATCATAGCCTTGACATGGTGATCATAAACTTAACATGGTGATCATAGCCTTAACATGGTGATCATAGCCTTTACATGGTGATCATAGCCTTTACATGGTGATCATAGCCGTAACATGGTGACCCTAGCCTTAACATTGTTATCATAGCCTTAACATGGTGATCATAGCCTTTACATGGTGATCATAGCCTTAACATGGTGACCATAGCCTTAACATTGTGATCATAGCCTTAACATGGTGGTCATAGCCTTAACATGGTGACCATAGCCTTAACATGGTGATCATAGCCTTGACATGGTGATCATAGACTTTACATGGTGATCATAGCCTTAACAAGTTGATCATAGCCTTAATATGGTGACCATAGCCTTAACATGGTGATCATAGGCTTAACATTGTGATCATAGCCTTAACAAGTTGATGATAGCCTTAACATGGTGACCATAGCCTTTACATGGTGATCATAGCCTTGACATGGTGATCATAGCCTTAACATGGTGATCATAGCCTTTACATGGTGATCATGGCCTTTACATGGTGAGCATAGCCTTAACAAGTTGATGATAGCCTTAACATGGTGACCATAGCCTTAACATGGTGATCATAGCCTTGACATGGTGATCATAGCCTTAACATGGTGATCATAGCCTTAACATGGTGATCATATCCTTTACATGGTGATCATAGCCTTTACATGGTGATCATAGCCTTAACAGGTTGATGATAGCCTTAACATGGTGACCATAGCCTTAACATGGTGATCATAGCCTTGACATGGTGATCATAGCCTTAACATGGTGATCATAGCCTTAACATGGAAATCATAGCCTTAACATGGTGATCATAGCCTTGACATGGTGATCATAGCCTTTACATGGTGATCATAGCCTTAACAAGTTGATGATAACCTTAACATGGTGACCATAGCCTTAACATGGTGATCATAGCCTTAACATGGTGATCATAGCCTTAACATGGTGACCATAGCCTTAACATGGTGATCATAGCCTTGACATGGTGATCATAGACTTAACATGGTGATCATAGCCTTAACATGGTGATCATAGCCTTTACATGGTGATCATAGCCTTTACATGGTGATCATAGCCGTAACATGGTGACCCTAGCCTTAACATTGTTATCATAGCCTTAACATGGTGATCATAGCCTTTACATGGTGATCATAGCCTTAACAAGTTGATGATAGCCTTAACATGGTGATCATAGCCTTTACATGGTGATCATAGCCTTTACAAGTTGATGATAGCCTTAACATGGTGATCATAGCCTTTACATGGTGATCATAGCCTTAACAAGTTGATCATAGCCTTAACATGGTGACCATAGTCTTGACATGGTGATCATAGCCTTAACATGGTGATCATAGCCTTTACATGGTGATCATAGCCTTAACAAGTTGATTATAGCCTTAACATGGTGACCATAGCCTTGACATGGTGATCATAGCCTTAACAAGTTGATGATAGCCTTAACATGGTGACCATAGCCTTGACATGGTGATCATAGCCTTAACAAGTTGATCATAGCCTTAACATGGTGATCATAGCCTTTACATGGTGATCATAGCCTTAACAAGTTGATCATAGCCCTAACATGGTGACCATAGCCTTAACATGGTGATCATATTAAGCATGGATCATAATCTTAACATGGAGACATAGCCTTGTGTGAGGGGTAATGAAAACACACTTGCATACTTTTTCTTAATATTTTTTCAAATGCTACAACTGTTATACCATAAGAAATATAAACGTAACATTGAAAACATCAATCTTGATTAATAATGTCACTGGTATTTTGACATCATTACATCATTTCAAAATGATGTCACATGCTTTAAAATTAATTGGTCCAATTGAGAAACTTAAGCTAAATTATTAGTGTTTAACTGACCAAATGTTGGAAACTAAGGAATTTTAAAAATGAATTTGCTTCTGTACAACCAAACTTTGACTAGTATGATTTACTACTTATTTCCTTGTGATTCATCATTGCTAGAAGAATAATATACCAGTAAAAATAAACATTAAGATGAATGACTTTATATTAACTGAACATGTATATGTGTATATTCAGGGAGTACGTTATAGGGAGGAGAAACGGGTTCATAAACGCTCTAGTTTATCGATTTATGTTGTCGCGCTAGAACGCCGCCATTTACTATTTTATCGATACAGGTAAATCGATCGTAAGCGCGTTACTTTTGAAAAGTTAAAATTTCAGCCAACATCTCAAATTAGGCAGTTTTTACAGCCCTCTTTTAACGGCTTTCTGTTATAATCAACATCACAAAATTACTTTCTTGACAAAGATAAATATGTCTGCTATTCACTTTTTGTTATTATTAATGCCTAATATAACCCATACTTTGTATCTCGTTTGCAATAGCTCCACACCATTTTTAATTCTATAAAATTAAAAATTTAGCTGATATCTCAAAAGGCACATTTAAAATTCATCACCTCTTTAGGCTTTGTCTAAATATAATCACCACCATGAAATTACCTTCTTGACACAGATAAATATGTTTACTATTCACTTTTTGTTATTATTAATGCCTAAATAACCCGTAGTCTCGTATCTCGTTTGCAATAGCTATACACTGTCACTATTTTTTATTTGGCGCAGAGTGGCGCCATCTTTGTTACACGGAACCGTCTGGTAAAATGTGCTTTTAAACATGCAAACAAATACACGCTCTGTATCAGAGGACACAATGTAAATAAATAATACTTGTGTTTACATTTAGCACCTTTATTGAGTTTTAAGTGTAATAATTTATAAGAATTTGCTGTTTTTCACACACTCGCGAAACAACCGGAAGTAGTCATTTTCACGGAGTAGTGAAACACATGCGCGACAACATAAATCGGCAAAACGAGCCCGTTTCTCCTCCCTATAACGTACTCCCTGGTATATTCTAGCAGAAAGAGAACTTCTAACAAACTATTTCTGACCCAGTTCTGCTACGTAGCCTCCCCCGCCGTATGTAGCAAACTGTCCAACGTAGGGGTATCCATCCAGTTCCTGCCAGGTTCTGTAGATGAAGTAGTCATCCGGTAACTCGCTCCAGTCTACAACAACACAATGCAAATATTAGTTACTTCCTAATCCAAACAAATTTGTTAAAGAGATTTAAACTTGAAGACGTGCTCATTGGACACAGAATGCTTATAATTTAAATATTAGCAATATGTAATACCTACAGCAAGGCTTTTATTCCTTAATCTACTGTTCGGGGCGCTCGTTTCAGCCAAAGATTTTTTGGGGCTTTTTAGACAAAATTCAAGTATTACCTAAGTCAGCTGTATATCAATGAAACAGACATTTTAAGTGGTAAATAAAAATACCCTACTTTTCAAAATCGGTTGAGAAATAAACTTTTCATGTTTGAAAGTTGTTTTTGATAGGCCATTTTCAATGCAAAATTCTGCTGCATCATTGTTGTTTTTTTCAGACTTTTTACCCAAAAATGGTTTTAATGTGTTGGGCAAATGTAAATTAAGACATCATGAAGGTTTTACAGCAAATTATTGAGGCTAACTAAGTTATTTGTACTTTCTAAATTTTCTGCTGTCCCAGCAACAAGGAGTTTAAACATGGGAAAAGCCCCATCAAAAAAGCATATCGGGTGTAAAATATTTATTTCTCAACCGATTTTCAAAACTGAGGTATAATTATTTATCACTGCCAGTTTCAATGATATATAATATGTGTAAGTATTGCTAAAATTATTCATGTTATTGATGAAAAACCTTTGGCTGAAACAAGTGCCCCGAATAATAGTAACAATATACAATGTGTTTCAAGCAGATGTTTACATACTTCCTGGGTAGACTGGTTTCCAGCATGTCCTGTAATCACCAGTATCATTATTACACTATGGTACAAGCAGATGTTTACATACTTCCTGGGTAGACTGGTTTCCAGCCTGTCCTGTAATCACCAGTATCATTATTTCACTACGGTACAAGCAGATGTTTACATACTTCCTGGGTAGACTGGTTTCCAGCATGTCCTGTAATCACCAGTATCATTATTACACTATGGTACAAGCAGATGTTTACATACTTCCTGGGTAGACTGGTTTCCAGCCTGTCCTGTAATCACCAGTATCATTATTACACTATGGTACAAGCAGATGTTTACATACTTCCTGGGTAGACTGGTTTCCAGCATGTCCTGTAATCACCAGTATCATTATTACACTATGGTACAAGCAGATGTTTACATACTTCCTGGGTAGACTGGTTTCCAGCATGTCCTGTAATCACCAGTATCATTATTACACTATGGTACAAGCAGATGTTTACATACTTCCTGGGTAGACTGGTTTACAGCCTGTCCTGTAATCACCAGTATCATTATTACACTATTGTACAAGCAGATGTTTACATACTTCCTGGGTAGACTGGTTTCCAGCCTGTCCTGTAATCACCAGTATCATTATTACACTATGGTACAAGCAGATGTTTACATACTTCCTGGGTAGACTGGTTTCCAGCCTGTCCTGTAATCACCAGTATCATTATTTCACTACGGTACAAGCAGATGTTTACATACTTCCTGGTTAGACTGGTTTCCAGGCTGTTCTGTAATCACCAGTATCATTATTACACTATGGTACAAGCAGATGTTTACATACTTCCTGGGTAGACTGGTTTCCAGGCTGTCCTGTAATCACCAGTATCATTATTACACTATGGTACAAGCAGATGTTTACATACTTCCTGGGTAGACTGGTTTCCAGCCTGTCCTGTAATCACCAGTATCATTATTTCACTATGGTACAAGCAAATGCTTACATACTTCCTGGGTAGACTGGTTTCCAGGCTGTCCTGTAATCACCAGTATCATTATTACACTATGGTACAAGCAGATGTTTACATACTTCCTGGGTAGACTGGTTTCCAGGCTGTCCTGTAATCACCAGTATAATTATTACACTATGGTACAAGCAGATGTTTACATACTTCCTGGGTAGACTGGTTTCCAGGCTGTCCTGTAATCACCAGTATCCTCCTCCAGTATACTGTAGCTGTCTTCACATTTGTAAGACAGATAGTTCATTGGGGGACCACAGTGTTCTGGAATATAGGAGATTATGTTTGTACCAAGGATTTGTACAATAAGAGGATAAGAAAATAGGTCAAATTATATAGGGCGAAAAAGGAAGTCTCGCAAATTCTCGGACAGAAATCCCGAGATCGTGTCACGTGACAGTCATCGTCTTCAACCGCCATTTTGGAAAATATTGAATACAACACTGGGTAGATTAATGTCGATAAACAGCAAGAGAACGCTTTATATAAGCAATTATCGAGTAAGTATTAGTTTAATATGATGTATTTTAATGAGGAAGTGTTTATTTTCCAAATGTTTTTCGTTGGTAGTGTAATTTTATGTTGATTTTTTCCCGATTCTCGGAATGTGATGTTGGCGGATGGGGTTATCGTATTTTTAGGAATATTGATATAAAATATGTTTTACATTGAAGGAAATACGTTTTTGATTATAAATGTATTCGTTATACGACTTGGTTATTAAAATTTAATAAATAACATATTGATATCGATACCATTCCGTACTTTTTTCTGATTTAAATTTCACTTTGAGTTTAAAACCCCAAAAAACAAAAAAATACGGTGTTATCGCCTTTTTAGTAGGAAGGCACAAAATCATGTTCTATTTTTAAAAAATACACATATTTCTGTTCTTATATAATTTTAATATTGCATGGTAACCTTTATTTTGTACAAAGTATTTTTTTTTTTTTTTCTCAGCTTTCAAATGGGAAGTATATTTCTTGTTGTTCTAATTCACTTTGAAAATTTAGAAACACTAGTGTGTTACTGCCTATTTAATAGACAGGCGTAAAATCATGTTATTTTCTAAAAATATACACATATTTGTGTTCTTATATAGTTTTTATACTGCATGGTTAACTTGATTTCATACCAAGCATTATATAAAAAAAGAATTATAGATTTCAAATGGGCATATATTTCTTGTTATAATTCACTTTGAACTTTTAAAAGCAAAATTTAGAAACACTAGTGTGTTACTGCCTTTTTAATAGAAAGGCATACAATCATGTTATTTTCTAAACAAATACACATATTTGTGTTCTAATATAATTTTTATACTGCATGGTTAACTTTATTTTATACCAAGCATTATAAAAAAAAGTATTTCAGCTTTCAAATGGGCATATATTTCTTGTTATAATTCACTTTGAACTTATAAAAAACTAAATTTAGAATCGCTAATGTGTTAATGCCTTTTTAATAGAAAAGCATACAATCATGTTCATCTTCTGAAAAATACACATATTTGTGTTCTTATTTAATTTTTATACTGCATGGTAACCTTTATTTCATCATACAAAGCATTATATTTTTTTATTCAGCTTTCAAATTGGCAGATTATTTCTTCTAAGAAATAATTTAGAAAATCAAAAAATACCATGTGTTATCGCCTTCTTAATATAAAGGAACACAATCATGTTCTTTTTAAATATATATATAAAAAAAATAATTCTAAAATTTTAAAAATACTACTACAATAAGTGGTACATGTTGAAAACTCACGACGGTGATACTTAATACAACGTAACACAGATTGCAAGGTAAGTCATGGGTATATATACTTAACACAAATACAATAGAAACAAATCGTGACCACATGGCTGCAAACCTTTAATATTAATTATAACATTAATATTCAGTTTTAAACCAATACTCTGCATTTAATCCCTTATAAAAGTAACACTTTATCTTATTTTATTTTCAGCCGCTTCAAAAGGGGAAGGATACAGAGGAATTCAGGAACCACTCCATACTCTACTTTATACATTCCTATGCACGGGACTGCAAATTTGAACCATATATTGAAATGCTTTGGATTTTTTTTGCACTGTATGTGTCATTTCTTGTTTATGTTAATTTAATTAAAACTCTTTTATTACCGTATGTTTTGAACTCTTTATTACCGTATGTTTTTTTTACATAACTCAAATAAAAAGCTATGAATTTCTGAATTTTGTCTTCTTGTTATTGTTTAGCTTGTGGAGCATCTATTTGAATAGTTGCTTCAGGTATGGCACTCTACATGAAGTATGGGACAAAACCGGATTTTAATGACCTAGTGTTGTTACCAGAGAAATATAAGACACCAGCTCAAATGAGCTGCATATATAGCATGGATCTCAATACCCGGTTTTATGACATGGTGTTGTTATTAGCAAAAGATAAGGCGGCAACTTGCTTAAATATCTGCATATTCGGCATGTGTTTTATGGCACTACCAAATCAATATAGCATGGGTCTCAATACCCAGTTTTATGACATTGTGTTTTGAGAAAAGATAAGGAACTCACTCAAATAGGGTGCATATTCGGTATATATTTTATGACATTCACAGCAATAAGACACTAGTGCCATAGGGCGAGCATAAATATATACTTAACATCATATCAATAAAACACGAGTAAGTACCGCATTTTATGACATGCGGTAAGACTCTCAGTGGAGCTTACAATTCGAACGCCCGGGGAATGGGATGAGGATTGGGAGCTTTTGATAAAGTACGCACGCACAAACAAATTTTAAAAAAATGTATGAATGATTCGTGGCATGCATAGCATGGACAGTTTAGGAGTTGGCTTATTACTCATATCTACACCATTATCACACAGTTCATCATCAGAGACCTCATTTTCACTGACATTAAACTCGCCTATAATAAAGCTTCAAGATCTAGATCATCAAAATTAATAAAATCTTCTTTTCCGTAAGACATGTTCATGTATGTAAAGATAATCAGAATGACATTACTAAATGGTAAATACGTACAAGAGATGCATGTTCACAGTTTTTTTTAAATAAAGCATTGATTAAAATAACAGTTTAAGCAGCAAACTATAATTATCCATTCAAGTCTCGGGACATATCAAAAGGATCGGCCGACGCCGCGCTTTAAACTCTAAGAAAATAAAGGATAATTTCGCTAATTAATTACCATTCATTTGCACAAACAAGATGCTTTTTTTAATTTAATTGGTCTAATTGCAATACGGTTAAAATCGTTACAAAAGAAGAAAACAAATATCAACCGACACCGCGTCACACAATGTTAGTTTTCCTAGCGAAAACAATACAATTAATATTAATGATTTACGCCTGGTAATCCAAACACTTTAAGAATTATAAAACAAAATGTCCGATAATTATTTAAAGTATTTTATTATTACAGCAAGGAATAAGTAATAGATAGTAATAGATAGAGTATGGTTTCATTGAGTTGGTTCATTTAAACATTGAGGTGTTTAAATTAACCAACGAGATGAAACCATACTCTATTTGTTTTGTAGCATGTCCATTTCAGCTCTATTTCAGTTATTCTAACTGTTATTCTCACAGTTATTCTGACAGGTCTTATTTTCAATTAAACGATTTACACCTGTGTCTGAACAAAGAGAATTGTCTGTGACCATGCTACAATTACATATTTAGAGCATAGGATCGTCATCATTTTCGCGGTAATCAGAGTATCACCGTGTGTTTATATATTTTATTAACACCATTTTCGAACTAGTCTCCGTGTTCGTGACACAACCCTGAGCCATAATTCCCGATTGCTTTATGCAATTAGGGATTTTTCTATTGACTATGTAATCAAGTAATTAACAAGCCGCCAGTTAAAAAGCTGTATATTTCTCACGTAATATATGAGATAAACACAGCAGTAGCACCGAACTGGTTTTGTGTCGAAACGTACAGGTAAGCTCGCCGCGTTATCGTTATCGATCGGACCCGTCTTATCGGAAGACCCGCCTTATCGATAGACGCTGAAATCTCGTACTTTCTACGCGAGAGTCTACGAGATTTCATCATATTTTCTTATCCTCTTATTGTAAAAATCCTTGTTTGTACTAAGAAGGCCATGGCCTGCATATCGAGCCCTATGGTGAAGTAGTCCAGATTGGACTATATTTTGGTTTGACCATGCAACACAATGCAATGTCAATCCCATGAAATATTTGATCCTTGCATACTAAGTATTTAATCTAATTAATGTCCTTAACACTGGGGGACGCATGTCGTAGTGGAGACCTGACCCGACCTATATCACCCAAAGTTGGTCACAGCGACCTCAAATTTTGCACGTAATGATAGATATAAGGAACATTCTGGTAGAGTTTGGTGAAAATCCTGCAAGAATGAAGCAATATAGGCATGTTGTAGTGGAGACCAGAGGTGAGACTGGTGAAAATCCTGCAAGTAATGAAAAATATTTAATTAAATGAAAGTCTGAGGCATGGACGGATGGACTAACGGACGTACGTACATAATGAGACACATACACCAGAACGACATTGTGATCGCTATGTCGAGATCCGTAAATGGGCTTGACAAAAATGAATTCCTATTAATAAATTTATCAGAAGAGAACCACATTAGGAGTGTAGCCTACCTCCTCTCACATTTCTAGGGCAAATATATCTTGGGGAAACAATTTGTCATTTTAGTGTACCAGTATTGTTGTTTTTAATCTGTATGTAGAATGAATTTTGAAAAGTGTAGTGATCCAGAACTGTTTACATTTGAAAACACCATGACAACGACAGAAGCAATGCATATACTTTCTTGCACACTAAGCTTAACAATGACTTTGTTTCATTATAAAAGAAAGAAAAATAAAAATGTCAGCAGAAAGTGACAAATGCCACCAACATTTTATTAATTTGACCTTTTACCTCCAAGTGTGACCTTGACATTTGAGGTATGGACTAATTCTTGTGCTCGACACACCTTCCCATTCTGAATAATATTTGTGTCAAGTTTCATGAAATTTACTTCAGCCACTGAGACATGATTGTTTCAGATGGATGGACAAACGGACAGATGGATGAACGAACAAACAGACAGACGGTGTGATTACTATGTTCCTCCCTTGGAGGGCATAAAAAGAAGAAAGAAGAAGACAATGATGGCAATGAATTATGGTGACGAATTTTCAAAGTCTTCTTTTAAGGAAGAGATGGTAATGAAGTTACTGTCTACCTGACTTGATTCTGAGCTGTCGTAATCTAGCGCCACCAACCAGTATAGACTGTTTGTCCTGTATAAGAGGCTCCGTGTACTCCTCACCATTATACCACGTACGATCATACAGGCCGTCCACCAGAACGGTGGAGGTCCAGTTCCAGAAATCATCGTAACGCTTGATCTAAGTTGGGAAATATACAGTCCACATATAAATCAGTTGTTCTAGCAATGCACTTTGCAAAGATTTCAGACCCTTGTCCAGTATGGGTGGTAACTCTCTACTTAAAAGAAGTATCTCACTCCTCAGCTAATAAGCTATGAGAATCATATCTCTTATGGTGTGTACCTTCCAAAGAGCTACAATGCGATCCTTTATAGAGTAGGCAGGTTTCTGAAAACATCAAGCAATGCCTGCATATTAACAGCAGTCATATTTTGATAGAACAAACGTTAAATACCACACACGCATGCATAAAACTCACCAAATAGAAGAATATCATGCCGATCGAGTATGTTTTTGTAAGACACTTGATATTTTTCAGATACATTTGGTATTTACATTCGTCTATCTAGTGCGATCTCATTCCATACTTGGAAACTTAACCCCGCTTAACACACTCACGCACGCATGCACGCATGCACGCATGCACGCACGCACACATACACACGTGACTATTTCTGGTCATCATGTATTGCAGTTTTGTGTGTGTGTCATACACACATACACACACATGTGACTATTTCTGGTCATCGTGTATTGCAGTTTTGTGTGTGTGTCATACACACACACACACATATGACTATTTCTGGTCATCGTGTATTGCAGTTTTGTGTCAGTGTGTCATACACACACATACACATGTGACTATTTCTGGTCATCATGTATTGCAGTTTTGTGTGTGTGTCATGAGTTTCCAAATACGGAAGAGCAGGGTATGTTAATACCAAACATGTCTGAAAAATATCGAGTGGAACAGGAATTACCTGACAAACCTTTGCTATTGTTACCTGGGTGTTTATTGTTTAAAAAGGATATATACAGCAATCTTGATTCTTAACAAATCTGTCATCAAGCTAGTTTTTCTGCTTGTTCTGATTATTTCCAAATCTTATTTTATATTTTCTAAATATATTATTTTGGCATATTACAAACATAGTAGTAAACAACACAGTTGGGATACAGAATTTTAATAAACTAATTGTCTCAATCTGTGCAAAAGTTTCAGAGCAGCACATATTGTATTTAAATTCATATAGTAATACAGTATGACCTGTGATATGACAATGTGAATACCTTTCGAAAAATTACAACTCATTTAATTCTTGTATATTTTAGTACAAGAGAAAGAAAGAAGTCATAATTTTCAACAACCGAGTAAAGTCGATCATGAAAAATTGCAAACGATTAATCAGATCAAAGGCAAAACTGATTGATGATCCATCAAATGGGTTAATCAGAACAACAATATACCTCACTGAAAGTTTTTCGTGCTTTGATCAGCGTAGCAGCGGTAGATCCGTAGTAACCCTCATTGAAAATGTCATCATACGCAACCTGCATCTTGTATGACCACGGGTCACGGTTCGTGTAGGCCAACAGTAAGACGAGAAATAAGTAAAATACACACACAACCACCTCACGGATTATACTGTGCATCTGCATCTCTTTGTCACTGAAAACAAGGTCAAACTCACATGAATATTACCATGTGTCACAGTCATTGTATATATTTTATTCAGGCCGTAAACCAACTTTTCGCAAAAAAAATATTTTTGTTTTCCCCAAAAATATTTTTAACAAAAATATAAGAATTTCAAAGCGAACAAGGCCACTGACATGAGTTATCTTGCCTATCGGATTCTTGTTCATTCACAAGGGGGGATGGGGTGGTAGGGGATGAGGTGTAAGGGGGTAAGTTATAGGAATGTCAATAACTGGAATAGCCCCAGAGATTAATAAAAAAACTACAAATGTGTCCATGGGACATGGATGCCCCCACTAAAAACAATTAGCAAAAAAAAATGACGAAAAAAATGTCAGTAACACAAAAAAATAATGACAAAAAAATGTCGGTAATACAAGGGTGATTTTGATGCCGAATTGTTATGCTCACCTTGATATCATAGGTAAGCATTCTGATAAGTTTCGAAACGATTGGTTGAAAATTGTGGAAGGAAATAGACACACATGATATTTTAACATAAAAATCTGACGAAAAAAGGGCCATAACTCTTGTAATACAAGGTCGATTTCTGACGCCGAATCGATATGCACATCTTGAAATCTTAGGTAAGCAACCTGTAAAGTTTCAAAAAAATCGGTTGAAAAATATGGGAGGAGATAGACACACAAACTTTTTGGGATGGAGGGAGCCCATGCCCCAATATGGGTGAAGTATGAATAAGATGCTTAATGCTATAAGAAAAACCAAACCAAAATTATAGATATATACATGCTTACATGCAAACCTAGATCTGCCTTTATTGCACATTTTATGGGCCATCACAATTTCAAGTCAAGGTCAAGGCCAGACATGGGGTGGCTAGGTATGAAGAGTAAAGGTAACCACAGTGAAGGTTTACATTAAGTATCAAAACACTTTCATGGTATTTTATTCACTAAGTCAATTACATATGGTGAACAACTGCCCAAGATGTTTTGTTCAAAGTCAAGGTCACTGGTGGGGTGTGAGGGCTTAGTCAGAGGACTATGTCTTACCCCAAAGTCAATAACATGTGGTGAACAATTGCCTAAGGTTTTTCTTTTGTTCAAAGTCAAGTTCAAAGTCACTGTTGGAGTGGGTCTTAGAAGTCAGAAGTTATGTCTTACAGCTGTCAATGTACATACCAAGTTGTATAGCCATACCTTTGACGGTACCTTCAAAAACATTAAGCCAAAATGTTTAACCCTGATAACTTGCCTGGGTGCTTTTGTCTTTAATCCTTAGCCCGCTATGAATGTATAATGTCCTTTCTTTGAATTTGGACCATTCCATTTATGTTACAAAAGGGTGTTTTGGTTAAATGACTGATGAGCAGCCAGACATTGTAAACCCTGATCAGCCTGCGAGTTCCTCGCAGGCTGATCTGGATTTACAATGGCTGCAAAGGCTGTTGTAGTCACCCTTAGCAGGCTAAGAGTTAAAGTCAAGCCTTACCCTATTAAATATACTTACCAAGTTTCATAGCAATACCTTTTATGGTTTTGAAGATGTACACCCTAAACTATACCTTAAATTAGAAATGCCATGGGTGCGCCCGCTATTGCTTCAAACATTAATCAGGAAATCGTCTTCGGACAACGTTAGTTTCGTGAATTTTTACTATACTAAGGAGCATACCTCTGGAATTACTGAGGTGATGGTGCTGACTACCAATCTTGGCTGAGACATTGTATCCATATACAATTTGATCAAGTTTGGAGAAGGTTGGGTAACAATTACCGAAGTTAGAATCAGGACAAAATTTTTGACATCTACAGACATTCAGACTGACGGACATGGATAACACTATATGCCCTTCCACCATTCTTAGAAAGGCATGGGCATAAATAAAATTAAAACAAAAACTTTTATCCTGAAAAATTACTACGCATTTTTTGTCTTTAAAGTTGAGGTTCACTGATGGGGTGGAAATTTAGTCAGTGAGGTCAGGTATATTACCACAGTCTATGTACATACCAAGTACATGACCACGCCATAATTGCCGGTAAAGTCATCCAAATGTCTTGCTTTTTCCTCGAAAGGGCGAAAACCGAACATTTCCAAGTTAGGTATCAAAATGGTAATTTATCTACTTACTTGTACTATGTTTATTACAGGCACATTATGTATATAACCAATATATCAGACATCTCCTCCAGCAAGGTATAGTATTCTGACCAATGTCATACTACAGTCTTCTGAATGGTGACCTTGAATTTGAACCGTCATTTTCATTTGTCATCATTGTCCATCAGAAGAACCAAAGCATGACAAAGCAATATTTTCCTTCTTGGAGATGCCTTGCATATTCACATACAATGATATGAGCACCATGTAACCGTAAACAGACAAAATCTTGGGGCAGTACTGAGCAGGATAATAAGAGCGTATGTATGATTTTGTTTTATATATCTGGCATTTCAATGGAAAAGCATCAGAATGAGATAACCATTGTGAGTTTTACAATCTGGCTCAGAATGATCTTGGTTTTATGGTCAGAAATTATGTTTTAAAACAAAATTCTCAGACGGTAAAACCACTCTCATACCATCCAAGATGGAAAATCTAAGCATGGTTATCTCTTAAATATGACCCAGCCTTTGTTGTTACAAAACAACGACTATGCAAATGCATTACGTGGTCCGAGTATTAACTTTCAAACCCCATCCAACCCTTTCTACAAAAAACAAAAACGAGGTTAGCTGGGGTATGAAATAAAACCTTAACGTCGGCTTAAAATAAAACCTTAACGTCGGCTTAAAAAGTTTGCATATTGTAAATTAAAACATTTCATAGCTAATTTTAAACAGGATATCACATTTTTTCAGTAAAAACATTTTTTTAAACGTGTTTTATTGTCGAAATATCCGTTACAAATTCCTGCTAATATAATCTTTTTCATCGCTTAATGGAATTAAGTCCGGACTACGTAATGGTTCAATCTATATAAATGTATGCTAATGCCTTCAACCTTTTTAAAAAAATAGTTTTCCTTAAATAAAGAAGAAGCATACCGCTCAGCCTTGGCAGTCTTAAGGAATTCAAGCTCAGGAGGCAGAACACAATTTTCCTTCTTGTTTTCTAGCAGACGTAAAGTCTCTGGATTGAGGAGATCCTTCTCAGTGAGATGTTTATGGAGCCATTCCTCATCGGAATTAAGGCCAGTGTTGGGGTCATCATCAGCATCCGTGTCCGGTTTCTTAATCACCAAGGCGTAGAACATGGCTAAAGCAAACACCTGATGACAAGAGAGAGAGCTTAATAAAGTCACCTAATATCAAATAAGAGAACAAATTGTCCTAAGCCTTACCAGGCTACGCTGAGGCACACTAAGGCAGTTGTTTCTGTTGAATTTTGGGAATGTACAATACTTTACATAACATCTTCAATATCTATATATTATGAATCGTTAATAAAATATGCTATGCTTAAAACTGAAAACATTGTCTGGGAACTGTAAAAAAATGCAGGAAATCAAAACAAAATACAGGGTGGAGGGGGAGGTGAATGCCACCGGACCCCCAAAATAAGGGATTTGTCTCGGTTAAACTTTAGGGCTACGGGCCTGCTTATCCATGATTTTATGGATATACTTAGGGCAGTTCTTTCTGTCATATGACAACAACCACATAACCTGTTACAAAACCAGCATTAGAAGAATGAAATAGAGGATCTTACATTAGTGTCCGTTAAATATAATACAAATTTATTAATGAACTGGATAAAATTATATGATACAAGTCTGTATATTTATCATTGTACAGACGTGTAAAATTCCACTCGCCCACTCGCAGAACTCTTTCCCGAGCGCGTTGGAACCCATATGTACTATTCCAACCGGGCCAGTGACTTTTGGCCACAAAAAGGTAAAACAAACATGACTGACACAAAAGTAATGCAGATAAATTGCAGTGAAATGGTGATGGCCAGAGTGAAAACTAGAAACACGTTTTGTAAGCGTACCACAAGTTTGCTTGGAAGCTAGACTGCATACAGACTGTACTGTTACACTATTTCTCCCAATTGAAAAAGCTTTCTGTATACTTTTACAATGAAAAAACAGAAAGACACAGGCATTTGTTTATCAAAACCATTATTCATCTCGGATGATAATTAAAGATAAACAAATGGTATACATGTGTTTGCATGGCCAGTGGAATATTAGTTAGGATGAGTGGCTTTTACAGACTTTTAGTCCTACAGGGTGAGTTTTTAAGAAGTTTTACACCTGACTGTAATATGATGATGTCATATATTTTTCGTTGATGACCCACCATTTGGCTTTGGTCTCTCCGTATGACATTAAACAATAGATTTCCGTAATCTGGTGTTTTTAGAGGCATTTCCAATTGCGCACTGTCCAGCTGAACGGAAAAGACTGAGCAATGATTCACTCTTCATTTGCATATTTATTACACTAATGTTTTATGAATAGAAGCAACAGTTAGGTAAACAGCTCAAGCTTACCTGTAATGGTTGTGAGAAGAAGATGGACTCAAATGCTGAAATGAAGAATGAGATCAGCCACTCAAGAGACTTGTTCCTCCCAAACACTCCTGCTATCTCTACAGTAGCCCAGAATGCAACACCAACTGTACAGAAACACAGTACGTATCCAATATAAACACACCAATGAGGCAGACGAAAGGGTTGCTTTTTCTTCTTTTTAATCATATTCTTTGACAAAGGAATATTTGCTATTTGTACAAGACCAGAATCTTCTGGACTTATTTTCCTTTCTTCAGGGATATAATCTTTGTGTTGTTTCAGTTCATCCTCGATATAATACTCTTCCTCCTCACTATCCTCTTCAAACCATTCTTTCTTCTTAACCTCCTCCTCATCTGCATCTTTCTTGCGAATTTCTTCCTTCTTGACAACATTCTTCGTTGGAGGTGGAGCCCGGGAATACCGAAATAACATAACAACCAGGAAATTTACTGGCAAGGTCATCAGGCTACTGGCTATTCCCACATATACACCAGCCAGGCTGATTCTGACTGGACCAACTTTGAGGTTGTTTGTTGAGTCAGCAGCTGTACCATACCAGGCAATACTGGCGCACATTGAGCAGAAGATAAGCGACAGACAGCAGGTGAGACGCTGAGACCGGGTGAAGCTGCTACGAGCCGGACGTTGGAAGATACTGAACCATATATGGCTGTCAGTAAAATTGGTCTTGGCTTTGGCCCAGAACAGGTAGCTGAAGTTGGTCAACTCTGCCTTACCGGCTATAGGAATCACACGGTCAATCTGAAATGCAGGGTACTGGTATGTAAATTATTTAAGCAGTAGTGTAAAAAGTATGTGAAAAATCCAATTTCAAATTATCATGACCCAGTGACCACAAATGCAACCACAAGCTTCCTTTCCATATAAGTTTCAGAGTTATTCCATTGAATGCATTTGTCCATATGAGATTATGGCACCCTTGACATTTGCTACTGACCCCAAAAGCAACAGGGTTTCTCCTCTCAATGACGACAATGCCTCTATAACTTTTCACGAGAATTTTATAATTCCTGTGTTATCACTTGGATTGTGTATGTCCTCACAAGGTCAAGGTGACTGTGACCTTTGACCTAATGCCCAAGAGAATAGATTCACCTCTTATCAACGGCAATAAACCTAAACAGTTTCATGAGGAAGGGAGTTGTGCTTTGGAAGCTAAGCACAGAATGCCTATTTCCATACGCAGTCATACTGACCTTGACCTTTGACCAACAGTGTTTCTCCCCACACAAAGGGCAATGCCCCTATAACTTTTCATGAGGATTCTATAATTCCTGAGTTATCGCTCAGAATGTGTATGTCCTGATAAGGTCAGGTGACCTTGAACTTTGACCTACTGACCCCAAGAGCAATAGGGGTTCTCCTCTTCTCTTACCAAGGGAAATAAACCTATACAATTTCATGAGGGTGGGTGTTGTGCTTTTGCAGTTATCACACAGAATACGTATTTTCATGAGGTCATGGTGACCTTGAAATTTGACCTACTGACCCAAAAATTAATATGGTTCCTCCTCTCACCAAGGGCAATTTAACTATGAAAATAAAGTTTCATGATCATGTGTGTTATGGTTTTAATGTTAATTTTGAGGGTTTAGGGTCAGAAGGTCGTAAGTAGACAAAATGGAGAAAATCACATTTTAAAGTTTTGAAAATGTACTCTTGTACACCAGGGGATTTTTAACAAGGGGAAATTGGTCTAATAAATCTTGGCACATTTCTTAATATGTAGAGAAAACAAAAACTGATAAAATGCATAGTTTTAAGTAAAAAATGCTTTAATTGTACTTAACTCGTTTTGGCCTAAATTGATCTGGTCAGAATTACTTGAAAAATGGGGTCTTAAGTGCACTTACTGCATTTTGGCATTAACAATTTGATCAGTTTTGCACTGAAACTGATTTTTCTAAATTGTTACATTAAGTGCACTTGAATAATTCTGGTACAAAACATTTAATGCTGTTTTAACAAAAGTGATGCGCTTACATCCATTTGACCTTCTGGCCCTAACCCCTTGATTTGTTTACGGACGGAAGGACAGACATCCCTATACCATAACATGTCACATTTTTCAAACAGATATAAAGTAAACACTCTATAAATATTACAAACTTCATCATTTACAACTAGAACTATCACTGAAGGTGATGAATACCCCCTATTAAATTCTAAGTCAAACAAAGGGCCATAATTCTGTAACAAATTAGGCAATCAACAATGGGTGATGTACAGGGACATAAGGTCATCAGTTGTCAAGTGTATACAATTTGGGAATAAACCATTCAAAACTGTTTGAGGGATGCAAGCGTTAAAGCCGGGTTTTCCATAATGTAAAAGATGAAGTCATTTGAATAGTGTATGAAAGATGTTCACAACAGATTTTAGTTTCTTCTCAACATACAGTATCAGTTTGTGATACAGCTTTTTTCAAGTTACTGACAAACTGGACGTAAACTTAAAGCAAATTCTAAGTAAAGAAAAGTGACTAATTATGAAAATATTCAAGGGGGATAATTGAAAATATTCTGAAACTGTTTTTCTATTTTTAATAACAGTGACCTTAACCCCAATGACCGCAAATGCAATCCCAAGCGTCCTTTTCATATAAGCTTCCTATCCAGAAAGTTTCATGCCAATATCTCATTCCTAACTGAAGTTATTGAACGGAATTCAATTTTCTATATTTAGAAACAGTGACCTTGACCTTGACCCCAGAGACCCCAAATGCAATCCCAAGCTTGCGTGTTATATAAACTACCTAACCAGAAAGTTTCAAGCCAATATCTCATTCCTAACTGAAGTTATTGAACGGAAACAGTTTTTCTATTTTTAGTAACAATAACCTGACCTTGAAACCAGTGAGCCCAATGCAATCCCCAAGCTTTCTCTTCATATAAGTCAGCTATCCAGAAAGTTTCATGCCAATCAACAAAATCGTGTTACGTGATGGGACGGGACGGGATGCAATGCAACGTTACAAAGTGATTTCTAAATAGCCCCAAAAGTGAAGTGGGGGTATAATACTTTGTGAAGCGGGGGTAAATTAACTCAGAAATGCAATGACCAAAATTGTCAACAAAGGACTGCCTTATTGTTCCATGTTTGCTCATTCGCTCACATGCATCAAAATATCGCAAGAAGTGGATGCTTTTTCATATTTATTTTCTTCAACATTGAATGAAACACAAAGAAACCCCTGCTTCCTACAAAGATGTCAGTTGCAAAAGAAAGTGGACACTGACTTTTCTTTAGATTTAATTGTACAAAGTTTTTTAGAATTAAATTGACAAATTCCAAAATGCATATGCCATGTTTGGTACCAAAGTTTTTATCATTCCATTGCCAATATCATGTTCAATAGGTCGAATCATTAAGGGACTGTCGCTTGATAAAGAGGATAGGGTGTAAAGTAAAATTTTCAAAGTGTCCATTTTCTTTTGCAACTGAGTATACTTGAGAAGCCTGAAATTAGGATAATGGTATTTCTTTTGTTTGGAATTATGCTTTTTAGTATGTGAATTATAAACAAACAATAACATATTTAACTTCATAATTTAACGTTTAATCTTTACTGTTAGACAAATTATAGCTTAAATTTAACAGCCAAAAATGTGTCAACAAATGACAGCCATATTATTTATGATGACTGCTCAAGTAGTCTTGATTTTGGATAGCGCAAGCTTTGGATATGCTTCTTAATCTATAGGTAAGATAGGTGGAGGTTACTGCTATGGTGACTAAAACCTTAGGATAACACAACAAGTAAGTACATACCAGTCCATCTCCTGCATCCAGTGACAACCATTCTTCACATAGGAAATAATATTTGTGACCAGTCTGCATATCTCGCAACATAAACCGACTGAAGTACCATGATGGGCTCGCACCCATGTTGTCATGCCAGATCCTGATAAACATAAAAACATGAATATGAACAGTAAAACGATACAAAGTTGGATGTATCATGTGCTCTTATAGTAATTTATAAACTTTTTTTCACTAATGAGTGACTGGGAAACACCTGGTACCTGGTACAAAGCTTGTACAAGCCCACTCAACCCTGACCCCCTCGACTCACGCCCCACAATGGAACTGTGTAATGGAGGTCCTGATGTGACAGGAACATGCAGAATTATACCCTCTCACATGTTACACCTTGTTTGGAAATCAAACCAAGCCAATTATTAATAAGTTGATTTGACAAGAAATTTATATTAACCAGGAACGTCTATTAAACGTTCCTGTATTAACTTAAAAATTATAAAATTTATTTGAGATGGCATCAAGTCTTTTTTGAAATTGAACTAGCTGTGCCTAACAAGAGTTGGGATGTGTGAGGGTACCCAGGGTCTGGTCTAATACAAAATATGTGTAAGGGTGTCCAGGGTCTGGTCCCATACTAGAGAAGGGTGAGGGTATCCAAAGGTCTAGTCTCATACTAGAGATATGTGAGAGTGACCAGTACTCTGGTTCCATACTAGAGATTGGTGATGTTACACATGTGTCTAGTCTAATAATAGAGATGTATGCCAGTGTCCAGGGGTCTGGTCTCATACTAGAGATGTGTGAGGGTGTCCAGGTATCTGGTCCCATACTAAGTGTACCCAGGGCTCTAGTCTCATACTAAACATGGGTGAGGGAGGGTGTCCAGGGGTCTGGCCCCATACCAGAGACGTTTGAGGGTACCCAGGAGTCTGGTCTTATACTAGTGATGTGTAAGGGTGTCCAGGTATCTAGTCCCATACTAGAGATGTGTAAGGGTACCCAGGGCTCTAGTCTCATACTAAACATGGGTGAGGGAGGGTGTCCAGGGGTCTGGCCTCATACCAGAGATGTGTGAGGGTACCCAGGAGTCTGGTCTTATGGGTGGGGGTGTCCATGGGTCTAGCCCTATACTAAAGACTTGTGAGGGTACCAAAGAGTCTGATCTCATACTAGAGATTTTTCGATGGTGAGGGTAACCAGGGGTCTAGTCTTATACTAGAGATGTGTGAGGGTTCCCAGGGGTCTAGTCTAATAATAGAGATGGGTGAGGGTGTCCAGGGGTCTGTTCTCCTACTAGGGATGGATGATGGTACCAGGGGTCTGGTCTCATACTAGAGATGTGTGAGGGTACCCAGGGGTCTGGTCTCATACTAGAGATGTGTGAGGGTACCCAGGGGTCTAGTCTCATACTAGAGATGTGTGAGGGTACTCAGGGGTCTGACCTCGTACTAGAGATGGGTGAGTGTACGCAGGGGTCTAGTCTCATACTAGAGCTGTGTAACGGTACCCAGGGGTCTGATCTCATACTAGAGATGGGTGAGTGTACCCTGGGGTCTAGTCTCATACTAGAGATGGGTGAGGGTACCCAGGGTTTTAGTATCATACTAGAGATGTGTGAGTGTATACCGGTGTCTGGTCTCATACTAGAGATGTTTTAGGGCACACAGGGGTCTGACCTCTTACTAGAGATAGGCGCGGGTGTCCAGGGAAGAGATGTGTAAAGTGTGGCAATGGGTTCATACCCAACATACTTGATGCTAGCCAAGTTTCTAGGTTCATATCGGAGGTGTGTGTGTACCTAGGGGCTGTGTACATACCTAAGATGTGTGAGAGTGCCCAGGGGTCCGGGAACAGCCATGATGAAAGAGTCTGCAGCACTACGACCCAGAATAGGTCTCTGATCATCCTCAACCATCCGTGGTGCTGTCTCATCTTGGTCACCCGTTATAATGAAAGATACTTTGGAGGATGTACCTGAAATATTGACACATGCAAAAGTTGTATATATCATTGGGGTGGATAGGAAATCCTATTACATGCTTTATACCCTTGATCTCACCACTCACAAACCCCTTTGGCTCCCAACTCTACTCTTCCTGCTCCCAACTCTATCCTACAGTCACCATCTCTCACTCGACTCTATATCTCAGTAACTCTATCTCAAGATACACACCACATCTTAACAGCTCCACCTCCAATCCATATCTCTCCACCTATACTCCATATCTCACCATCTTCTGTTCCACCTTTACTCCATATCTCACCATCTTCTGTTCCACCTATACTCCATATCTCACCATCTTCTGCTCCACCTATACTGCATATCTCACAATCTTCTGCTCCACCTATACTCCATATCTCCGCATCTTCTGTTCCACCTATACTCCATATCTCCGTATCTTCTGCTCCACCTATACTCCATATCTCACCATCTTCTGTTCCACCTATACTCCATATCTCACAATCTTCTGCTCCACCTATACTCCATATCTCACAATCTTCTGCTCCACCTATATTCCATATCTCACCATCTTTTGCTCCACCTATATTCCATATCTCACCATCTTCTGTTCCAACTATACTCCATATCTCAGCATCTTCTGCTCCACCTATACTCCATATCATCTTCTGCTTCACCTATATTCCATATCTCACCATCTTTTGCTCCACCTACACTCAATATCTCACCATCTTCTGCTCCACCTATATTCCATATCTCACCATTATCTGCTCCACCTATACTCCATATCTCACAATCATCTGCTCCACCTATACTCCATATCTCACAATCTTCTGCTCCACCTATATTCCATATCTCACCATCTTCTGCTCCACCTATAATTCATATCTCACCATATTTTGCTCCACCTATACACCATATCTCACCATCTTCTGCTCCACCTATATTCCATATCTCACCATCATCTGCTCCACCTATATTCCATATATCACCATCATCTGCTCCACCTATATTCCATACATCACCATCATCTGCTCCACCTATACTCCATATATCACCATCATCTGCTCCACCTATATTCCATATCTCACCATCATCTGCTCCACCTATATTCCATATCTCACCATCTTCTGCTCCACCTATACTCCATATCTCACCATCTTCTGCTCCACCTATACTCCATATCTCCGCATCTTCTGTTCCACCTATACTCCATATCTCCGCATCTTCTGCTCCACCTATACTCCATATCTCACCATCTTCTGTTCCACCTATACTCCATATCTCACAATCTTCTGCTCCACCTATACTCCATATCTCACAATCTTCTGCTCCACCTATATTCCATATCTCACCATCTTTTGCTCCACCTATATTCCATATCTCACCATCTTCTGTTCCACCTATACTCCATATCTCAGCATCTTCTGCTCCACCTATACTCCATATCTCACCATCTTCTGCTTCACCTATATTCCATATCTCACCATCTTTTGCTCCACCTACACTCACTATCTCACCATCTTCTGCTCCACCTATATTCCATATCTCACCATTGTCTGATCCACCTATATTCCATATCTCACCATCTTTTGCTCCACCTACACTCAATATCTCACCATCTTCTGCTCCACCTATATTCCATATCTCACCATTATCTGCTCCACCTATACTCCATATCTCACAATCTTCTGCTCCACCTATACTCCATATCTCACAATCTTCTGCTCCACCTATATTCCATATCTCACCATTATCTGCTCCACCTATACTCCATATCTCACAATCTTCTGCTCCACCTATACTCCATATCTCACAATCTTCTGCTCCACCTATATTCCATATCTCACCATCTTCTGCTCCACCTATAATTCATATCTCACCATATTTTGCTCCACCTATACACCATATCTCACCATCTTCTGCTCCACCTATATTCCATATCTCACCATCATCTGCTCCACCTATATTCCATATATCACCATCATCTGCTCCACCTATATTCCATATATCACCATCATCTGCTCCACCTATACTCCATATCTCACAATCTTCTGCTCCATATCTCACCATCTTCTGCTTCACCTATATTCCTTATCTCACCATCTTTTGCTTCACCTACACTCAATATCTCACCATCTTCTGCTCCACCTATATTCCATATCTCACCATTGTCTGCTCCACCTATATTACATATCTCACCATCTTCTGCTCCACCTATACTCCATATCTCACTATCTTCTGATCCACCTATACTCTATCTTTTGCTCCATATTTACTCCAGATCTCACCATCTTCGCTCTATTATACTCCATATGGCACCATCTTTTGCTCTATCTTCACTCCATATCACTCCATCTTTTTCTTCATCACTCCATCTTTTTCTTCACCTATATCTCACCATTTTTGGGACTACCTACCACCTATATCTCACCAGCTTTTACTCCTTTACTTCACATAAATGTTTTCTCACACAATATGACCTATTTGTGTCAACACCATTCGTTCTTTCATTCATTCCTTTTTTTCTTTTTGCCGAAGTTCAGTGGAATGCTCTACCAGAAGATGTTGTGCCGATGCATAACTGGAATAAGTTAAAGCATGCTGTAAGCAGCATCAACAACATCAAACCATAACTGCTGCAGTTTTGCTTTTATCCTGATTTTAACTTTTTCACAATATGATTTCCACACCTTTTGTTAATTTTAAACATTTCATCTTGGCTACTTTACAAGACACAGGTGCACAACCTGCCCAAACTTAGCTTTGAGGGTGGGCTGCAATATAAAAAGAATAGATCACTAAATTACACTTTTCATCTCATAATTACCTGCTCCTTTCCGGAAACCTGTGTACACAGTAATTTCATACAGGTACTTGTCTCGAGGGTCATTGTCTGGTAGAGGGGATATACCAGCCTGTATGAAATAAAAGCTTCATAACTTATTGTTTGTTATATTATATATTATTATAATCTGATTTATCTTTATAACATATTATGAATATTACAGTTAAATGTAGTGTCAGAAATCTGAGACGGAGGTTATGTAGAAGATGATAAACACAATGTATATGCTGCCCAATATTTGTTTTCAAAGCAGTACCTCGAGTAACATATTTCTTAGGGAAATAGAGCATATACTATGTAACTTCTATAATGTAATTAGAGAACATTAAAACATTTCAAGTAATTACAATCATATATTAGCTTTTTTAAAAGCAGTTTCAGAATGAAACTAGAATTACCTCGAAAGGTGATTTATACCCCAACAATGATGTACATTCAGGAAGAAACCACTCATGGTAATGACTTAGCAGTATACCTCATAGTGACTTACCAGTATACCTCATGGTGACTTACTGGTCTATTTCATATTGACTTACTGGTATACCTCATAGTGACTTACCAGTATACCTCATGGTGACTTACCAGCATACCTCATGGTGACTTACTGGTATGTCTTATAGTGACTTACCAGTATACCTCATTGTGACTTACTGGTATGTCTTATAGTGACTTACCAGTATACCTCATGGTGACTTACTGGTATGTCTTATAGTGACTTACCTGTACACCTCATGGTGACTTACCAGTATACCTCATGGTGACTAACTGGTCTATTTCATATTGACTTACTGCTTTACCTCATCGTGACTTACTGGTCTATTTCATATTGACTTACTGGTATACCTCATGGTGACTTACTGGTCTATTTCATATTGTCTTACTGGTATATCTCATAGTGATTTACTGGTATGCCTCATAGTGACTTACTGGTATATCTCATAGTGACTTACTGGTATGTCTCATAGGAACTTACTGGTATATCTCATATTGACTTACTGGTATACCTCATAGTGACTTACTGGTATATCTCATAGCTACTTACTGATATATCTCACTTAATGATATATCTCATAGTGACTTACTGGTATGTCTCATATGAACTTACTGGTATATCTCATAGTGACTTACTGGTATACCTCATGGTGACTTACTGGTCTATTTCATATTGACTTACTGGTATACCTCATGATGACTTACTGGTCTATTTCATATTGACTTACTGGTATACCTCATAGTGACTTACTGGTATGTCTTATAGTGACCTACTGGTATACCTCATAGTGACTTACTGGTATGTCTTATAGTGACTTACTGGTAAACCTCATAGTGACTTACTGGTATATCTCATATTGACTTACTGGTATGTCTCATAGGAACTTACTGGTATATCTCATAGTGACTTACTGGTATATCTCATAGTGACTTACTTGTATATCTCACAGTAACTTACTTGTATATCTCAGTGACTTACTGGTATATCTCATATTGATGTACTGGTATGTCTCATAGTGACATACTATGTCTTATAATGACTGACTGGTATGTATCATAGTGATTTACTGGTATGTCTCATAGTGACTTACCAGTATACTTCATAGTGACTTACTGGAATGTCTCATAGTAAATTACCGGTATATCTCATAGTGACTTACCGGTATGTCTCATAGTGACTTACCAGTATACCTCATAGTGACTTACTGGTATACCTCATAGTGACTTACTGGTATATTTCATAGTGACTTACTGGTATGTCTCATAGTGACTTACCAGTATACCTCATAGTGACTTACTGGTATATCTCATAGTGACTTACTGGAATGTTTCATAGTAACTTACTGATATATCTTATAGTGACTTACTGGTATGTCTCATAGTGACTTACTGGTATGTCTTATAGTCACTTACTGGTATATCTCATAGTGACTTACTGGTATGTCTCATTGGGACTTACTGGTATGTCTCATATACTTACAGGTTTATCTCATAATGACTTACTGGTATGTCCAATAGTGACTTACTGGTATGTCCAATAGTGACTTACTGGTATATCTCATAGTGACTTACTGGTATGTCTTATAGTGACTTCCTAGTAAACCAGTATATCTTATACTGACTTACTGGTATATCTCATAGTGAAATGCTAGTATATCTCAAACTGACATATATACTATTTTACAAAGTTAATGCAACTTGTGAAATTGGCACCACGTGAGGACACAAAAATGAAAGTGTCCATTTTATAATCAAATTTCTTTCAATGCTTTGGAGATTATAATTCAGTTATGTGGTTATTTTATATAGCATAACTGCTTGTTCTAATCTATAGTATGAACTGTTTTAAATCCTACAAAATATCAAACAATAGTTTTTATATAATATTATAAAATTAATATGCACTAGAGGTTGTTTTTAGTAAAAACAGAGGTCTCCCCAACTGAGGAAAGGGTCATGAATCTGCCAAAAATCATTCGACTGGAACACGACGACAACATGCACAACTAGGCTTGGTTCTAATCACAACTAGGCTTGGTTCTAATCATCCCTACCAAGTTTTGTTGAAATTCAGGAGAACTAATCCAGACAAACTCTGTCAAAAACCATTCAACCAAAACATGGCAATGACAAGAGCAACTAGGCTTGATACTGATCATACCTGCCATGCGGCCAGGGATTCAGGAGAACTATTCTGGACAAAGTTAATTTCATGTGTATTAAAACTTTTGAAGGGCCATAACTCCACCAAAAATCATTCACCACAACACAAGGACAAAATATGCGTAACTAGGCTTTCAAAAAGTACCTTAGAAGCGAATCTACTTCAGTAAGAATACAGTAAGAATACTGATCATTCCTGCCAAATTTCGTTGAAATCCAGCCAGGAGTTCAGGAGGACTAATCTGGACAAAGTTTGTGTATTAAAACCTTTAAAGGGCCATAACTCCGCCAAAAATCATTAAACCGGGACATGGCAATGTTATGCACAACTAGGCTTGGTACTGATCATCTAATGCCAGGTTTTGGTGAAATCCAGCCAGAGGCAGGCAGGAAGACAGACAGACAGACAGACAAACATACAGACAATATGATGTCTTCCCTCTATATAATGGGGGAGACATAAATATTAAATTTACAGTTTACCTTAATGGCATCTTTCTTATCCCGCTTTCTGGCCCAGATGAGCAGCAGTAGATAACAACACAGCATGGTCACCATGGTGGCAAACACAATGGGGTTGGAGTCAAGGTGATTGAAGGCAGAGTCGTTCAAGTTCATTGAGTTCATAGGTACGGCAAACCCTGCACCGAAGGCTGTCAGATGGTTACATAAACAGTGGATACGGGCAGGCTCCGTGAGCGGTCCAACCTAGATCATAATTATTAAATAAACTATACTGTGGTATAGGCAACTCCTGTAAATCAAGATGGAAACAATTCCTGTAAATCAAGGAAAAAGGCAATTCCTTTAAATTAAGGTAGAGGCAATTCCTGTAAATCAGGGTACAGGCAATTCCTGTAAATCAGGTAGAGGCAATTCCTGTAAATCAGGGTCGATGCAATTCCTATAAATCAGGGTACAGGCAATTCCTGTAAATCAGGGTAGAGGCAATTCCTGTAAATCATGGTGGAGACAATTCCTGTAAATTAAGGTAGAGGCAATTCCTGTAAATCAGGATAGAGGCAATACCTGTAAATCAGGGTAGAGGCAATTCCTGTTAATCAGTAAAGAGGCAATTCCTGTAAATCAGAGTAGAGGCAATTCCTGAATGAGGGTAGAGGCAATAACTGTAAATTAGGGAGGTGATTCCTGTTAATCAGGGTAGAGGCAATTCCTGTAAATCAGGGTATGAGCAATTCTTGTAAATCAAGGTAGAGGCAAACCCTGCACCGAAGGCTGTCAGATGGTTACATAAACAGTGGATACGGGCAGGCTCCGTGAGTGGTCCAACCTAGATCATAATTATTAAATAAACTATACTGTGGTATAGGCAACTCCTGTAAATCAAGATGGAAACAATTCCTGTAAATCAAGGAAAAGGCAATTCCTTTAAATTAAGGTAGAGGCAATTCCTGTAAATCAGGGAAGAGGCAATTCCTGTAATTAAGATATAGGCAATTCCTATAAATCAGGGTTGATGCAATTCCTGTAAATCAGGGTAGAGGCAATTCCTGTAAATCATGGTGGAGACAATTCCTGTAAATTAAGGTAGAGGCAATTCCTGTGAATCAGTGTAGAAGCAATACCTGTAAATCAGGGGTAGAGACAATTCCTGTTAATCAGTAAAGAGGCAATTCCTGTAAATCAGAGTAGAGGCAATTCCTGAATGAGGGTTTAGGCAATTTCTGTAAATCAGGGAGATGATTCCTGTAAATCAGGGTAGAGGCAATTCCTGTAAATCAGGGTATTGGCAATCAATTTCTGTAAATCAAGGTAAAAGCAATTCCTGTAAATCAAGGTAGGGGCAAATTCTGTAAATCAAGGAAGAGGCAAGTGTTTTAAATCAAGGTACAGGTAATTCCTGTAAATCACAGCAGAGGTAGTTCCTGCAATTAAGGAAGATGCGATTCCTGTAATCAAGGAAAAGGCAATTCCTGTAAATCAAGGTAGAGGCAATTCCTGTAAATCAATGCAGAGGCAATTCCTGTAAATCAAGGTAAACACAATTTCTGTAAATCAAGGTAGAGGCAATTCCCGCAAATCAAGATAGAGGCAATTCCTGTAAATCAGGGTAGAGGCAATTCCTGTAAATCAGAGTAGAGGCAATTCCTGTAAATCAAGGTAGAGGCAATTCCTGTAAATCAAGGTAGAGGCAATTCCTGTAAATCAATGCAGAGGCAATTCCTGTAAATCAAGGTAAACACAATTTCTGTAAATCAAGGTAGAGGCAATTCCCGCAAATCAAGATAGAGGCAATTCCTGTAAATCAGGGTAGAGGCAATTCCTGTAAATCAGAGTAGAGGCAATTCCTATAAATCAGGGTAGAGACAATTCCTGTAAATCAAAGTAGAAGTAATTCCTATAAATCAGGGTAGAGACAATTCCTGTAAATCAAGGTAGAAGTAATTCATCTTTTATTGTCACAGTTTTTTCTGGACAGTCTCATATATAAGTGATGAGAGTTTATGAAGTAGTAATTCTTTAGATTTGTGTTTGTATGTCGTTTTAAACTACATGTTTTAGTTCATTTTATATTCAATGCACAGGAGACAATCTGGAAAAAAAAGTTATGGTTGAACAAATAAATTAAAGTCAAACTTACAGGCTCAGTTAAATACATATTTGCAATAAATTGGGCCAAATGTTACATTTTTATGCTACATGTTTTTTTGATCAAAGGAAAATCCATTTTGATCTGGGAAAAAAAAACACTTTTCCTAGCCTAAAAGGATTATGTGTATTTATTTGCATTATTAAGACAAGAAATGTGGAAATTCCAAGAAAACAAGATTTTCATTTAAAATATTGTTTCAGAAAGCTGAAAACAGAAAAATAAAAGGCTGTTTACAAAAAAACTACAGCAAAATACATTAATCAAGCCGTTAAAAGTTCTAGTAAATGAAATAGGGATCATTCATGTGAAGTTTGGTTAAAATTTAACAAATGCGGTTTCTGAGAAGAAGTTGTTTTAGCAAAAGTTAACGACAGACGATGGATGGACGATGGATGGACGATGGATGAAGACGATGGATGGATGATGGATGAAGACCTATCCATCCCAATAGCTGAACTCAGCCATAGGCTAAACAAGAGGCCCAAGAGGGCCTGTGGATGCTCTACTGGCTAATATGGCTGTTATGACATCAATGAAGCAAGTGACTATCGTCTTAAAGAGGCAAAATATAGCATTTTTAACTATATCAAGAGCCATAATTCCGCCATTACTGGTCCGATCTGGCTGGTTTTCCAAGTTGGCCAGTAGAGATAATAAAAAAAAAAAAAAAAAAATTTAAAAAAAATTAAAAAATAAAAATTAAATCAATAAATAAAAAATAAAAAAAAAAAAAAAAAAAAAAAATTAAAAATTAAAAAAAAAAAAAAAAAAAAAAAAATTTTTTTTTTTTTTTTTTTTTTTTAAAAATCAATAAATAATAAAAAAAGTATGTATAAAAAAAAAATAAAAAAAAAAAATACAAAATAAAGAAATTTAAAAATTTAAAACAAGCATTGATGTAAAACTGTGACCCCGGCCTTGGGGCGGGGCCAAATGTGACTCCAGGGTCACCATTTTAACAAACTTGGTAAAGGACCATAAGCTTATAATAATGTAAAATATCAAACCTCTGGCTCTTGTAGTTTCCGAGAAGAAGATTTTTAAAAAAATAAATCCTATATAAGTCTATGTAAAACTGTGACCCTCGGGGCGGGGACAAATTTTACCCCAGGATCACCATTTGAACAAACTTAGTAGAGGACCATAAGCTGATGCTATATGTAATACATGAGAGCTCTGTGCCATGTGGTTCCAGAGAAGAAGATTTTTTTCAGATTTTCGTTATACAAGCCTATGTAAAACTGTGACCCCCAGGGTGGGGCCAAATGTGACCCCTGGGTCACCATTTGAACAAAATTGGTAAAGGACCATAAGCTTATAGCAAATGCAAAATATTAAATATCTGGCTCTTGCAGTTTCGGAGAAGAAGATTTTTTAAGTTTTTCCCTATACATGTCTATGTAAAACATGTGACCCTTGGGGCGGGGCCAAATGTGACCCCAGGGTCACCATTTGAACAAACTTGGTAAAGGACCATAAGCTTATAATAAATGTAAAATATCAAACCTCTGGCTGTTGTTGTTTCCGAGAAGAAGATTTTTAAAAAAAAAATCCTATATAAGTCTATGTAAAACTGTGACCCTCGGGGCGGGGACAAATTTAAATCCCAGGGTCACCATTTGAATAAACTTAGTAGAGGACCATAAGCTGATGCTACATATAATACATGAGAGCTCTGTGCCATGTGGTTCCAGAGAAGAAGATTTTTTTCAGTTTTTCCCTATACAAGCCTATGTAAAACTGTGACCCCCGGGATGGGGCCAAATGTGACCCCTTGGTCACCATTTGAACAAAATTGGTAGAGGACCACAAGCTTATAGCAAATGCAAAATATTAAACCTCTGGCTCTTGCAGTTTCAGAGAAGAAGATTTTTTAAGTTTTTCCCTATACATGTCTATGTAAAACATGTGACCCTTGGCGCGGGGCCAAATGTGACCCCAGGGTCACCATTTGAACAAACTTGGTAAAGGACCATAAGCTCATAGTAAATGCAAAATATCAAACCTCTGGCTGTTGTAGTTTCCGAGAAAAAGATTTTTTAAAAAAAAATCCTATATAAGTCTATGTAAAACTGTGACCCCCAGGGCGGGGACAAATTTGACCCCAGGTTCACCATTTGAACAAACTTAGTAGAGGACCATAAGCTGATGCTACATGTAATACATGAGAGCTCTATGCCTTGTGGTTTCAGAGAAGAAGATTTTTTAAAGTTTTTTCCTATATGTCTATATGAAAAACATGCAAAACCTCAATATACAAACTTTGGACCCCCGGGGCACAACCATTTTTGACCCGGGGGACTTTATTTGAAAATACTTGATAACCTAGGCGTTGGCGATCATTTTAAAAGAAAAAATGTTGAAATCTGTCCAGCGGTTCTGGAGAAGAAGATTTTTTAAGGTTTCGACCATATATGGTAATGGCAGCTATCTTGGATGTAGCGCTGACCTAATTTTAACAAATCTAAAAAGCATTCATCTAAGGATCATCCATGTGAAGTTTGGTCAAAATTAGCAAAGCGGTTTCTGAGGAGAAGTCATTTGAAGAAAAGTTAACGGACGACAGAGGACAGACGACGGACGACAGACAACACACCATCCCATAAGCTCTGCTGGCCGTTGGCCAGTAGAGCTAAAAATTGGAAATTGATTTCTTGTTATTTACTTTCAAAACATATATTCTTGCAAGAGGTTTTAAGCATTAAATGGAAGTAGTTGCCTCATACTTACACGGCATCCATCCTTCTTCCAGAGATCCACCTCTGGGTCCCACCACACACAATAAGTTGTAAACACGTCCATAGAATACAGAGCTGGCTTGTACTTAGGGATTGGTGGGTCTGTTGGTATTGGTGGGATGGTTGGTGGAAGTTCTGTCAAATAGAAAGAAATTATTGATATATGCAAAGCAGTTGTAATTTAAACTCGAGGAAAAAGGAATATTTTAAAAGGGTCTACGGTATATAAAAGCTGCTCCAAAAATAATTAATAAAGACAATCTTTAACAAATGTTACCCTGTGAGTGGCTCACACAGGAACATGCATGGTAAGGCATTTTAATGCCAGATCACTTTATGCATACATAATCACACTGTATTTTGAAATAATTTTTAAAATCTATGGATTCCGGCGCCAACGAGGCACAACAGACAATCTCATTTGATTTGAATCGTTTATTAGGGAAGCTTTCATAAAAAAAGAATATATCGAGTCACTATAGAGAAATTCTTAGATGATAGACAGTTTCGTGTCCGAATGGGTTCAACCCTCTCTGATATTCATGAACAGGAGATGGGTGTTCCACAGGGCAGCATACTCTCTGTCACGCCTTTTAATATAAAGATTAACAGTACAGTAAAATGCATCAATCCAGGTGTGGATTGTTCTCTATATGTTGACGACTTTGTTATATGTTATCGTGCAAAAAACATGAATACTATTGAGAGACAATTACAACAATGTCTCAATAAACTTCAGACCTGGTTTGATGAAAATGGTTTTAAAATTTCTAAATCTAAAACCAATTGTATGCACTTTTGTCACCTACGCAAACATCACGAAGACCCTCATCTAACACTGGGTGGTTCACCTTTACTAGTAGTGGATGAGACAAAATTCCTAGATCTTATTTTTGACCGTAAATTAACGTTTATACCACACCTTAAATACTTGAAGGCCAAATGCCTTAAAGCTCTTAATTAACTTACATAAAGTTGTTGCAAACACTAATTGGGGAGCAGATCGAAAAATCCTCTTGCGACTTTACAGATCTCTTATCTGGACTACGGCTCAATAGTATATGGATCGACTCGCAAGTCGTACTTGCAGATGCTGGATCCTATACATAATCAAGGATTATGACTCGCCTTAGGAGCCTTTCGTACATCACCAGCCAGAAGTCTATAAGTTGAAGCTAATGAACCATCATTGTCACATAGACGGGACAAATTAGCCCTTCAGTATACCCTTCAATTAAATCCAACCCTTCAAATCCAATTTTCTATTCTGTTTTTAATCCTAATTATGAAGCTCTTTTTGATCGAAAACCGAAGGCCATTTGGTCTTCGTATTAAACCAAAATTAAGAGTCACTGAAACGGACCTAAGTTTGATTGCCAATTACAAAGTATCCCAAATTCCACCGTGGACTTTGGAAACACCAACAATTATTTTTGATCTTTGTAATAATAACAAATCCATTACAGATCCTACTATCTTTCAAAGCAAATTTAATGAAATTAAATCAAAATACAGTAACTTTCAACATATGCACAGATGGTTCTAAAGATGGAGACACGGTAGCTGCAGCAGCTGTTGTTCACAAACATAGCATAAAGAGCCGCCTGCCTGACAAGGCCTCTATCTTCTCAGCTGAACTTAAGGAACTTGCCTTAAGTTTTATTCAGGAATCTGATGATGACCATTTCGTAATCTTTTCTGATTCCCTTTCATCTCTTCAAGCACTGGGTAATATGAAACTTGATAATCCAGTTGTGCTTCAACTATTAGAAAAGTACAATTCTCTTATAGTTGATAATGTTATTATTTTCTGCTGGCTTCCAGGCCATGTAGGAATACATTGTAATGATAGGGCTGTTAGTGCTGCTAAGGCAGCATTAGGTTTACATATATCTAATACCAAATTACCTTATTCTGATTTTAAAAGTTGTATCAACACATATATTCGTAACTCTTGGCAAGCCGCTTGGGACTAATGTCGGTGAACAATAAACTCCATTCCATTAAACCGTTACTCGGAGAATGGCGTCCTTCTAGTAGACCCATTCGTGGAGAGGAAGTTGTCCTAGCCAGGGTCAGGATAGGGCATACACACTGTACACATTCATATTTATTACAAGGTGAGCAGTTGCCAGAATGTATACCCTGTTTTGCACCATTAACGGTCAAACATATCTTGTTGGAATGTGTAGACTTTGATCCTATGCGACAAAGATACTACACAGTTAATACTTTGAGAGTTATTTGATACTATAGATTTTAGTCTTGCTTTAGATTCCCTTAAAGAAATCAGACTTTATAAATCAATTTAATATTTTCCAATATACATGTATATTAACTTGTTTACAAGCCCGTTGGCGGGCATTTGTTGATTTACATATATACATAGTTTATATTGCTACCATATCATCTCTTATTTGTAGATAGTTTTATCTTAAACGTGTACATTATTTTTAATTACTACTTCATTCTTTCATGATTCATCGGTTTTTGCGCACACTATGACCTATTTATGTGTCAACGTGCCATAAAACACCATTCATTCATTCAATAAATCAAGGGCCATAACTCTGTTGTTACTAACAAGATCTAGCTGGTTATCAAACTTGTCCAAGATTTCATTGATATACAGCAATTTCCACAACTAGACATCTTACAGATGCTTACTTCCAAGTTTCGTCGAAATTCAACAAGGAGTTTAGGAGGAGTAGCGCCAACAAGAAATTTAAGATAAAAATAAAAATGTCAAGGGGACGTAACCCCGTCAAAGATCAACGAACCGGAAAAAAAACGCAATATGCACACCTGGACAACATACCAATGCTTCCTGTTTCGTCAAATCCAAATAGAGGGGGAAAAAAATAAAATAAAAAACATATATATATTAAAAAAGAATGCAAAAAAAAAAGAAGTTAAAAAAAAAAAAATGAATGGAAAAAAATTCAAAATAAATCAAAAGAAAAAATCAAATGTGTAAGTTTGGTTAAGATTGCTAAAAAATGTGGCCTGTATGCTGTTAACAACATGTAAAACTACATATTTGCTAATTCAGGGGCCATAACTCTGGTGTTACTGGTCCAATCTTGCCCATTATCAAACTCGCCCGAGATCTTTTGGTCATACACAATCTGTGCAAGTCTGGTTAAGATTACTCAAGAAATGAGTAATCTTAATCTTATCGTGTAAACAAGATGAAAAACTGCACTCTTTGCTAATTCAGGGGCTAATTTAGAGGCCATAACTCTGGTGTTACTGGTCCAATCTTGCCTATTATCAACCTCGTCTGAGACCTTATGGTCAAATACAATCTGTGCAAGTTTGGTTAAGATTTCTAAAGAAATGTGGCCTCTATCTTGTAAACAAGATGAAAAACTGCATTTTTTGCTAATTCAGGGGCCGTAACTCTAGGGTTACTGGTCCAATCTGGCCCATTATCAAACTCGTTTCCAGATCTTATGGTCATATACAATCTGTGCATGTTTGGTTAAAATTGCTCAAGTAATGTGGCCTCTATCGTGTAAACAATCTAAAAGTTGACGACAGACAACGGACGAAGAGTGGTCACAATAGCTCACACTTGAGCACCTTCGTGGAGCACCTTCATGCTCAGCTGAGCTACTAAAAAAAACTAACAAAATAAAATAAAAGCTATTGTACTGAACAATAGCGCTGTTTATTTTTATGGCTTATTGCCGTTGTCTTAGCTGGGAATAGCAACGGTCATGCAGGGGCTCCTGCCATCCCGGAAGACCACAATAAACATGATGAGGACGATGAAAGTGTAATGCTGTGATTTTCAACAGTTACTTGAGGAATCGGGGATTATCTCCCCAAAAGGAAAGCAAGGCCGAGTGCCTTCCGTTTGTGTTTATGCACCATCAAGGGCAGTGGATGCTGGAATCGAACAGATTCGGTGTGGTAGGATAGGACCTGGTTACGCATGTCCCGATTTTTTTGGCAAACAAAATTCACATCATTCTCCAGGTGAAGGCTATGGCAGAGTTGCAAGAATTTTGTGGTTCTGGCATTTTTAAATTACAACTGATGGTTCACTGGAGTCCAAATCCAAATATTGCACTCAAAAAATCTCCAATATAGAAAAATGGTCAGATGCCTTTTTAGTTTTTACATCGATATACACCAAACGATATCCTGAAAAAAATCCATGAATTGTTTCTTTCGTACGGGATGCTGCCAAGTGTTATGTAAAGTCTGCCTGGTGCATTTATGATGAGCAGTTTCATTTACGACAGGAAAGCAATTTACAACCTTTGGATAAGCTACATTCAGATTTGTGGTTGGGAATATAATGTCTTGACCTCAACTGCCACAAAATTCAGCAAAACAAGAATCCCAACATGTAAATGTCTCAAATGTTGGCTTAGCAAGCACATGCAATTTCTTTAATAAAGGTACTTGCACTCGAACACATTGTAAATTTGTGCATGTTTGCTTGGTCCAATTTTTATGGCATGTTTAACTGCCCAAGGTCGCCAGGTGCCGCAGTCCAGAACACATTGAAGACCAAATCTTTCTTTCACGGATTCAGAGGTGGAAAGTTGTTTAGGCGGGGAGCTAGATAGTGGGTCATCATTCTTGGAGTCTGTTCCATTGGCGAAAATGCCAATATGTCTTCAAGCTTTGGAGAGGGAGTTATTGTTTTACACACATGCGGATGCAGATATTTTGTTAAATGGTTTTCAGTATGGTTTTGATTTACATTATTCTGGTCCTCGAGTTGCCTTTGAAGCAAAACATTTAAAATCTGCTTTGGACAATCCAGATATTGTGGGACATAAATTAAACAAGAGGTCAATGACCTTGAAGCTCTACTGATTGATTTTGTTTTCAGGAAGAAGTCGCTACAAACTTGTTTTTTGAAAATCTATTTTTAGCAGTGGCGGCCATCTTGAATTTCCGGCCGACCTGAAATTACGCTAGGATCAATTAGACATCAAGAGCAACATTTCTGTGAAGTTTCATGAAAATCCGTCAAGTAGTTTCAGAGGAGTAGTCGCTACAAGTTTTCATTATATAACTCTATGTAAACAAAGATGGCCGCTGACAGCCATGTTTAACATTGAATCAAAATAATGTTCGACTCAGATAACCATCATGTCATGCTGATAATTTTAGAAAAAGTCCCATATCAATATCACTTATAGTTTTCAAGAAGTAGTCGCTACAAACTTATTTTTTTTAAATCTATTTTTAGCTGTGGCGGCCATCTTGAATTTCTGGCCGATCTGAAATTTCGCTAGGATCAATTAGACATCAAGAGCAACATTCCTGTGAAGTTTCATGAAAATCCGTCAAGTAGTTTCAGACGAGTAGTCGCTACAAGTTTTCAATATATAACTCTATGTAAACAAAGATGGCCACTGGCAGCCATGTTTAACATCGAATCAAAATAATGTTAGACTCGGATAACCATCATGTCATGCTGATCATTTTAGAAAAAGTCCCATATCAATATCTCTTATAGTTTTCAAGAAGTAGTCGCTACAAACTTATTTTTTAAAAATCTATTTTTAGCCGTGGCGGCCATCTTGAATTTCCGGCCGACCTGAAATTTTGCTAGGATCAATTAGACATCAAGAGCAACATTCCTGTGAAGTTTCATGAAAATCCGTCGAGTAGTTTCAGAGGAGTAGTCGCTACAAGTTTTCATTATATAACTCTATGTAAACAAAGATGGCTGCTGGCAGCCATGTTTAACGTCGAATCAAAACGATTTTCGACAAGGACCAACATCATGTCATCCTGATCATTTTGAAAAAGTCCCATATCAATATCTCTTATAGTTTTCAAGAAGTAGTCGCTACAAACTTATTTTTTAAAAATCTATTTTTAGCCGTGGCGGCCATCTTGAATTTCCGGCCGACCTGAAATTTTGCTAGGATCAATTAGATATCAAGAGCAACATTCCTGTGAAGTTTCATGAAAATCCGTCAAGTAGTTTCAGAGGAGTAGTCGCTACAAGTTTTCATTATATAACTCTATGTAAACAAAGATGGCCGCTGGCAGCCATGTTTAACGTCGAATCAAAACGATTTTCGACAAGGACCAACATCATGTCATGCTGATCATTTTAGAAAAAGTCCCATAGCAATATCCCTTAGAGTTTTCAAGAAGTAGTCGCTACAAACTTGTTTTTTAAAAACCTATTTTTAGATTTGGTGGCCATCTTGGATTTCACATCTACATGAATTTTTGCTAGGATCAACTAGACTTCATGGGCAACATTTCTGTAAAGTTTCATGAAAATCCATTCAGTAGTTTCAGAGGGGTAGTCGCTACAAAAAAAAAGTTAACGGACAGACGGACGGACGGACGGACAGACGGACGGACGACGGACACCGCACCACGGCATAAGCTCTGCTGATCTCTGATCAGTAGAGCTAAAAAGGAAACGGAGGCTGGCAGAATAGAAGGCCCATTTGATAGGATCCCCGTGCAAAATTTGCGAGTTTCTTCCTTGGGGATGGTACCAAAGTGAGAGCCGGGTGAATACAGATTAATTCATCTCCTCAGCTACCCCAGGGAATAATCGTTAAATGACTGTATTTACCCTATTCTGTGCTCAGTTAAATGACTGTATTTACCCTATTCTGTGCTCAGTTAAATGACTGTATTTACCCTATTCTGTGCTCAGTTAAATGACTGTATTTACCCTATTCTGTGCTCAGTCCGTTTCATGCATTCTGATGAAGCGGTGCATATGGTCCAAACAAACTTTAGGTAAGGGTTGTCTCTTAGGAAAGGCAGATGTCAGGTCGGCTTTTCGACAACCGTATTTTACCTTGTATAGTACGCAGTTTTTTTACTTATTTTACGGTTTCCGAAAGCGGGGTGCGTACAATACAAGGAAACAATACAAAAAACTTTTTTTGCATTTTATATGCAGAAAATTGATGTCAGAATGGAGAAAAAACACCGATGAAAACATCGGGGACGAACAGACAGACATTTGTGAATGCCGATAATACTTTATTTTCGTGACTTATTCGCTTTATTCAAGCAATTTATTGACTTAATTCGACTTAGAAATGAATAAAGTTTATTATAAAGCTTGTTTTTATATAAATGTTTGCATATTTGTTATAGAATTTCAATAAATGAGTGAACGAAATTCGGCCCTAAGTGTTTTGTTATTTATATCAGATGACTTGATATCACGTGATTCCCATGAATTAGACTGGTGGTATTAGTAGTATTGTACAATTCTATTCTCATATGTTAAATGCACCAGATGACACTTGCAGACGACAGTAAAAGCGATGATAATACTTGCATATTTGTTGCAGAATTTCAATAAATGATGATCATGTTTTCCCTTTGTTTTACTGTTATCCGCTTAATTGTTTATAAATTTCACCAGTTTTGCAAACTTAGAAATAGCTGCAGTATAGACACATTTTAAACACGGGTAGAGTGGGTTATTCTATTTCTATAATCCTTTGAAGTTGACGCAAGTAGCGAATATTTCTGAGGATGCACTTTGACACGTCGTGTGACCTTTACCAGATTTAGCCACGGGGTATTTCCAGTATGTACAGGTAACTGATCACGCGTTACACTTGTGATAAGCACTGGTTCCCGTGAACACACAATGTTAGTATAATCAGCGTAATGGATTGCGGTAACCAACGACTTTGTTGTATTTGTTTTAGTAGATGTAATTATCGGATTACGGACAATTATCTGTCGCATTATAATCGGCTCTTTGATGAGTTGATGAGATGATACAAGATAGGTACTCGCCTGAAGATTGGCAATTAATGATTGAAGTAATTATATTGATCCGGTGTTGTTTTCTTTTGTACGCTAATTTTCGCAATCTGCAGATAGTTGTTGTACCGTATTATTCTGCTTTAATTATCGTGATGCAATTAGAGATTTTTATGTGTATTATACACGGAAACAACTTTTTTACCCCAGTTTTGACCTCTGAGAAGTGGGGTGCGTACTATTACACGGGTGCGTACTATACAAGGTAAAATACGGTATTGCCCGTCGCAAAGAAGGATATTGACCAATTGGGTTTCAGATTTCAAAATAAATATTATTTCAATAAGGCAATGCCATTTGTGTGTTCAATAAGTTGTGCTATGTTCAAAAAGTTCTCGACATTTTTACAGTTTTGTGTGGAACGTCAGTGTTCATTGGTGAAAATACTGCATTACTTAGATGATTTCATTTCGGAGGTAGGGCTGGGACAAACGATTGTCAGGAAATGATGGCCTCTTTTCCTATTTGTTTAACAGACCTGGCAGTCCCAACTGCAGAAGAAAAAACAGACAGTTATCTGTTTTCGGGGTCTTGAATTGGATTCGAATGAGATGGTAATTAGAATCCCAAACTTGAAAGTGGTGGACATTGTTCAGAAAATCAAAGCAGTATTACGTAAACCTGAAGTATCTCTGAGAGGCATGCAGTCTTTGATTGGAATTCTCAACTTTGCATGTCGGGCAATATTACCTGGTCGACCATTCTGTAGGAGACTCAAAGACTCGAAAAAGGGGTTGAGAAAGTCACATCAAATGCTGCGCATTAATAAGGGTGTTCATAAAGATATATTAATGTGGTTATACTTGTTTGCAGACTTCAATGGGGTTTCGGTTTTCCATGATATGTTTTGGGTTTCAAATGCAGATGCTGCATGTGGTTTTGGTTTAGATTTGGCATATACTTTGCTGGTAAATGGGCATTTGCATCATGGCCTCTTGACTGGTTTGAAAACGGCATTACAGAAAAAATATCAAAGTATTGGAATTATTCCCCATTTTTGTTGGACTGTCTGTATGGGGCAAACAGATAGAAAACAAAAAGGTTTTATTTCATTGCGATAAAATGGCAGTGGTTCATGTAATAAACAAGATGTCTTCAAAATCTGAAAACGTAATGGTGTTGTTAAGAGCAATTACACTGCTGTGTTTGAAGAGGAACATTGTTGTTAAAAGTGAACATATCAGTTGCTCACAAAACGTTCTGACTGATAGTCTTTCTCGATTACAGATAGAGAAGTTTCATCGACTGGCCCCATTAGCAAAATCCTAACCAAAGTGCATTCCGGACCATCTTTGGAGCGTATTTACTTGAAAACAAATGCTTTACTTAGACATTGTCTGAGAATTCTAAACGTTCTTATAATACTGTTTATTGCATGTTGTTTTGAAAAAGGGAACTCGCCTGCAACAATAAAAACCTTCGTGGCAGGGATAAGTTTCTATCAAAAAATACACAACTGGTATCACCCAATGTCGCGGTTCATTGTAAAAAAGATATTGGAGGGTTGCCGTCGATCTAATACAACGATTGACAATAGAGCTCCAATCACAGAGCTGATTCTGTTAAGAATCTGTGAGGTGCTAACAAATATTTGTTTTTCTCAATATGAGCATAAGCTATTTAAAGCAGCATATTTATTGGCCTATTTTGGCTTGTTGCGGGTGAGCGAAGCTTTATTTACAACATATGCTTTAAAAGACCGACCGCTAATAAATTCGGATATTATAGTAGAATCGAATGGTGGTTTTGTCAAAATCAGATATTCAAAAACGAATCAAGTTGGAAAACCAACAGTTTTGCGAATACCGGCTGTGGATAATAAGGATATTCGCTGTGTAAAGGCAGTGAATGATTATCGGGCAGTGAGGCAAGGGAGTAGTGGTGATTATTTCTTGTGCCATGAAAATGGTACACCATTAACCAGGAGCCAGTTTACAGGCGTATTGTCCAAAGCAATAGCTAAACTTGTGCTACCCATCACCAAATATAAAACACATTCATTCAGAATTGGTAGAGTTTAAGCTTAGCGATACAAGGAGTACTTAGCAATATTATTCAAAAAATGGGGCGTTGGGGGTCGGGTGGTTATGTCCGGTATGTAAGGTTACATTAGTGAACACCAATACATTGTTTCACACTGTCATTTATATTTTTTCACAGATCTATGGATCATAGGCGACTCCCAAACTGAGAAAGCCGGTGACTGGGCTATGTCCAGGGACGTTTTGAATCTCTGGACCAATTTTAACGTTAGATGGCTGGGCAAAGTGGGCAGGAAATGGAAGGACCTGGCTCGCCTGGTATAATACGAGATTCTCCATGGTAGGGTACCCGTTCTCATCTTGATACACCTGGGGGGAAATGATGTTGATAACGTAAAATTGACAGCAATCTCGTCAATGATCATGCAATAAGGACTTACATTACCTTACAGCTACATTTAAAAATACTATCTTTGTCTGGTCAGATATACTTTCCAGGCTTGAGTGGAGGAACTTGAAAGGGATAGGGATTGGCAAAATAGAGGCAAAGAGGAAACATATTAACCGTGAGTCTGATAAGGGACATTTTATAACCCATTCTATAGACCACACTACTCCCGAGCTTTACCTCCCTAAGTGTGTTTATTTAACGAATCAAGGTGACGATATCCTGATTTACTGTTTTTCGCGTGCAATTCAACTTTTCTTAAGTGACGATGCTCCAATCAGATATAGTTTGACAGAATTTGGGAAAAATTACTAAGCAACATTACTAGACATCTTAGAATCATGGTTGCTTGTAATTTGGTGGCGGAAATTCTATGAAGTTCTTGCAATCGATGGTCAGGGGTGTAATTTTGCAGAGTCCTCTCAGCTATGGTCAGCTTCCTTATACCTAGTGAGAACACTTGTCCATTTTTATCTTTAGCATTTATTGGTGAATACAACAATTGTTAATATGTGTAAATGTAACGGTGGGTGAGTTGGTGGATAGGGTTTTGCTAGTCACTCAACGTGGGCATTACGACTCATCAAATCGTATAAAAAATTGTATTGTTTTATTGGGTAAATGGCAAAGTAATAAAAGACTGGTATTTTTCTCAATTGCACAGACTTTTATATAAAGGGACACTGTCCGTAAGTAATCAGATATTGAGCATAACCAAATTACTGGCTGACTTTTATTCAGTGAAATGTATACATGAAAACATGAGGAAAGACCCTAAGAAGTATGTAGGAATACATTTGTGAGTTTGAAAAAAAAAAGTTTTAATTGTTATATGTAAATAAAGTGGGACCCACAATATTTACCTTTTCTGCGATCACGTGACTTTCATTAGCGCATTAGGTTTTCACCACAGTATGTATTGCGAAATATGTACAGCCCGCTTAGCTCAGTCGGGAGCGTGATCGACCACTTTACGCTCACGCACACTATTATTACTGTGAGTGTAATTTTAGTATAGGCTGTGAGTTCAAACGCACAAAGCGGATTTACTTTTTTTGTAACGCGATTGAATTCCGTTAAACAATCTTGCTTTTAATTAGTAAATATTCAATAATGTTTAGTGTGTAATGTTTGCGAACATAATTATTGTGTGTTTTATAAGCTAAAAGTTACGGACAGTGTCCCTTTAATGAAGCTCAATCATCTTGCCATAAATAAATTAAAAGAAAAAAAAATCTGCTGTTGCTGGTCTAATCTGGTCCAATCTGACTGGTTTTCGATCTTGTTCAAGCTTTCATTGACATTAACAATCTGGTAAAGTTTGGTAAAGATCGGATGAAAAATGAAGGCCCTATCGTCTTAATAAGGCAAAATATAGCATTTTTAACTAGATCAAGGGCTATAACTCCACTATTACTGATCCGTTATGGCTGGTTTTCGAACTTGTCTGAGCTTTCATTGACATTAACAATCTGTTAAAGTTTGGTAAAGATCGGATGAAAAATGAAGGCCCTGTCATCTTAACCAGGCAAAATATAGCATTTTTAACTAATTGAATTGAATTGGATTTTATAGTCGCACCAACAGCTAAGGTCATATGGCGACTTTCCAGCTTCCATTGGTGGAGGAAGACCCCAGGTGCCCCTCCGGGCAATTTTCGTGCACGGGCGGGCACCTGGGTAAAACCACCGACGTTCCGCAAGCCAGCTGGATAGCTTCCTCACATAAAGATTCCTAGGCCCTTGAGGGATCGAACCTACAGCAGTGAGGGGCAAGTGATTTCAAGTCAGAGACGTTAACCACTCGGCCACGATCAAGGGCCATAACTGCATTGTTACTAATCCGATCTGGCTAGTTTTCGAACTTGTCCAAGCTTTCATTGACATTAACAATCTCATAAAGCTTGGTAAAGATCTGATGAACAATGAAGGCCATATCGTCTTAATGAGGCAAATAGCATTTTTAACTAAATCAAGGGCCATGACTCCCGATCTGGCTCTTTTTCAAACTTGTCCGAGCTTTCATTGATATTAACAATCTGTTAAAGTTTGGTAAAGATCGGATGCAAAATGAAGGCCCTTTGTCTTAACGAGGTAAAAGTTAACAGACGACGAACAGACGAAGACAACACGCCCTTGGCCAGTAGAGCTAACAAGAGGCCCAAGAGGGCCTGTGGACGCTCTACTGGCTAACATGGCTCTTATAACATCAATGAAGCGAGTGACTGCCATTTACGTTTTTTTGAAAGTTTCGGGCAAAAAACAGCTTTTTGACTAAATCAAACCTGGTAAAAATCTGGTAAAGTTTGGTAAAGATCAGACGAAAAATGAAGGCCCTACCATATAAACGAGGCAAAATATAGCATTTTTAACTAAATCAAGAGCCATAACTCCTCTGTTACTGGTCTGACTGGTCCAACATAGAGCTAAAAAAAAAATTGAAAAAAAAAATTAATTTAAAAAAAAATTGAAAAAAAAAATTGAAAAAAAAAAATTGAAAAATTATATAGCATTTTTAACTAAATCAAGGGCCATAACTCCTCTGTTACTGGTCCGACTGGTCCAATATAGAGCTAAAAACAAAATAATATATATATATAAAAAAAAAATAATAAAAAAAAAAAATAAAAAAAATTTATATAAAAAAAATAATATAAAAAAAGAAAGTCATAATATCTGGTAAAGTTTGGCAAATATCAGATGGAAAATGAAGGCCCTATCGTATGACGAGGCAAATTATAGAATTTTTAACAAAATCAAGGGCCATAACTCCACTGTTACTGGTCCGATCTGGCTGGTTTTCGAACTTGAACGAGCTTTCATTGACATTAACAATCTGATAAAGTTTGGTAAAGATAGGATAAAAAATTAAGGCCCTATCATCTTAACGAGGCAAAATATATATAGTATTTTGAACTAAATCAAGGGCCATAACTCCGCTGTTTCTAGTCCGATATGAATGGTTTTCGAGTTTGTCCAAGCTTTCATTGATATTAACAATCTGATAAAGTTTGGTAAAGATCGGATGAACAATGAAGCCCCTTTCATCTTAACGAGGCAATATGTAGCATTTTTAACTAAATCAAGGGCCATAACTCTGCTGTTACTAGTCTGATATGACTGGTTTTCGAACTTGTCCGAGCTTTTATTGATATTAACAATATGGTAAAGTTTGGTAAAGATAGGATGAAAAAATGAAGGCCCTATCGTCTTAACGAGGCAAAATATAGCATTTTTAACTAAATCAAGGGCCATAACTCCGCTTTTACTTGTCCGATATGAATGGTTTTCGAACTTGTTCGGACTTTCAATGATATTAACAATCTGATAAAGTTTGGTAAAGATCGGATGAACAATGAAGCCCCTTTCATCTTAACGAGGCAATATGTAGCATTTTTAACTAAATCAAGGGCCATAACTCTGCTGTTACTAGTCTGATATGACTGGTTTTCGAACTTGTCCGAGGTTTTATTAATATTAACAATATGGTAAAGTTTGGTAAAGATAGGATGAAAAATGAAGGCCCTATCGTCTTAACGAGGCAAAATATAGCATTTTTAACTAAATCAAGGGCCATAACTCCGCTTTTACTTGTCCGATATGAATGGTTTTCGAACTTGTTCGAACTTTCAATGACATTAACAATCTGATAAAGTTTGGTAAAGACCGGATGAAAAATGAAGCCCCTATCGTCTTAACGATGCAAAATATAGCATTTTTACTAAATCAAGGGCCATAACTCCGATATGGCTGGTTTTCAAACATGTCAGAGCTTTGATTGATATTAACAACCTGTTAAAGTTTGGTTAAGATCAGATGAAAAATGAAGGCCCTATCGTCTGAACGAGACAAAATATAGCATTTTTAGATCAAGGGCTATAACTCCGCTATTACTGATCCGTTCTGGCTGGTTTTCAAACTTGTTTCTAAAACCCGTGAACCAAAAATTATTTAAATCCGTCGACCCTTTCATGAGTTATCGACCGGAAATTCTAAGAGGAAAAGGGGCCATAACTCCGTCAAAAATTGGTGGTTTGTAACCAAAGTCAAACTTGACCTGTATTTTATGGTCTTAAACCCGTGTACCAAAAATTATTTAAATCCGTCGACTCTTTCACGAGTTATCGTCCGGAAACCGTTTTTTGGGCAAATTCTAAGTTGAAAAGGGGCCATAACTCCATCAAAAATTGGTGGTTTGTAACCAAAGTTGAATTGGACCTGTATTTTATGGTGTTATACCCGTGTACCAAATATTATTTAAATCCATTAACCCTTTAATGAGTTATCGTCCGGAAACCAACAGACCGACCGACGGACAGACAGACAGACCGACAGGCTCACTCCTATATGTATTATAACAATTATACCGAGGATTGGATTTCCCTATCTGAACCGGATACTTTTCCTTGTATATCTTTTTGCATATTATTGACATTTTGTGCGCTGACGTCGCCAAAAACGAACGTTTTAATGTTTTTTTACAAAATGACAACATGCATCTGTTCATGTTATTGACGTCATTATTGATGCAAGTGATGTTTTTTGTGTAAGATCGGGCTTTCCATCATCCATGTAAAATGCGGATAACCTTATCTGGTATGCAAGAAAATGCATTATGTCTAGAGATATTTCGCATGAATGATCTGGGCTGATGGCGACTGATGTATGTTCTACTTACCGTACACAATAGGTTGGATTCCTTTTTGAATGAAGCAAGGTAACATTTCATAGCGCACACACTTTTCCTTGTCATGATCTTTCTTAGAACATTTCTTATCTATTGTTATTTCACAATTATCATTGCAAGTAACTATTACATATCGCACACAATAATTTTTGTTATGTTTCCAATTGCTACATTTGTCATCGATTATATGTTCACAACTTAAAGTATTACAAAGTACCATTTCATATCGCTCACATTTCTCTTTTAAATTATTCAACGCAGAACAACTTCCATCTTTTATGTTTTGACAAATGAGAGGAGGCGGAGTAGTTGTTGTAGTTGTTGTAGTTGTTGTTGTTGTTGTTGTTGTTGTTGTTGTGGTTATAGCAGTTGTTGTTGTTGTTAAGTCGGTTCCGTTCCGTGAAATTATGGGTATACCAACATCTCCCACTGTGTGTTTTATGCCTATTTGAAACGCTGTTGTTTCTGACCTGAAAAGTTAACCAGAAAAAGTTACCATGAGAGACTCGTCAAAACAATTATTGGTCTACATGTGGTAAAAGAGTAATCATAAGGACAAGGTTTTTCACGACTGGTTCATGGTGACCATGACTTTTGACCTACTGTCCCCAAAATGAATAGGGATTACCCAGTTTTAACATGGAAAATCAGAAACTAACCCACCAAATAATGGCAAAATAACACTACTAAACTGTTTATCAAAAGTCTGTCCGATTGTTCAGGTCATATAATAATGTATATGTGCCAATTAGATGTATAGGTTTATACACGGGTACTTAAAAATACACATGACTGAATATGCGTAAAACAAACCATCACTGAAGGGGATTAATAGCCCCGCATGGTTACCTGTTTGGATTAATAGCCCCGCATGGTTACCTGTTGGGATTAATAGCCCCGCTGGGTTACCCGTTGGGATTAATAGCCCCGCTGGGTTGCATGTTGGGATTAATAGCCCCGCTGGGTTACCCGTTGGGATTAATAGCCCCGCTGGGTTACCTGTTGGGATTAATAGCCCCGCTGGGTTACCTGTTGGGATTAATAGCCCCGCTGGGTTACCTGTTGGGATTAATAGCCCCGCTGGGTTACCTGTTGGGATTAATAGCCCCACTGGGTTGCCTGTTGGGATTAATAGCCCCGCTGGGTTACCCGTTGGGATTAATAGCCCCGCTGGGTTACCTGTTGGGATTAATAGCCCCGCATGGTTACCTGTGGGATTAATAGCCCCGCTGGGTTACCTGTTGGGATTTATAGCCCCGCATGGTTACCCGTTGGGATTAATAGCCCCGCTGGGTTACCCGTTGGGATTAATAGCCCCGCTGGGTTACCTGTTGGGATTAATAGCCCCGCTGGGTTACCTGTTGGGATTAATAGCCCCACTGGGTTACCTGTTGGGATTAATAGCCCCGCTGGGTTACCTGTTGGATTAATAGCCCCGCTGGGTTGCCTGTTGGGATTAATAGCCCCGCTGGGTTACCTGTTGGGATTAATAGCCCCGCTGGGTTACCTGTTGGGTTACCTGTTGGGATTAATAGCCCCGCTGGGTTACCTGTTGGGATTAATAGCCCTGCTGGGTTACCTGTTGGGATTAATAGCCCCGCTGGGTTACCTGTTGGGATTAATAGCCCGCTGGGTTACCTGTTGGGTTACCTGTTGGGATTAATAGCCCTGCTGGGTTACCTGTTGGGATTAATAGCCCCACTGGGTTACCTGTTGGGATTAATAGCCCCGCTGGGTTACCTGTTGGGTTACCTGTTGGGATTAATAGCCCTGCTGGGTTACCTGTTGGGATTAATAGCCCCGCTGGGTTACCTGTTGGGATTAATAGCCCCGCTGGGTTACCTGTTGGGTTACCTGTTGGGATTAATAGCCCCGCTGGGTTACCTGTTGGGATTAATAGCCCCGCTGGGTTACCTGTTGGGATTAATAGCCTCACTGGGTTACCTGTTGGGATTAATAGCCCCGCTGGGTTACCTGTTGGGATTAATAGCCCCGCTGGGTTACCTGTTGGGATTAATAGCCCCGCATGGTTAGCTGTTGGGATTAATAGCCCCGCATTGTTACCTGTTGGGATTAATAGCCCCGCTGGGTTACCTGTTGGGATTAATAGCCCCGCTGGGTTACCTGTTGGGATTAATAGCCCCGCTGGGTTACCTGTTGGGATTAATAGCCCCGCTGGGTTACCTGTTGGGTTACCTGTTGGGATTAATAGCCCTGCTGGGTTACCTGTTGGGATTAATAGCCCCGCTGGGTTACCTGTTGGGATTAATAGCCCCTCTGGGTTACCTGTTGGGTTACCTGTTGGGATTAATAGCCCCGCTGGGTTACCTGTTGGGTTACCTGTTGGGATTAATAGCCCCGCTGGGTTACCTGTTGGGATTAATAGCCCCGCTGGGTTACCTGTTGGGATTAATAGCCCCGCTGGGTTACCTGTTGGGATTAATAGCCCTGCTGGGTTACCTGTTGGGATTAATAGCCCCGCTGGGTTACCTGTTGGGATTAATAGCCCCGCTGGGTTACCTGTTGAGATTAATAGCCCTGCTGGGTTACCTGTTGGGATTAATAGCCCCGCTGGGTTACCTGTTGGGATTAATAGCCCCGCTGGGTTACCTGTTGAGATTAATAGCCCCGCTGGGTTACCTGTTGGGATTAATAGCCCCGCTGGGTTACCTGTTGGGATTAATAGCCCCACTGGGTTACCTGTTGGGATTAATAGCCCCGCTGGGTTACCTGTTGAGATTAATAGCCCCGCTGGGTTACCTGTTGGGTTACCTGTTGGGATTAATAGCCCTGCTGGGTTACCTGTTGGGATTAATAGCCCTGCTGGGTTACCTGTTGGGATTAATAGCCCCGCTGGGTTACCTGTTGGGTTACCTGTTGGGATTAATAGCCCCGCTGGGTTACCTGTTGGGATTAATAGCCCTGCTGGGTTACCTGTTGGGATTAATAGCCCCACTGGGTTACCTGTTGGGATTAATAGCCCCGCTGGGTTACCTGTTGGGTTACCTGTTGGGATTAATAGCCCTGCTGGGTTACCTGTTGGGATTAATAGCCCCGCTGGGTTACCTGTTGGGATTAATAGCCCCGCTGGGTTACCTGTTGGGTTACCTGTTGGGATTAATAGCCCCGCTGGGTTACCTGTTGGGTTACCTGTTGGGATTAATAGCCCCGCTGGGTTACCTGTTGGGATTAATAGCCCCGCTGGGTTACCTGTTGGGATTAATAGCCCCACTGGGTTACCTGTTGGGATTAATAGCCCCGCTGGGTTACCTGTTGGGATTAATAGCCCCACTGGGTAACCTGTTGGGATTAATAGCCCCGCTGGGTTACCTGTTGGGATTAATAGCCCCGCTGGGTTACCTGTTGGGATTAATAGCCCCGCTGGGTTACCTGTTGGGATTAATAGCCCCACTGGGTTACCTGTTGGGATTAATAGCCCCGCTGGGTTACCTGTTGGGATTAATAGCCCCACTGGGTTACCTGTTGGGATTAATAGCCCCGCTGGGTTACCTGTTGGGATTAATAGCCCCGCTGGGTTACCTGTTGGGATTAATAGCCCGCTGGGTTACCTGTTGGGATTAATAGCCCCGCTGGGTTACCTGTTGGGATTAATAGCCCGCTGGGTTACCTGTTGGGATTAATAGCCCGCTGGGTTACCTGTTGGGATTAATAGCCCCGCTGGGTTACCTGTTGGGATTAATAGCCCCGCATGGTTACCTGTTGGGATTAATAGCCCCGCTGGGTTACCTGTTGGGATTAATAGCCCCGCTGGGTTACCTGTTGGGATTAATAGCCCCGCTGGGTTACCTGTTGGGATTAATAGCCCCGCTGGGTTACCTGTTGGGATTAATAGCCCGCTGGGTTACCTGTTAGGATTAATAGCCCGCTGGGTTACCTGTTGGGATTAACAGCCCCGCTGGGTTACCTGTTGGGATTAATAGCCCCGCTGGGTTACCTGTTGGGATTAATAGCCCCGCTGGGTTACCTGTTGGGATTAATAGCCCGCTGGGTTACCTGTTGGGATTAATAGCCCTGCTGGGTTACCTGTTGGGATTAATAGCCCCGCTGGGTTACCTGTTGGGATTAATAGCCCCGCTGGGTTACCTGTTGGGATTAATAGCCCCGCTGGGTTACCTGTTGGGATTAATAGCCCCGCTGGGTTACCTGTTGGGTTACCTGTTGGGATTAATAGCCCGCTGGGTTACCTGTTGGGATTAATAGCCCGCTGGGTTACCTGATGGGATTAACAGCCCCGCTGGGTTACCTGTTGGGATTAATAGCCCTGCTGGGTTACCTGTTTGAATATGTTTGTAGCTTAAACAAGAAAATCGATAAAACCGATGGATGCTCCCAGAAACGTTTAATTGGTTTGTTTGTTTGTATGATGTTTTACGTCATTTTCAACACATGTAAGGTTATATATGACAAACAATTTTTTTTTTGTGGTGGAGGCAGACCACCCACTTTTTCTGGGTAGAACCTGTACTGTACACCTCCCGCCATCCGTAAGAATCGTCACCGAAATGTATCCTCAACTTATCATATGGCCTTGTATCACGCAGCAGTTTTCAATTTGCAATTCCATTAATAGTTGCGGTTTAAAATTACAAAGGGCAATAACTAATTTGAATGAAGATTGGTTGTATATCTCTGCACTTCATCTCATTGCCCTCTATCATTTTTCATTGCAGACCCATCAATAGTTTTGAAGATATGCTCCGGACAATAATTCTAAGTATAAAATTACAAATAACTCTATTGTGCATTTCAGGGTACCTATGCGTCGAATATGAATCGAGATTTTTTTATTATTCCTTTCTATATGTTTTCACACCTGATATGATTGAATAGAATGAAAACGGACGCTCCTGAATCTGTTTTCAATCTTCGAGTAGCCATCATCTAAGCTTCGCAAAGCCAAAAAATCATTTTGAACACACATGTTTACATGTAATTTTATTGACAGCCGAAAACCAAAATGACGACAGCGGAACATTCCATTTTTCTAGGGTAGGGTGACTTAAAAAATCAGTTGACCAACAGTGGTGTAAATAATAAAATATAAATGCAGTATACAATTTACCTAGCCTTTATTTGCTAGATATAATGGTTTGCATTCCAAAATAAAGGATAAGTATGATCGATTGCCGGAGGTGCTGAACATTGAACAACAACATCACCCTGCATAACCTACGTTTAGAAACAGACACGCGCGGACGACAATTTCTAAAAATTAGGCCGCCATGTTTTAATTTTTACAATATAAACAATGTGGTCAAAATGAATTTAAGGCTTTGTGAAGCATACCAGATGGCATGGCAAGATTGTAAACAGATCAAGGAGCGTCTATTTTCATTCTATCTAACCATATCAGGTATGAAAACATTATAGTAAATAATAAAAAAAAATATTGATTCATATTTGATGCACAGGCACCCTGAAATGCACAGTAATTTGAATAATTACAGAATTACGGTTCTTGCATTCGGCACCTTTTCTCATTGCCCTATATCAGTGTGTGAAATTTCATTACAGTCCCATCAGTAGTTTTGAAGTTATGCTCTGGACAAAAACTCTAAGTAAAAAATTACAAAGGACAATAACTCAATTTGAATGAATACAGAGTTACGATTCTTTCACTCTGCACTTCCTCGCATTGTTCTCTATCATTGTGTGAAGTTTCATTGCAATCCCTCTGTTTTGAAGTTATGCTCCGGAAAAAAGTGGGAAGGATGGGACAGAAGGACGGACAAAGTGGTGACTTTATGCTTCCCTGCAAATTTCAGGGAGCATAAAAAATGTACTGATTCTGTATGTTCATATAAATAAACAATAGGACAAAGTTAATGCAAATTATTTGAAGGTGATTAATACTCCGGCATTGGGGTCCAGTCACAGCAGGTATCACTACCTTAATATGAGAAGTTTGTGCTGAGCAGAGTCTCAATTATAAATAATTAAAGCATATGTGCAGTCTTAGTAAAATTATTGGAATGTAACCTTATGTCTTAAAATTAGTAGTGTGTAACCTACACTACTGGTAATGGTATTTTCACATAAAAAGAAAAAAGAAAAGAAAATATGCAATGATTATCTGATCATCTGTTAAATAACGCGACAAATAATTAAAATATGTGGAGTCTTATGTAAAAATTGGTGGAGTGTAACCTTATGAAGTCTTATAATTAGTGGAGTGTAACTGTATATGGTTTTCATTAAGTATTTTCACATCATACCAAAATGGAACAGCCAAAATGCAACCATGCAACCATTATCTGCTAAATAACTCAAAAGCGATTTCTTTATAGCCCCCACCAAACCTTGTCTAAAAATTAGTGGAATGTAACCTTATGAGGTGGTAAAATTTGTAGTGTGTAACTGTATGAGGTTTTCATTATGCCCTTGATGTATTTTCACGTCATAAAAAATGAGAAAGAAAATATGCAACCATTATCTGTTAAATAATGCAACGGGACATGATGGGATGCGACGCAACACAACATAAATTTGTGGAGTGTAACCTTAATGAGGTCTTAAAATTCATAGTGTGTAACTTTATGCAGTTTTCATTATGTATATTCACGTCCTAGAAAAAAAGAAAAAGAAAATATGAAACCATTATCTGTAAAATACCAGGACAAATAATTAAAAACTTAGTGCAAATAGTGGAGTGTAACCTTATGAAGCCTGTATAATTAGTGAAATATAACCTTATGTGGTTTTCATAATGGACTTTCATATAATACTAAAAAGGAAAAGCCAATATGCAACCAAGCAACCATTATTTATTAAATAATGAAACGGGATGCGATGGTAAAGGATGCAACCGCAATGTAAATATGTGGAGTGTAACCTTATGCAGTCTTAAAATTAGTAATGTCTAACTTTATGAGGTTTTAATTATGTATTTTCACGTCATAAAAAAAGATTGATTTATGACATAACTTACACATTGAGAACAGTTGAGCATTTATGACATAACTGACACATTGAGAATGTTGAGTATTTATGACATAACTTACACATTGAGAATGTTGAGTATTTATGACATAACTTACACATTGAGAATGTTGAGTATTTATGACATAACTTACACATTGAGAACAATTGAGTATTTATGACATAACTTACACATTGAGAACAGTTGAGTATTTATGACATAACTTACACAATGAGAATGTTGAGTATTTATGACATAACTTACACATTGAGAACAGATGAGTATTTATGACATAACTTACACACTGAGAATGTTGAGTATTTATGACATAACTTACACACTGAGAATGTTAAGTATTTATGACATAACTTACACATTGAGAACAGTTGAGTATTTATGACATAACTTACACATTGAGAACAGTTGAGTATTTATGACATAACTTACGCATTAAGAACAGTTGAGTATTTATGACATAACTTACACATTAAGAACAGTTGAGTAATTATAACTTACACATTGAGAACAGTTGAGTATTTATGACATAACTTACACATTAAAAACAGTTGAGTATTTATGACATAACTTACACATTAAGAACAGTTGAGTATTTATAACTTACACATTGAGAACAGTTGAGTATTTATGACATAACTTACACACTAAGAACAGTTGAGTATTTATAACTTACACAGTGAGAACAGTTGAGTATTTATGTCATAACTTACACATTAAGAACAGTTGAGTATTTATAACTTACACAGTGAGAACAGTTGAGTATTTATGACATAACTTACACATTAAGAACAGTTGAGTATTTATGACATAACTTACACACTGAGAACAGTTGAGTATTTATAACATAACTTACACATTGAGAACAGTTGAGTATTTATGACATAACTTACACATTGAGAATGTTGAGTATTTATGACATAACTTACACATTGAGAACAGTTGAGTATTTATGACATAACTTACACATTGAGAATGTTGAGTATCTATGACATAAGTTACACATTGAGAATGTTGCGTATTCATGACATAACTTACACATTGAGAACAGTTGAGTATTTATGAAATAACTTACACATTGAGAACAGTTGAGTATTTATGACATAACTTACACATTGAGAATGTTGAGTATTTATGACATAACTTACACATTGATAGCAGTTGAGTATTTATGACATAACTTACACATTGAGAATGTTGAGTATTTATGACATAACTTACACATTGAGAACAGTTGAGTATTTATGAAATAACTTACACATTGAGAACAGTTGAGTATTTATGACATAACTTACACATTGAGAATGTTGAGTATTTATGACATAACTTACACATTGATAGCAGTTGAGTATTTATGACATAACTTACACATTGAGAATGTTGAGTATTTATGACATAACTTACACATTGAGAACAGTTGAGTATTTATGACATAACTTACACATTGAGAATGTTGAGTATTTATGACATAACTTACACATTGATAGCAGTTGAGTATTTATGACATAACTTACACATTGAGAATGTTGAGTATTTATGACATAACTTACACATTGAGAACAGTTGAGTATTTATGACATAACTTACACATTGAGAATGTTGAGTATTTATGACATAACTTACACATTGAGAACAGTTGAGTATTTATGACATAACTTACACATTGAGAACAGTTGAGTATTTATGGCATAGCTTACACATTGAGAGTGTTGAGTATTTATGACATAACTTACACATTGAGAACAGTTGAGTATTTATGATATAACTTACACATTGAGAACAGTTGAGTATTTATGACATAACTTACACATTGAGAATGTTGAGTATTTATGACATAACTTACACCCTGAGAACAGTTGAGTATTTATGACATAACTTACACATTGAGAATGTTGAGTATTTATGACATAACTTACACACTGAGAACAGTTGAGTATTTATGACATAACTTACACATTGAGAATGTTGAGTATTTATGACATAACTTACACATTGAGAATGTTGAGTATTTATGACATAACTTACACATTGAGAATGTTGAGTATTTATGACATAAATTACACATTGAGAATGTTGAGTATTTATGACATAACTTACACATTGAGAACAGTTGAGTATTTATGACATAACTTACACATTGAGAACAGTTGCATATTTATGACATAACTTACACATTAAGAACAGTTGAGTATTTATGACATAACTTACACTTACACATTAAGAACAGTTGAGTATTTATGACATAACCTACACATTAAGAACAGTTGAGTATTTATGACATAACTTACACATTAAGAACAGTTGAGTATTTATGATATAACTTACACATTAAGAACAGTTGAGTATTTATGACATAACTTACACATTGAGAATGTTGAGTATTTATGACATAACTTACACATTGAGAACAGTTGAGTATTTATGACATAACTTACACATTAGGAACAGTTGAGTATTTATAACTTACACATTGAGAACAGTTGAGTATTTATGACATAACTTACACATTAAGAACAGTTGAGTATTTATAACTTACACATTGAGAACAGTTGAGTATTTATGACATAACTTACACATTGAGAACAGTTGAGTATTTATGACATAACTTACATGCAGAGAATGTTGAGTATTTAAGATGTAACTTAAACATTGAGAATGTTGCATATTTATGACATAACTTACACATTGAGAACAGTTGAGTATTTATGATATAACTTACACACTGAGAATGTTGACTATTTAAGATGTAACTTACACATTGAGAATGTTGCATATTTATGACATAACTTACACATTGAGAACAGCTGAGTATTTATGACATTACTTACACACTGAGAATGTTGAGTATTTAAGATGTAACTTACACATTGAGAATGTTGCGTATTTATGACATAACTTACACATTGAGAACAGTTGGGTATTTATGACATAACTTACACACTGAGAATGTTGAGTATTTATGATATAACTTACACATTGATAACAGTTGAGTATTTATGACATAACTTACACATTGAGAATGTTGAGTATTTATGACATAACTTACACATTGAGAACAGTTGAGTATTTATGGCATAGCTTACACATTGAGAGTGTTGAGTATTTATGACATAACTTACACATTGAGAACAGTTGAGTATTTATGATATAACTTACACATTGAGAACAGTTGAGTATTTATGACATAACTTACACATTGAGAATGTTGAGTATTTATGACATAACTTACACCCTGAGAACAGTTGAGTATTTATGACATAACTTACACATTGAGAATGTTGAGTATTTATGACATAACTTACACACTGAGAACAGTTGAGTATTTATGACATAACTTACACATTGAGAATGTTGAGTATTTATGACATAACTTACACATTGAGAATGTTGAGTATTTATGACATAACTTACACATTGAGAATGTTGAGTATTTATGACATAACTTACACATTGAGAATGTTGAGTATTTATGACATAACTTTCACATTGAGAACAGTTGAGTATTTATGACATAACTTACACATTGAGAACAGTTGCATATTTATGACATAACTTACACATTAAGAACAGTTGAGTATTTATGACATAACTTACACTTACACATTAAGAACAGTTGAGTATTTATGACATAACTTACACATTAAGAACAGTTGAGTATTTATGACATAACTTACACATTAAGAACAGTTGAGTATTTATGACATAACTTACACATTAAGAACAGTTGAGTATTTATGACATAACTTACACATTGAGAATGTTGAGTATTTATGACATAACTTACACATTGAGAACAGTTGAGTATTTATGACATAACTTACACATTAAGAACAGTTGAGTATTTATAACTTACACATTGAGAACAGTTGAGTATTTATGACATAACTTACACATTAAGAACAGTTGAGTATTTATAACTTACACATTGAGAACAGTTGAGTATTTATGACATAACTTACACATTGAGAACAGTTGAGTATTTATGACATAACTTACATGCAGAGAATGTTGAGTATTTAAGATGTAACTTACACATTGAGAATGTTGCATATTTATGACATAACTTACACATTGAGAACAGTTGAGTATTTATGATATAACTTACACACTGAGAATGTTGACTATTTAAGATGTAACTTACACATTGAGAATGTTGCATATTTATGACATAACTTACACATTGAGAACAGCTGAGTATTTATGACATTACTTACACACTGAGAATGTTGAGTATTTAAGATGTAACTTACACATTGAGAATGTTGCGTATTTATGACATAACTTACACATTGAGAACAGTTGGGTATTTATGACATAACTTACACATTGAGAACAGTTGAGTATTTATGACATACCTTACACACTGAGAATGTTGAGTATTTAAGATGTAACTTACACATTGAGAATGTTGCATATTTATGACATAACTTACACACTGAGAATGTTGCGTATTTAAGATGTAACTTACAGATTGAGAACATTTGAGTATTTATGACATAACTTACACATTAAGAACAGTTGAGTATTTATAACTTACACATTGAGAACAGTTGAGTATTTATGACATAACTTACACATTAAGAACAGTTGAGTATTTATGACATAACTTACACATTAAGAACAGTTGAGTATTTATGACATAACTTACACATTAAGAACAGTTGAGTATTTATGACATAACTTACACATGGAGAACAGTTGAGTATTTATGACGTAACTTACACACTGAGAATGTTGAGTATTTAAGATGTAACTTACACATTGAGAATGTTGCGTATTTATGATATAACTTACACATTGAGAATGTTGCGTATTTATGATATAACTTACACATTGAGAACAGTTGAGTATTTATAACTTACACATTGAGAACAGTTGAGTATTTATGACATAACTTACACATTAAGAACAGTTGAGTATTTATAACTTACACATTGAGAACAGTTGAGTATTTATGACATAACTTACACACTGAGAACAGTTGAGTATTGATGACATAACTTACACACTGAGAATGTTGAGTATTTAAGATGTAACTTACACATTGAGAATGTTGCGTATTTATGACATAACTTACACACTGAGAATGTTGCGTATTTAAGATGTAACTTACACATTGAGAATGTTGCATATTTATGACATAACTTACATATTGAGAACAGTTGAGTATTTATGACATAACTTAAACATTGCGAACAGTTGAGTATTGATGACATAACTTACACACTGAGAATGTTGAGTATTTATGACATAACTTACACATTGAGAACAGTTGAGTATTTATGACATAACTTAAACATTGCGAACAGTTGAGTATTTATGACATAACTTACACATTGAGAACAGTTGAGTATTTATGACATCACTTACACATTGAGAACAGTTAAGTATTTATGACATAACTTACACATTGAGAACAGTTGAGTATTTATGACATAACTTACACATTGAGAATGTTGAGTATTTATAACTTACACATTGAGAACAGTTGAGTATTTATGACATAACTTACACATTGAGAATGTTGAGTATTTATGACATAACTTACACATTGAGAACAGTTGAGTATTTATGACATAACTTACACATTGAGAATGTTGAGTATTTATGACATAACTTACACACTGAGAATGTTGAGTATTTAAGATGTAACTTACACATTGAGAACAGTTGCGTATTTATGACATAACTTACACATTGAGTACATCATTACTGAAGAAGCATGTCCATCTGTTTGGTTTCTGTGTCATGAAGGACGACCTTGGTGGAGACGTGTCATTCTCGTACGAGATGGCATCCATGTATGACAGCATGTTCTCAAGAGCTTCATCATCAAGCGGCAGAGAACAGTTGAAGTCGTAATCGAATATTGATGGTGCCTCAACTGCTCTGTTTCCAAAAAAAAACAATACAAAGATACTTAATAACTCTTTCTGGGATACATATTTGAGGCCTTCTAAATACAATATAATATGTGGTTCATGAAAAAAGCTGTTAATCAGTTGGTTGTAAAATTTAAATATATATATTTTTGATACTTATTATTTTCTTTCTATATATCTCAATTCTAATTGAAAAAATACTTGTGTAAGTATAGAATACAATGAAGATGTGACAGTGAAGCATTCTAAAACTTGTTATGCAAAAATTTAAAACAAGAGGTCAATGACCTTGAATCTCTACTGATTGGTTTTGATTTCAGGAAGTAGTCGCTACAAACTGTTTTTTGAAAATATATTTTTAGCCGTGGCGGCCATCTTGAATTTCCGGCTGACCTGAAATTTTGCTAGGATCAATTAGATATTAAGAGCAACATTCCTGTAAAGTTTCATGAAAATCCGCCAAGTAGTTTCAGAGGAGTAGTCGCTACAAGTTTTTACTATATAACTCTATGTAAACAAAGATGGCCACTGGCAGCCATGGTTAACGTCGAATCAAAACAATTGTTGACAAGGACCAATATTATGTCATGCTGATCATTTTAAAAAAGTCCCATATCAATATATCTTATAGTTTTCAAGAAGTAGTCGCTACAAACTTGTATTTTAAAAATCTATTTTTAGCTTTGGCGGTCATCTTGGATTTCGCATCAACATGCATTTTTGCTAGGATCAACTAGACTTCATGGGCAACATTTCTGTACAGTTTCATGAATATCCATCCAGTAGTTTCAGAGGAGTAGTCGCTACAAGTTTTTACTATATAAATCTATGTAAACATAGATGGCCGCTAGCAGCCATGTTTAAAGTCGCATCGAAATAAATTTCTGAAAAGGACCAACATCATGTCTTGTTGATCATTTTAGAAAAAATCCCATATCAATATCACTTATAGTTTTCAAGAAGTAGTCGCTACAAACTTATTTTTTTTAAATCTATTTTTAGCTGTGGCGGCCATCTTGGATTTTGCATCAACATGAATTTTTGCTAGGATCAACTAGACTTCATGGGCAACATTTCTGTAAAGTTCCATGAATATCCATCCAGTAGTTTCAGAGGAGTAGTCGCTACAAATAAAAGTTTACGGACAGACGGACGGACGGACGACGGACGACGGACTCAGCACCACGACATAAGCTCTGCTGATCTCTGATCAGTCGAGCTAAAAAAAGAAAAAAGATTCACTTTGTTCTGTGGAATGATTTATCACATAGCTTAGATCATGGAAGTGAAACATAACACCATTCTATATTTTCTGTAATCCACTGGTGGTATATGCAAATTATTACCAAATTACATGGCAAAAGTGGAAGATATTTAGGTAAGCCATATGATTGCCTGGAATGTCATATGATACATTCAGAGTTTAATGTTTTTCTTTCAGGTGATGCTAATTAACAATTAAACTAATTAGTAAAATGCATGTTAAACAAAGGTCTTCTGGTTTAAAGTGTCCTATTATTTGTAACAGCTATGCGTAATTGAACTGGGGTGGTTTTATCGAGGTAAACTGACATCACAGAGAAACTTTCAGTTGTATCATCAACTTGTATGGGCTTTTGAGATAAACAGAATCTCACAATATATTGCTCCAAAAAAAAAAAGAAAAAGAAAATGCCTACCGACCTACCCTTTTTTTTTAGAGCATGCAATAGGAAACACACCTATTTTTTTTTTGCCTAATACATGAAGTAGTTTGGATGCAGCCATTTTACAATTGTTATGGGGTCATGCCCTTAAAAATAGGGTCGGTTGGGCCACCAGAAACACAGGTATTTTTTTTTTTGGCCTTATGCAAGTTTCGAGCTGGGTTTTCTCAACCCATGTTAGCAGGGAGTAAAGTATATACGGGGAGGAGAAACGGGTTCATAAATGCTCTAGTTTATCGATTTATGTTGTCGCGCTAGAACGCCGCCATTTACTATTTTATCAATACAGGTAAATCGACCGTAAGAGTGTTACATTTGAAAAGTTAAAATTTCAGTCAACATCTCAAAATAGGCAGTTTTTACAGCCTCTTTTTTACGGCTTTCTGTTATAATCAACATCACAAAATTACCTTCTTGACAAAGATAAATATGACTACTATTCACTTTTTGTTAGTATTAATGCCTAATATAACCCGTACTTCGTATCTCGTTTGCAATAGCTCTGCACCATTTTTAATTTTAAGATTTTAAAATTTCTCAAAAAGAGGCATTTTCATCACCTCTTTTTAGGCTTTGTCTTATAATCACCACCGTGAATTTACCTTCTTGACAAAGATAAATATGTCTACTATTCACTTTTTGTTATTTAATTAATGCCTAATATAACCCGTAGTCTCGTATCTCGTTTGCAATAGCTATACACTGTCACTTATTTTGATTTGGCGAGTGGCGCCATCTTTGTTACAAGGAACCGTCTGGTAAAATGTGCTTTTATACATGCAAACAAATACATGCTCTGTATCGGAGGACACAATGTGAATAAATAATACTTAAGTTTACATTTTGCGCACCTTTACAGAGTTTGTAAGTGTAATAATCTATAAGAATTTGCTGTTTTTCACACACGCGCTCAACAACAGGAAGTAGTCATTTTCACGCAGTAGTGAAACACACGCACGACAACATAAAATGGCAAAATGGTCCCCGTCTCCTCCCTATATACTTTACTCCCTGATGTTAGTGACAATAAACAAAGAGCAATGTACCTATAAAGTTTTATAAGTTTATGGTTTTAAGTTATTGTGTGGAAGGCATATTTTCATATAAGGGCACTGACCTTTGACCTACTGATCTGAAAAGCAATAGGATTCCTGCTTTCAACAAGGGCGATAAATCTATAAAGTTTCATGAGTGCAAGTGTTATGGTTTTGAAGTTATCATGCGGAATTCGTTATTTCCATATAAGGTCATGGTGACCATGACCTTTAACCTACCGGTCTCAAAAGCAATAGGGTTCTGCTTTCAACAAAGGTGATGAACCTATGAAGTTTCGTGGGTGTAGGTATTACGGCTTTGAAGTTATCATGCAGAATTAATATTTCCATATAAGGGCACAGTAACCGTTACCTTTGACCTACTGACCCCAAAAGCAATAGAGTTCCTGCTTTCAACAAGGGTGATAAACCTATAAAGTTTCATGAGTGTAGGTTTTATGGTTTTGAAGTTATCATGCAAAATTCATATTTCCATATAAGGTCATGGTGACCATGAGCTTTGACCTACTGACCCCAAACATAATACGATTTCTCCTTTCACCAAGGACAATATACCTATGAAGTTTCATGAGTGGAGGTATTGTATTTTGAAGTTATTTTGCATAATGCCTATTTTCATAAAGGGTTTCTCTTTTCGACAAGGACAATGCATGTTTGAAGTTTTTAAGAGCAGGTGTTTCAATTTTTAAGTTATCATGAGGAATGCATTTTTCTATATAAGGTGATGGTGACCTTGACCTTTGACCTACTCAGCCCAATGGCAATAGAGTTTCTCATCTCACCAAGGTCAATGAAGTTTTAAGAGTGGAGGCGTTACAGTTTTTGAAGTTAGGCCATAATATCTAGGCCTAGTTCTTTAACCAGACAAACTGCAAGAGTTATGGCCCTTGGATAATAACTGATTGTTTTTGCGGTTTCGACTCAATAGCTTTAGATTTATAATTCAATCTTGATGAAACTTGGGAACCATGTTCATGAACATGATATCTAGTTTGATAATCAGCCAGATTGCATCTATCATGCCAGAGTTATGGCATTCTGATTTTTAAAATTGAAGAGTTTTGTGGTTTCCACTCAATTACAACATTAATAATCCACTCTCGATGGAACATGGGGACAATGTTCACGACAATAACAACTCGGTCAAGTTCGATAACCAGCCAGATTGCACCTATAATGCCAGAGTTACGGCCCTTGGATTTTTAAAATTTGCCGATGAAAATTCCTGTGATGCCATTCCGCACCAGTTTATCCTAAGGTAGGACAAATTTCTGCTTTGTAAGTTGAGGTTTTCACTACATATCAACGGATTTTTACAATAGCAGTTCCCATCAGGCTCTGGACCATGGTTCTCTAAATTTGTTGTTTTATATGTTCAATGCAATTTCATTTAGTTTAGTTAATGTAATACAGACATAATGCATTTAAACAATTCTGATGAATTCCTTTTTTTAAGTTAAGGTCAAGCTGTGTGTAACTATTAATTTTGAAAAGAGAAATACAATCTGTCCTGTTTATTTTTCTGTATTTATATTTAATGTATCTGATAATTTCTGAAGCAGTCAGTTAATATCAATAGTGAATGCACATTTATTATTTTTTACAATTTTACAATCACTCCACAAGCTTCTGTTTGTTTGTTTGTATGGTGTTTTACATCATTTTCAACACATGTAAGGTTATATATGACGGTCTATTTTTTGTGGTGGAGGCAGGCCACCCACTTTTCCTGGGTAGAACCAGTACAGTACACCGCCCACCATCCGTAAGAATCGACAATTCCTCAAAAGTCGAGCTCCCAGTGGGATTCGAACCCACAGTGGTGGCAACCATAGACCAGTGTACAAGATAATGTTTTTACAATCATTCCCTTTTGCAATAATTACACCCTTCAAGCACAGACATATTGGGTGCACTTTATTGGTATGCCGATCGGGATGTGTCAGACTGAACCGGTCACGTGATCGGTACACCGAAATGTGCCAAGCTATTCTATCAGGGCTAGATTGGATGCGCGTGCAGTCACCTGGAATGAATCGAGTGAAAATCGGGTTAAACAGGTACACCGTTTACCAATAAAGTGCACACATTAGGTCTGTGGTTCAACCTTCACAGACTATACATTAAGGACGTGTTGTTTGTTTATTGCCAATGTATGGCAATTACAAATATATTTGACTGAATGGTGTTTAATGTCGTTTTTCCACACATTAGGGTATATATGAAAATCACTCTCTTCAGGTTGAGGCAGACCACCGACTAATTCCTGGGTAGAACCAGTACAAAATACATCCTACCATCCGTAAGATGGACACTTTCTCACAAGTCCATCTCCCAGTAGCATTCAAACTCGCAGTGGTGAGAAGTGAGTAGGTTTCAAACGTAGTGTCAGATACAATAAATTGAGAGTGCAGTGGGTCTCAGTTCACAATAGCATAACCAGCTACAAACACATGTTATGTTCTGTTTAAAAAGATTTTTTTTTTTAAATACAACACAAACCGGACAAAAATGTAAAATGTGACGTTTTCTGTTTCAATAATAGTTTCCTCTCCCACTGTTACGTTGATTTCAGCCAAGGATGATGCAGATAGATCATACAGCTGTTCAAATGACAGCGACAGGGCACTATCTGGTGGTACCAATACCTGCAAATATTCATGAAGCATAGTATTACATGTAGCAGTGTGCTATCTGGTGGTACAAATACCTGCAAATATTCATGAAGCTTAGTATTACATGTAGCAGTGTGGTATCTGGTGGTACAAATACCTGCAAATATTCATGAACATCTAACAACAATATCAAGTCTTCAATACCTCGCAACAATATAATGTAATCAGTATCTCCCAACAAAATCAAGTATTCAATACCTCACAACAATATAAAATATTCAGTACCTCACAACAATATCAAGTATCCCATACCTCACAACAATATTAAGTATCCAATACCTCACAACAATATCAAGTATACAATACCTCACAACAGTATAAAGTATTTAATACCTAACAACAATATCAATTATTCAATACACAACAACATGAAGGTATTCAATATACCTCACAACAATATAAAATATCCAATAACTCACAACAATATAACATATTCAAAACCTCACAACAATATAAAGTATTCAATACCTCACAACAATACTAGAAGGGTATTCCATGGAACAGTTGTGTCGACTGCCGTGTGCTTATTTCACTTAGGGCAATATAACCATAAAGTTTGAAGACATGAGGTACATTCATGAATTATGGAGCAGATTTTTTTTTAATTGTAAACATTTTAGGAAAAAAGGCAAAGCTCTGCTGTGAATAACTGGTAAGAAAGAACTGTATAAAGTTCCACAACCATATGTCAATATTTTGCCAAATTAAGAGCTATGTTAAGTTGCAGGTTTAAGTTTTATTAAAAGGGGCACAACTCTGTCAAATGAAATTCAGAGTTATTTGACATGTCAATGGCATTTGAGAAAGAAACTGTATAAAGTTTTATGAACATAGGTCAATATTTTGCGAAGTTGTGAATTTGGTTATGTTGCAGGTTAAAGTTTTATGGAAAGGGGCCAAAATGAAAGTCAGAATTATTGGACATGTGTAAAAACATTCCTTGACGTAAGATGAAGTGTGTGAAGTTTCATGAACATAGGTCAAATACTGTTCAAGTTATGGCAAATAATTTTCAAGTTATGGCCAAGGTTAGATTTGTTGGAGGTTAAAGTGTGACGGACGACGGACGATGGATGGACGGACGGACGAACAAACAGAATACAGCAAGGAGCCACCTTGCAAAGGGCCATGTTTAAAGGGCCAAAAAAAAGGGGCCATAAAAAATAAAGGGCCAAGCTATAAAAATAAAGGGCGATAAATAAAGGAAAATGGACCCTTCTTTTAGAAAAAGTCCTTATTTTTGTCCAAGTATTTGAACAAATTGTGTCGAATGAACTCGGACAGCCTATGGTGGGGGCCATTTTTTAAAACCGTTTTGACTATGATCTTTGCTATCATTTGAGCACAAAAACAGGGGACCAGGCCACTTGTTGGAAAATGACCCTTTCCTTCTGGACAGGCTACTAAAATGGCCCTCTGCTCCATTTAAGCTGCATGGATGGACGGACGGATGACAACGGCGGATGACCGAAGAGGAACAAAGTGATCCCTTAGTGTCTGTCATTGCTACACAATAACATATCCAATGACTAACAACAATATCAAGTATCCAATACCTCACAACAGTATCATGTATTCAGTACTCCATTATAAAACAATAAAACAAATGTAATCACCTTTCAGCATTAAAGAATAAGTTACTACAAAATAATTATAAATAAGTGGTATCTTACCTCATGGATGATCATTGGGGCTGCCCACTGTTTTGTCAAGGCTTCAGTCCTTGTTCTATTTGAAAGATAACTCTCTCGGTCTATAATGAGACAAGGATGGATGTAAAGCAGCAGGTCTCCAAATCAAACACCGAAGGTGAAATATACAACAAGTAATTTCGGAGAATTTATGATCCACTACCTGATAGGAACTGCCAATGTAAAAATCAGTTGATATGCAGTAAAAACCTCAGCAAATATTGACAATTTTCAAAAATCAAAGGGCTGTAACTCCAGGTGGATAAGTGTGATCTGGCTGGTTATCACACTTGGCCAAGATATTATGCCCATAAGCATTGAACCCAAATTTCAAAAAGATTGAATTTTAAATGTTCAAGTAATTGAGCAGAAACTGCAAAAATCTTTGATTTTTAAAAATCCAGCTACTATAACTCTGGCATGATCTGGCTGGTTATCGAACTAATGGATGAAAAAGTATGTCCAGACACATTAACCCCAAGTTTCTTCAAGACTGGATTATAAATGTTAAAGTTATTGAGCGCAAACCATGATATTTGCAAACTGGCTGGTTATTAAACTTGACTTAGATATTACGGCCATAAACATAGATGTTAAAGATGTTAAAGTTATACAGCAGAAACTGCAAAATTCTTCAATTTTCAAAACCCCAAGGGCCATTACTCCAGCAAGATAGAACCAATCTGGCTGATTTGAACTTGGCTGAGATATTATGCCTATAAACATCGTCCTACAGTTTCATCAAGATTGGATTATACATTTTTAAGATATTAAGTGGAAACTGCAAAAATATATAAGGTGTTATAGGATGAGGATCTCAACGTTTTCAAGTTATGATCCAAAGACTATTTCCCCAGGGGGTGGGGACAGACCCCGAAGCTGATGCTGGTTGGATGATTGAATCCATCTGTTCATGCCCAGTAAGTGTATATATGGTTATAGGGTGGGGATCTTAACAGATTCCAAGTTATGACCAGGCACTGTGTCCCCAGGAGTGGGAAGAGACCGTGGGGCTGATTCTGGTTGAATAGTTGTATCCGTCTGTTCATGCTCAGTAAGTGTATAACTGTGGTTTCCGAGAAGAAAATCTTTGAAAGGTTTCCCTATTTATTTTAAGTCTATGTAGAACATGTGACCTCTGGGGTGCGGCCAAATTTGACCCTAGGGCCACCATTTGAACACAATTGATAGCGTTAATATAACAAATGCGAAATATTAAACCTCTGGCTCTTGTAGTTTTTTAGAAGATTTTTTCCCCTCCTATATATTTAAAGTCTATGAAAAACATGCAAAAGCTCTATACACAAACTCTGAACCCCGGGGATGGTACAGCCATCCCTGGGGACTTCATTTGTAAAACATTTATAGTCTAGGGGTTGGTGATTATCAATCAAGAAAAACTTTCAAAATCTGTTCAGTGATTCTTGAGAATATTTTTTTAAAGGTTTTGACCATATATAGTAATGACGGCCATCTTGGATGTCACATTGACAAAATTTGTAAACCTTTGAAAGGCAATAACCTCAGTATCATCCATGAGAAATTTGGTCAAAATTGGCCAAGTGCTTTCTGAGGAGAAGTTGTTTGAAGCAAAAGTTAACGATGACAAACGGATGACGGAAGGATGGACGACGGACGAAGAGTGATCCCAATAGCGTACCAAGTGAGCTAAAAATCCAAGGGCCATAACTCTGGCATTATAGGTGCGATCTGGCTGGTTATTGAATTTGACTTAGATATTTTGGCCATAACCATTATCCAAAAGTTTAATCAAGATTGGATTATAAATATTAAAGTTATTGGTTGTAAACGAAATTGGCGATGGAAAGGGAGAAATGCATATTTAATAGTCCCCAAACTTTGGTGGTGGGCAAAAAATGCTGAAATGTTTAATTTTTTTTTTTATAAAGACAGCATGAAATATTAATGCTATCTCATCATTTGTACCATTCTTGTACTTATATATAAATATATCCTGGTCTAGGTCTCTACCTTCTATCTACTTATCTGTATCAGTCTGTACTTACCCCCGTACCATTCTGTACTTACCTATAAATATATCCTGATCTAGGTCTCTACCTTTTATGTAATCCCCTGTATCATTCTGTACTTACCTATAAATATATCCAGATCTAGGTCTCTACCTTTTATGTCATCCCCTGTATCATTCTGTACTTACCTATAAATATATCCTGATCTAGGTCTCTACCTTATATCGCATCATCTGTCTCATTATTGTACTCATCTATAGATATAAAACTCCTAGTTTAGGTCCATCACTACCATATAATATTAAACATTATTCTTGTACTTACCTATAAATATATCAAACTCCTGGCCTAGGTCCTTCACTATCACATCATCTCCCATATCATCCTGTACTTACCTATAAATATATCAAACTCCTGGCCTAGGTCCTTCACTATCACATCATCTCCCATATCATCCTTGTACTTACCTATAAATATATCAAACTTCTGGCCTAGGTCCTTCACTATCACATCATCTCCCATATCATCCTGTACTTACCTATAAATATATCAAACTCCTGGCCTAGGTCCTTCACTATCACATCATCTCCCATATCATCCTGTACTTACCTATAAATATATCAAACTCCTGGCCTAGGTCCTTCACTATCACATCATCTCCCATATCATCCTTGTACTTACCTATAAATATATCAAACTTCTGGCCTAGGTCCTTCACTGGCACATTATCTCCTAGATCATCCTTGTACTTACCTGTATATATATATGGCCTAGGTCCTTCACTAGCACAGCATCTCCTAGATCCTTTTTGTACTTACCTATAAATATATCAAACTCATGGCCTAGGTCCTTCACTAGCACATCATCTCCCATATCATCCTGTACTTACCTATAAATATCAAACTCCTGGCCTAGGTCCTTCACGAGCACATATTTCCAAGACCATCCTGTACTTTCCTATAAATATATCAAACGTCTGGCCTAGGTCCTTCACTAGCACATCATCTCCCATATCATCCTGTACTTACCTATAAATATATCAAACTCCTGGCATAGGTCCTTCACTAGCACATCAAATCCAAGATCCTCCTGTACTTACCTATAAATATATCAAACTCCTGGCCTAGGTCCTTCACTAGCACATCATCTCCCATATCATCCTGTACTTACCTATAAATATATCAAACTCCTGGCCTAGGTCCTTCACTAGCACATCATTTCCAAGATCATCCTGCACTTTCCTATAAATATATCAAACATCTTGCCTAGTCCTTCACTAGCACATCATCTCCCATATCATCCTATACTTACCTAAAAATATATCAAACTCCTGGCCTAGGTCCTTCACGAGCACATATTTCCAAGACCATCCTGTACTTACCTATAAATATATCAAACTCCTGGCCTAGGTCCTTCACTAGCACATCATTTCCAAGATCTTCCTGCACTTTCCTATAAATATATCAAACGTCTTGCCTAGGTCCTACACTAGCACATCATCTCCCATATCATCCTGTACTTACCTATAAATTTATCAAACTCCTGGCCTAGCTCCTTCACGTGCACGGCATCGCCAAGATCATCCTGTACTTTCCTATAAATATATCAAATGTCTGGCCTAGGTCCTTCACTAGCACACCATCTCGCATATCATACGTGTACTTACCTATAAATATATCAAACTCCTGGCCTAGGTCCAGCAATAGCACATCATCTTCTACTTACCTATACATATATTGAACGTCTGGCCTAGGTCGTTCACTAGCACACCATCTCCCATATCATCCTTGTACTTACCCATAAATATATCAAACTCCTGTCCTAGGTCCTTCAATAGCACATCATCTCCAAGATCATCCTGTCTTTACCTATAAACATATCAAACTCCTGGCCTAGGTCCTTCATCAGCACACCATCTCCCATATCATCCTTGTACTTACCTATAAAAAAAGTTAAATCAAACTCCTGGCATAGGTCCTTCACTAGCACAGCATATCCCATATCATCCTTGTACTTACCTATAAATATTTCAAACTCATGGCCTAGGTCCTTCACTAGCACATCATCTCCAAGATCATCCTGTACTTACCTATAAACATATCAAACTTCTGGCCTAGGTCCTTCACTAGCACAGCATCTCCTAGATCCTTTTTATACTTACCTATAAACATATCAAACTCCTGGCCTAGGTCCTTCACTAGCACATCATCTCCCAGATCATCCTTGTACTTACCTACAAATATATCAAACATCTGACATAGGTCCTTCACTAGCACAGCATCTCCAATATCATCCTTGTACTTACCTATAAATATATCAAACAACTGGCATAAGTCCTTCACTAGCAAAGCATCTCCTAGATCGTTTTATACTTACTTATAAATACATCAAACTCCTGGCCTAGGTCCTTCACTAGCACATCATCTCCCAGATCATCCTTGTACTTAACTATAAATATATCAAACGTCTGGCCTAGGTCCTTCACTAGCACATCATCTCCCAGATCATCCTTGTACTTAACTATAAATACATCAAACTCCTGGCCCAGGTCCTTCACTAGCACATCATCTCCCAGATCATCCTTGTACTTAACTATAAATACATCAAACTTCTGGCCCAGGTCCTTCACTAGCACAGCATCTCCTAGATCCTTTTTGTACTTACCCATAAATATATCAAACTCCTGGCTTAGGTCCTTCACTGGCACATCATCTCCCATATCATCCTTGTACTTACCTTTAAATATATCAAACTCCTGGCTTAGGTCCTTCACTAGCACTTCATCTCCCAGATCATCCTGTACTTACATATAAACATATCAAACTTCTGGCCTAGGTCCTTCACTAGCACAGCATCTCCTAGATCCTTTTTGTACTTACCCATAAATATATCAAACTCCTGGCTTAGGTCCTTTACTAGCACATCATCTCACAGATCATCCTTGTACTTAACTATAAATATATCAAACTCATGGCCTAGGTCTTTCACTAGCACATCATCTCCCTGATCATCCTGTACTTACATATAAACATATCAAACTTCTGGCCTAGGTCTTTCACTAGCACAGCAAACTCCTGGCCTAGGTCCTTCACTGGCAAAGCATCTCCTAGATCCTTTTTATACTTACCTAAACATATACCAAACTCCTGGCCTAGGTCCTTCACTGGCACATCATCTCCTAGATCCTTTTTGTACTTACCTATACATATATCAAACTCCTGGCCTAGGTCCTTCACAGGCAAAGCATCTCATAGATCCCTTTTATACTTACCTATACATATACCAAACTCCTGGCCTAGGTCTTTCACCAGCATATCATCTCCCATATCATCCTTGTATTTACCTATAAATATATCAAACTCCTGGCCTAGATCCTTCACTAGTACATCATCTCCCTTATCATCCTTGTATTTACCTATAAATATATCAAACTCCTGGCCTAGGTCGTTCACTGGCACATCATCTCCCAGATCATCCTTGTACCTGAGGTTGATGACATCACTGGAGATCTTGGTGGCAGATCCGCCAGAACTATCGTGCCAGGTATAGTAGTTCTTGGGCTGACGTATCGCCTTTATTTACAATGGATAATTATCTGTTTGTTTAACTGAGTTGAAGTTTAATTTTTTTAGAAATTATCCTGTTGACTTATAGCAACTTTTGATATTAACTAGATATGTTAATGGGACACGGATGCCCCAACTGAAAACAATCTGCAGAAAATTTAAAATTTGAAGAAAAAAGGGCCATAACTCTGAAATACAAGATGGATTTTGATGTGGAATCGATATGCACATGCTTATCTATGATATGACATCATATATAAGCATCCTGTACAGTTTTAAAACAATCGGTTGAAAACTGTGGGAGGAGATAGATACACAAGATATTTTAGCATAAAATTCAACAAATAAAAGGGACGTAATTCTGATAATACATCCTTGATTTTGACGACAAATCAGTATGCACATCTTGACATCACAGGTAAGCATCCTGTAAAGTTTCGGAACAATCATGTTGGAGGAAATAGACATGCAAGATATTTTAAAGTAAATTTGAAGAAAAAGGGCCATAACTCTGGTAATCCGAGGTCGATTTTGAAGTCTAATCAATATGCACATCTTGGCATCATAGGAAACAATCCTGTAAAGTTTTGAAACAATCAGTTGAAAACTGTGGGAGGAAATAGACACATACCTTTTGGGATGGACAGACATGGTTAACGCTATACGCCTTCTCACCAGTCGGTGGTGGGGGCACACCAATAATAATTAAGGTTAAACTTGTGAAATAGATTAGCTTGTTGTTAATTATTCAGATACATTTTAAAGCTGTGCAACGGTAAGACTTTTTAAGAGTAAGTCTACCATATAGTGGTTATTCTTGTTTGTTACAGTAAATTAATCAAAAATTGGACATAAAATATTTGCTATTAATGTCATCTTATACTGAAAAAGCATACTAGGGGAGCCAATGAAGTATCATTTCAACAATCTCACTATGTGAGCCCATAACAAGTAATTTCAATGAGGGACGAGCCACTCATAGAGGAAATAGTTTTAATTAGCAACATAGCTACCATGAAAGCACATATGCATAAAACCTGTCATATGTAGGCATACAACCTGTAACATGTAGGCATACAACCTGTCATATGTAGGCATACAACCTGTCAAACACTGATTTGCAACATGCCACATGTAGGCATACAACCTGTCACACATTGATGTAAAATATGCCACATGTAGGCATACAACATGTCACATGTAGGCATACAACCTGTCATGTGCAGGCGTACAGCCTGTCATATGTAGCCATGCAACCTGTCACATGTAGGCATACAACCTGTCACATGTAGGCATACAACCTGCCACATATAGGCATACAACAAGTCATGTGTAAGCATACAACCTGCCACATGTAGGCATACAACCTGCCATATGTAGGCATACAACCTGTCACATACAGGCATACAGCCTGTCACATGTAGGCACACAGCCTGTCACATGTAGACATACAACATGTCACATGTAGGCATACAACATGTAACAGGTAGGCATACAATTGCCACATGCAGGCATGCAGGCATACAGCCTGTCACATGTAGGCATACAACATGTCACATGTAGGCATACAACCTGCCACATGTAGGCATACAACCTGCCACATGTAGGCATGCAACCACATGTAGGCAAACAACCTGCAACATGTAGGCATACAACATATCACATGTAGGCATACAACATGTCACATTTAGGCATACAACATGTCACATGTAGGCATACAACCTGCCACATGTAGGCATACAACCTGACCTATGTAGGCATACAACATGTCACATGTAGGCATACAATATGCCCTATGTAGGCATACCTGTCACATGTAGGCATACAACCTGTCACATGTAGGTATATGACCTTCCACATGTAGGCATACAATCTGCCCTATGTAGGCATACAACCTGTCACATGTAGGCAAACAAACTGTCACATATAGACATACAACCAGTCACATGTAGGCATACAACCTGCCACATGGGGTGCACTTTATTGGTATGACGATCCGGATGTGCCGGACTGAACTGGTCACATGATCGGTACACCGAAATGTGCCGAGCTATTCTATCAGGGCTAGACGGCATATGCCGATTGGATGCGCGCGCAGACACCTGGAATGAATCGAGTGAATATCGGGTTAAACCGGCACACCGCGGCATATAACCGGGATACTAATAAAGTGCACCCATGTAGGCATAATATCTGCCCTATGTAGGCATACAACCTGTCATATGCAGGCATACAACATGTTAGATGTAGGCATACAATCTGTCACATGTAGGCATTCAACTCGTCACATCTATCTAGGCATACAACCTGACACATGTAGGCATACAACCTTCCACTTGTAGGCATACAATCTGCCCTATGTAGGCATACAACTGTCACATGAAGGCATACAACCTGTCACAATGAGGCATTTAACCTGTCACATGTAGGCATACAACCTGCAACATGTAGGTGTAAAATCTGCCCTATGTAGGCATACAACCTGTCACATGTAGGCATAAAATCTGCCCTATGTAGGCATAAACCTGTCCCATGTAGGCATACAACGTGCCCTATGTAGACATTAAACCTGTCATGTGTAGGCATATAACCTGTCACATATAGACATACAACCTGCCCTATGTATGCATCCAACATGTCACATGTAGGCATACAATCTGCCCTATGTAGGCATACAACCTGACACATGTAGGCATACAACCTGTCACATGTAGGCATACAATCTGCCACATGTATGCATAAAATCTGCCCTATGTAGGCATACAACCTGCCCTATGTAGGCATACAACCTGCCCTATGTAAGAATACAACCTGTCACTTGTAGGCATACAGCCTGCCCTATGTAGGCATACCACCTGTCACATGTAGGCATACAACCTGCCACATACAACCTGTCACATGTAGGCATACAGCCTGCCATATGTAAGCATACAACATGCCACATGTAGGCATACAACCTGTCATATGTAGGCATACAACATGTCATACATAAATGTACTACCTGTCATATGTAAGCATACAACCTGTCCTATGTAAGCATACAACCTCTCAAATGTAGGCATACCACCTGCCATATGTAGGCATACCACCTGCCAAATGTAGGCATACCACCTGCCATATGTAGGCATACAACCTGTCATATGTAGGCATACAACATGTCATACATAAATGTACTACCTGTCATATGTAAGCATACAACCTGTCCTATGTAAGCATACAACCTCTCAAATGTAGGCATACCACCTGCCATATGTAGGCATACCACCTGCCAAATGTAGGCATACCACCTGCCAAATGTAGGCATACCACCTGCCATATGTAGGCATACAACCTGTCATATGTAGGCATACAACATGTCATACATAAATGTACCACCTGTCATATGTAAGCATACAACCTGTCCTATGTAAGCATACAACCTCTCAAATGTAGGCATACCACCTGCCATATGTAGGCATACCACCTGCCAAATGTAGGCATACCACCTGCCAAATGTAGGCATACCACCTGCCATATGTAGGCATACAACCTGTCATATGTAGGCATACAACATGTCATACATAAATGTACTACCTGTCATATGTAAGCATACAACCTGTCCTATGTAAGCATACAACCTCTCAAATGTAGGCATACCACCTGCCATATGTAGGCATACAACCTGTCATATGTAGGCATACAACATGTCATACATAAATGTACTACCTGTCATATGTAAGCATACAACCTGTCCTATGTAAGCATACCACCTGCCATATGTAAGCATACCACCTGCCATATGTAAGCATACAACCTGCCATATGTAAGCATACCACCTGTCCTATGTAAGCATACCACCTGCCATATGTAAGCATACAACCTGTCCTATGTAAGCATACAACCTGCCATATGTAAGCATACCACCTGTCCTATGTAGGCATACCACCTGCCAAATGTAGACATACCACCTGCCAAATGTAGGCATACCACCTGCCATATGTAGGCATACAACCTGTCATATGTAGGCATACAACATGTCATACATAAATGTACTACCTGTCATATGTAAGCATACAACCTGTCCTATGTAAGCATACCACCTGCCATATGTAAGCATACCACCTGCCATATGTAAGCATACCACCTGCCATATGTAAGCATACCACCTGTCCTATGTAAGCATACCACCTGCCATATGTAAGCATACAACCTGTCCTATGTAAGCATACAACCTGTCATATGTAAGCATACAACCTGTCCTTTGTAGGCATACAACATGTCATACATAAATGTACTACCTGTCATATGTAAGCATACCACCTGTCCTATGTAAGCATACCACCTGCCATATGTAAGCATACAACCTGTCCTATGTAAGCATACAACCTCTCAAATGTAGGCATACCACCTGCCATATGTAGGCATACCACCTGCGAAATGTAGGCATACCACCTGTCATATGTAGGCATACAACCTGTCATATGTAGGCATACAATCTGTCATATGCAGGCATACAACATGTCATACATAAATGTACCACCTGTCATATGTAAGCATACAACCTGTCCTTTGTAGGCATAGAACATGCCACATACAGGCATGAGTTTAGTAAAGATTAGATGGTAAATTAAAGAGCACTTATGAAGCAAAATATAGCATTTTAAACAATTCAAGAGCCAAAACTGTGTTGTTTCTTGTCCAGTTTGTCTAGTTTTTGAAACTCTTCTGAGCTTTAAATGACACTAACATCCTGCCAAAGATTCGTCAAGATCAGATGAAAAGGAATAAAATGTCATTTTTAGTAAAACCTGGGACGTAACTCTGGTATTACTAATCTGCTGTAGCTGCTTTTCGAACTCGTCTGAGTTTTTATTAAAAACCATGACAAAATGTATCATGCTCACAATGCAAAATTTAACAGATGGACAGATGTCCGGACCGACAACGGACAACATGTCATCATATAAGCCTGTCTTCCGTAAAAGCATAATTTTCAAATGGCTCTAGAAGAGTATCCTTGTGTATACGACCTAAAACATAATAGAACAATCTAACCTACCTCTGTCTGCACAAAGAAGCTAGTTTCATTACCCGGTTCTCCAAACACCAACTGTGATTTAGGAACTACCACTCGTGAATTGCCGCCAACTTCAAATGAGGGTGCTGTGAATATTGGACAATTGGACATGGTAAGATATTCATTTTATATAAATAAACATCTATTTATTTTCTGTAAAATGTTTGTTTTGGAAAAAAGTATGCTTGGCAATTTCTAATACTGTGAACAAACAGAATTAATAGAAGCAGTGTCCTTGAAACAGCAAATTATGTTCAATATACATACATGTGCTCTGGTTGCTTTAGTGCGATAGTAAACAGTAGTTTTAAAAAATTCAAATCAGGGAAAATGGAAAAATATTTCAGACAGGGGCCTCTTTTTGTTGCTAAAATTCAGACATTTCAACATGGGAAAACATAGTGTTAAACATTCAGTGATGACACATTACTGATCCCTGTAAAAAAACTAACCTGCTAGATAACAGAACAATTACACTACACTAGAAGGGTGTTCCACGGAACACTTGTGTAGCCTGCCATAAGCTTATTTCAGCAAGGAAATTCTAACTATGAAGGTTGAAGACAGGGTGTGCAATCCTTTATGAATTATGGAGCAGAATATTTTTTAAACAAGAAATATCACTGTGATAAATGCCCCCGAAGTGTCCTTTGACCTCTACGTATGACCTTGACCTTGGAGCCATGGAACTGGATTTGTGCATGACACCTCATTTGGTTGTGGTGAGCACTTGTGCCAAGTTATTTGAAAATCCGTCCAGGCACGCAAAAGTTATTGACCGGACACAATTTGACCTTTGACCTCTAAATATGACCTTGACCTTGGGGCCACAGACCTGGTGGTGAGCACTTGTGCCAAGTTATTTGAAAATCCGTCTGTGAATGCCAGAGTTATGTTATTGACAGGACACAATTTGACTTTTGACCTCCAAGTGTGACCTTGACCTCAAAGACCTGGGTTTTGCGCGCTACATATCATCTTGTTATGGTGATCACTTGTGCCAAGTTATTTAAAAATCCCTACAGGGGTTGTGACGGTCCGGACACGAAATTGCATACCTGTTTTTCACCTATGAACTGCAAGTGCGACCTTGACCTTTGAGGTACGGACCTGGGTTTTGCGCACGACACATCGTCTTGTTATGGTGATGGTGATCACTTGTGCCAAGTAATTTAAAAATCCTTGAAGGGGTTGTGACGTTACTGTCCGGACACGAAATTAGTACCTGTTTTTGACCTATAAACTTCAAGTGTAACCTTGACCTTTGAGGTATGGATCTGGGTTTTGCAGGGGACACGAAACTGTGTACCTGTTTTTGACCTATGAGCTTCAAGTGTGACCTTGACCTTTGAGGTACGGACCTGGGTTTTGCGGGGGACACATCGTCTTGTTATGGTGATCACTTGCACCAAGTTATTTAAAAACAAGAGGCCCAAGAGGGCCTGTGGACGCTCTACTGGCTAAACATAAAGTTTATGTATAATATCATTCAACCGGAACATGGCGATGACATACGCAACTAGGCTTGGTACTGATCATCCCTGCAAAGTTTTGTTGAAATCCAGCCAGACGTTCAGGAGAACTAGTCTGTATGAAGTTATTGTACTAAAACCTTTAAGGAGTCATAACTCTGCCAAAATTCATTCAACCAGAATACGGCATAGGTCCAACTAGGCTTGGTACTGATCATCCCCACCAAGATTCGCTGAAATCCGGCAAGGAGTTCAGAAGAGACTAATCTGGACAAAGTTTGTCTGTTAAAACCTTTAAAGGGCCATAACTCTGCCAAAAATAATTCAACAGGAATATGGCGATGATATGCACAACTAGGCTTGACACTGATCATCCTTGTCAAGTTCAGCTGAAATCCAGCCAGGGGTTCAGGAGAATTCGCCCGGCAAATGTTTTGCATCAAAAACCTTTAAAGGGCCATAACTCTGCCAAAAATCGGTAAAGTGGAATGCGACGATGATATGCACAACTAGGCTGGGTGCTGATTATCCCGTAAAGTTTCGTTGAAATCTGGCGAGGGGTTCAGGAGAACTAGTCCAGACAAAGTTTGTGTATTAAAACCTTTAAAGGGCCATAACTCTGCCAAAAATCATTCAACCGGAACATGGTGATGATTTCCACAACTAGACCTGGAACTGATCATCCCTAAAAAGTTTCGTTTAAATCTGGACATCGGTTCAGGAGAACTAGTCTGGACAAAGTGTGTATTAAAACCTTTAAAGGGACATAACTCCACCAAAATCATTCAACCGAAACACGGTGATGATATGTACAACTAGGCTTGGTACTGATCATCCCTGAAAAGTTTTACTGAAATCCGTCCAAATGAAGACCCTTTCGTCTTACTGAGGCCAAAATATAGCATTTTTCAGAAAATCAAGGGCCACAACTCCGGTGTAAATGGTCCAATCTGGCTGTTTTTCAAATTTTCAGAGCTTTCATTGCTGTTAACAATATCATAAAGTTTGGTAAAGATTGTATGAAAAATGAAGGCCCTATCGTCTTAATGAGGCAAAATATAGCATTTTTAACTAAATCAAGGGCCATAACTCCGCTATTACTGGTCCCATCTGGCAGGTTTTCAAACTTTTCCAAGCTTTCATTGACATTAACAATTTGGTAAAATTTGGTAAAGATCGAATGAAGAATGAAGGACCTATCGTCTTAACGAGGCAAAATATAGCATTTTTAACTAAATCAAGGGCCATAACTCCGCTGTTACTGGTATGATCTGGCTGGTTTTCGAACTTGTCCAAGCTTTCATTGATATTAACAACCTGTTAAAGTTTGGTAAAGATCGGTTGAAAAATGAAGGCCCTATCATCTTAACGAGGCAAAATATAGCAAGATAGCATTTTTAACTAAATCAAGGGCCATAACCCCGCTGTTACTGGTCCGATCTGGCTGGTTTTCAAATTTATCCGAGCTTTCATTGATATTAACAACCTGTTAAAGTTTGGTAAAGATCGGATGAGAAATGAAGGCCCTATTGTCTTAACGAGACAAAATTAACAGACGACGGACGGACGGAAGGACGGACGGAGACGGACAGACGGACGGACGGACCACGGACCACGGACAACTCACCAGTAGAGCTAAAAAATGCAGGGGTTGTGACGTTACGGTCCGGACATGAACTTCGGAATGACGGACAGAATCCAGACGGACGGACGGACGGTGCGATTACTATAGGCCCCCGAAATTGTTTCGGGGGCATAAAAATTGTTAAAATTTATGAAAAGGGGCAAAACTCTGCATTGAATAATTGATAAGGAGGAACTGTATAAAGTTTCAAGACCATAGGTCAGTATTTTGCCAAGTTATAAGCTAGGTTAGGTTGCAGGTTAAAGTTTTATGAAAGGGGGCATACTCTGCCGAAATTAAAGTCATGAGTTATTGGACAAGTCAACAGCATTGGATAACTGATAAATTGATTGAATTAGATTTTATAGTCGCACCAACAGCTAAGGTCATATGGCGACTTTCCAGCTTCCATTGGTGGAGGAAGACCCCAGGTGCCCCTCCGGGCAATTTTCGTGCACGGGCGGGCACCTGGGTAGAACCACCGACGTTCCGCAAGCCAGCTGGATAGCTTCCTCACTTAAAGATTCCTAGGCCCCTGAGGGATCGAACCTACAGCGGTGAGGGGCAAGTGATTTCAAGTCAGAGACGTTAACCACTCGGCCACGGACACCCCTGGATAACTGATAAAGAAAAACTGCATAAATGTTTATGACCATATATCAATATTTTGCAAAGTTGGGAGCCAGGTTAGGTTGCATCTTAAAGTCTTATGAAAAGGGCATAATGAAAATCAGAGTTATAGGTCATAGGTCACAAAGTTCTTTGGGGTGAGATGAATAGGTGTTAGAAGCTTCATAAACATAGGTCAAATTCTTGTTAAGTTATGGCCAGTTAGGTTGCAGGTTAGGTTGCAGGTTAAAGTTTTATGGAAAGGGTCATACATCTGCCAAATTGAAAGTCAGAGTTATTGAACATGTGCAACGGCATTCCTTGAGGTAAGATGAAGATATGTGTGAAGTTTTATGAACATAGCGTAGGACAAATATTTTTCAAGTTCCGCTGCATGAAATAAGGTCAAACAATTCTTTAGCTAAGAGTAATTACAATGAACAGTACTCGAGAAAAAATAATATCAAAATAATGGACATAAAAGAAAAACCTGCTGAAAATGAAAAGACCTAATTGCTGAGGTGTCCAAGTTGCTTAGGAAAAAGGATGTTACAACTGACCCCAGTAAAATCCTTGCCATCCATAGAATCCCAGGCAAGGAAGGCCATCCCAAGCCGGTGCTGATAAAATTTACAAACAACACCGAGAAGAAGAATGTCATGATTCACATGACGGCATTCAAAAACATGGGCAACCGTATAGTTGACGACGTCACCAGACTTAATGCTGGACTAATAAAACGACTATTAGACCATCCCGCCATTACCCAGTCATGGTATTTTAATGGATACATATATGGGAAGATATCAAAGACGGTACAGATTCGACCTTTTCGACAAAGTGGAGGACATTATTGCGAAGTAAAAACACAAACTGAACAGAGGATGACTATTGTCATCAAATTACTTTTTGTAATTTTTGCTTTCTGTGTTACTGTATAATAACCGTGGATTTATTTGAAAATAGTTTCTATTACCAGGATTATTTTGTTATCTAAAACAGTGACCATTAAATCAAAGGTATCTAAACAATTGTGGTTGTATTTTGTAAGTTTTTTTGTGTATGTGTGCTTTAGAATGGATTGGGTGATTTACTCATAATTACACGTAATTGCAGCTATTAAATTTAATGTTTGTGCTTCGAACAGTTAATTGAGTGATCATTTAAATAAATCATTCAACCTTACGGATAATAACAGTGATTTACAGTAGTATGGATATGAGACAATACTACTTTGGTGCTATTGCTGGATACAATTATGGGATTATAAACTTTGGACATTCATTTATTTGTGGATACTTATAAGATTGGTGAGTGAGCTATTAACAGTTAAACTTCATAAAATGTATGAAACATGGATGGCAGTAGGTGATGATATATTCTGTCTGAATATAAACTATATACAGATGATATCATGTAGGTGTTAGTTGGTCAGTCCAATATTTAAAATGGTTAAAACACTATATTCAGATGGGATCACATAAGCTCAACACAGATAACATCATCATACATGTATGCGTTTGTCTGTCTGTCCTACATTAAATACGTATAAATTTTATTTATACATTTTCACATAAATAGGCTAGGAAAAAATAATACTTTGAAATTAAATTAAAAACTCACTTGAGTATTTTACATTATTATTGTCTATTTCTCTTTTATTACATGTGTAAAAATTTGAAATACAAAGAATTAATCTTTACAGTTAGATTTTTTTTTTTAACTATCAACTTAAATTGTAATTCCAAAATACTGAATATGAACAACACGGGTTTCTATTAGTATCAGAGTTTTGTGCATTTCACATTTAAGATGATAGTGCACGTTTCAGGTGAATATTTTTTTTCATATTTTTTTCATTTTATTCTACTTTTTTAATTAACTCCTCTGTGTGCAACAAACAATTTATACTGAATATATATACAAACAATTTATACTGAATATGGAACTTAAAATATTATCTGTTAATTGTCAGGGTCTTGGTTCTGTTGAAAAACGATTAGATGTTTTTAATTACTTGAAGTCTAAAAAATGTGATATATATTGTCTGCAAGATATTCATTCAACTCATATATCTGAAAAGTTTATTGAATCACAGTGGGGCAGTAAATGCCTTTTTTCTTCATATTCTTCAAACTCAAGAGGAGTAGCAGTCTTATTTAATAAAAACATAGATTTTAAAGTTCATAATCATATAAATGACCCTGACGGTAATTATTTAATAGTAGATTTAAATGTTGATAATAACAGATTTACACTTGTTTCATTATATGGCCCAAATAGTGACTGTCCTACCTTTTTTGAAAACCTGATTTCACAGGTAAACACCTTCAATAATAACTCCACTATTCTCTGTGGTGATTTTAATGTGGTACAGGATCCAAAACTAGATTGTTTGAATTACAAATACATTAACAATGTTGCATCACATAATAAATTACTAGAAATTAAAGATCAATATAATTTAGTTGATCCATTTAGAGAATGGATACTAGGCGATATACATGGAGAAGGAAAACCCCTTTAAAACAAGCTTGAGGCTTGATTTTTTTCTAGTATCAGAATCACTATTATCATCAATTAATAATTGTTCAGTTGCATCTAGTTACAGATCAGACCACTCTATGATTATTTTGAATATTACGTTTACACCTTTTAGAAAAGGTAAGCCATTATGGAAACATAACAATAGTTTGCTGCAAGATATAAATTACTTAACTGTTATAAATGAAACAAGAGGCCCAAGAGGGCCTGTGAACGCTCTACTGGCTGTTATACCATTGATGAATCGAGTCGTACTACATGGTGTCTAGAGTGTACACAAGGTTTTTCAAGTATTTGACCTAGTGACCTAGTTTTTGACCCCATGGGACCCATTTTCGAACTTGACCAAAATATAATTAAGACAACATTTCGACAAAGTTTCATCAAGATCGGGTCAGAAATATGGCCTCTAGAGTGTACTTGTGACCTAGTTTTTGACCCTGTGTGACCCATTTTCGAACTTTAGCAAGCTATAATTGAGACAAATATTCTGACAAAATTGCATCAAGATCAGGTCAAAAATATGGCCTCTAGAGTGTACACACGGTTTTTCCAAAGTTTGACCTAGTGACCTAGTTTTTAACACCATGTGACCCATTTTTGAACTTGACCAAGATATAATTAAGACAAACATTTTGACAAAGAGTGTACACAAGGTTTTTCCAATATTTGACCTAGTGACCTAGTTTTTAACCCCATGTGACCCATTTTCAAACTTGACCAAGATATAATTAAGACAAACATTCTGACAAAGTTGCATCAAGCTCGGGTCAAAAATATGGCCTCTAGAGTGTACACAAGGTTTTTCCAATATTTGACCTAGTGACCTAGTTTTTAACTTCATGTGACCCATTTCCGAACTTGATCAAGATATAATTAAGATAAACAATTTGACAAAATTTCATCAAGATTGGGTAACAAATATGACCTCTAGAGTGTACACAAGGTTTTTCAAGTATTTGACCTAGTGACCTAGTTTTTGACCCCACATGACCCATTTTTGAACTTGACCAAGATTTCATTGAGACAAACATTCTCACAAAGTTTCATCAAGATTGGGTCAAAAATATGGCCTCTAGAGTGTACACACGGTTTTTCCAAAGTTTGACCTAGTGACCTAGTTTTTAACACCATGTGACCCATTTTTAAACTTGACCAAGATATAATTAAGACAAACATTTTGACAAAGTTTCATCAAGATTGGGTCAGAAATACGGCTTCTAGAGTGTACACAAGGTTTTTCAAGTATTTGACCTAGTGACCTAGTTTTTAACCCCATGTGACCCATTTTCAAACATGACCAAGATATAATTAAGACAAACATTCTGACAAAGTTGCATCAAGCTCAGGTCAAAAATATGGCCTCTAGAGTGTACACAAGGTTTTTCCAATATTTGACCTAGTGACCTAGTTTTTGACCCCACATGACCCATTTTCGAACTTGACCAAGATTTCATTGAGACAAAGAATTAAGATAAACATTCTGACAAAGTTGCATCAAGCTCGGGTCAAAAATATGGCCTCTAGAGTGTACACAAGGTTTTTCCAATATTTGACCTAGTGACCTAGTTTTTAACTTCATGTGACCCATTTTCGAACTTGATCAAGATATAATTAAGATAAACAATTTGACAAAGTTTCATCAAGATTGGGTCAGAAATATGGCCTCTAGAGTGTACACAAGTTTTTTCAAGTATTTGACCTAGTGACCTAGTTTTTGACCCCACATGACCCATTTTTGAACTTGACCGAGATTTCATTAAGACAAACATTCTGACAAAGTTTCATCAAGATCAGGTCAAAAATATGGCCTCTAGAGTGTACACACGGTTTTTCCAAAGTTTGACCTAGTGACCTAGTTTTTAACACCATGTGACCCATTTTTGAACTTGACCAAGATATAATTAAGACAAACATTTTGACAAAGTTTCATCAAGATTGGGTCAGAAATACGGCTTCTAGAGTGTACACAAGGTTTTTCAAGTATTTGACCTAGTGACCTAGTTTTTAACCCCATGTGACCCATTTTCAAACTTGACCAAGATATAATTAAGACAAACATTCTGACAAAGTTGAATCAAGCTCGGGTCAAAAATATGGCCTTTAGAGTGTACACAAGGTTTTTCCAATATTTGACCTAGTGACCTAGTTTTTGAACCCACATGACCCATTTTCGAACTTGACCGAGATTTCATTGAGACAAACATTCTGACAAAGTTTCATGATGATTGCATCAGAAATGTGGCCTCTAGAGTGTACACAAGCAAAAGTTAACGGACGGACGACGGACGGACGGACGACGGACGACGGACGACGGAAGACGGACAACACACCATCCCATAAGCTCTGCTGGCCCTTGGCCAGTAGAGCTAAAAATCAATGATATAAAAACTCAGTATGCAGTACCGATATATCAAACAGATAACATAAAAAACATACCAAATGAAGAAATTCAATTTACCATAAATGACCAACTATTCTTAGAAACTTTATTAATGGAATTAGGGGTAAATCAATTTCGTATTCATGTTTCAAAAAGAAAGAAAATGAAAGAATTGAAAAGGAATTAATAGATGAAATTGAAAAAATTGAACATGATCTATCACAAAATAATATGGAACGACTAGAAACATTAAAAGATTCCTTAAAAAATATAAGAAAACTAAAAATGCAAGGTATATTAATTAGATCACATGCTCAAATAATAGAAGAGGATGAAAAGCCATCAAAATATTTCTGTAACTTAGAGTCTCATAGTTATTCAAGTAAAATAATTCCAAAAATAGAAAAAGAAAATGGTACATTTATTACAAACCAAGATGAAATTTTAGACGAAGCTAAAACATTTTACCAAACATTGTACAGAAATAAAGATCTTGAACTTTTAGATGTAAATTTAGAACTTGAACTTGAAGATTGAACAGTGCTTAAATTATGTAACCAAGAATCCTCTGCTATTGAGGGGCTTTTAACATATGAACAGGCTACTACTTCGCTTAAATCTATGGCAAATAACCGCAGTCCTGGTACTGATGGATTTAGTGCAGACTTTTTTAAGGTATTTTGGAGTCAGATTGGTCATTTTGTTATAAGATCACTAAATTATGGTTTTATAAATAAAGAGTTATCAATTACTCAAAAACAGGGAATAATAACATGCATCCCAAAAGATAACAAATCTAGATATCAAATAAAAAACTATAGACCAATTTCTTTACTAAATTCTATATATAAAATAGCATCAGGAGCAATAGCAAATAGAATAAAAACAACATTAAATAAACTAATTCATAAAGATCAGACAGGTTTCATGGCAGGCAGATATGTAGGGGAAAACACAAGAATTTTATACGATGTAATGCATTATGCAGAGGAAAACAATTTACCTGGCTTACTTTTATTAGTGGACTTTGAAAAAGCGTTTGACTCACTTTCATGGAAATTTATAGACAAAGTTATGACTCTTTTTGGTTTTGGTAATTCTATTATATCATGGGTCCATGTCCTTTATAAAAATGCTGCACTAGCAGTCACTCAGGGAGGTAATATTTCGTCTTTTTTTAACATAGGAAGAGGTTGTCGACAGGGAGACCCACTATCTCCATATATTTTTATTCTATGCTCTGAAATACTAGCAATTAAAATCAGAAATAATAAAAACATTAAAGGAATTAAAATTAACAATACTGAGTTTAAAATTTCTCAATATGCAGATGACACGTCCACAATTCTTGATGGATCAGAGTCCTCTCTATATGAAACACTTAATGAGCTCACAAAATTTGCAAATATCTCAGGGTTATGCGTTAACTTTGATAAAACACAGGTTGTGTGGATTGGAATTAAGAAATACAGTAGTCAGACAATAAAAAAACGAAATGGAAACTAAACTGGGAAAAAAACGATTTTAAATTATTAGGAATATATTTTCATGTCGATCTAGACAAAATGAATAATATCAATTATAAGGAAAAAATAAATACTATAAAATTTAAAATTAAACAATGGAAAAGAAGATATTTGACCCCATAAGGGAAAATTACTGTTATCAAAAGTTTGCTTTTACCTATTTTAAACCATATTTTTTTAGCATTACCAAATCCTAATGAAAACATAATCAAAGAAATAAATTCAATTTTTTATGATTTCATATGAGGCGGGACAGCCAAAATAAAACAAAAAAGTTATTATTAAACAATACATTGAAGGGGGGTTAAAAATGATCAACATTGAAGCATTTATTTTAGCCCTTAAGGCAACACCAGGATTAGAAGATTACTACGGAAAGGGGGAAACTGGACTGAAATAATAGAACACGAAATTAGTTTATCAAGTTTTACCAAGTTTGGAAATGCTTACACAGAAAAAAAGATCAACACAATTAGCAATACATTTTGGCGGGATGTTCTTAAATCACACAATAACATAATACAATTAAACAAAATATCAACTTTTGAACAGTTTCTTCAGACGCCAATATTTCAAAATAATAATTTGTTAGTAGGTGGAAAACCCATAATAAATAAGCTATGGAATGAAAAAGGTATATATTTTATTAATGATTTAGTGTCAGAAAAAGGAGAATTTTTAACAGAAACAGAATTTAAAAAAGTATACAACCTAAAAACCAACTTTCTACAGTTTCATGGAATAACTCAAGCAATAAAAAAATTAGCAAAGACAAATTGCATAATTATGAACAATAAAAAAATGCAAAATCCTCTTTTACCCACCACTATAAATATATATTTTAAATCCATAAAAGGTTGCCAACATTTTTACAATGTTCTAAATAATAATGATGAAGTACCCAGTTCAAAATTTAAATGGGAGCAAATTTATAATATTTCAGAGGAAACATGGAAAGACATATTCTTATCACCTTTCAAATATAAATATAGTTCAACCTTACAATGGTTTCAAGCCAGAATTGATCATAGAATTTTACCAACAAGGAAATACTTGAAAATAATTAAAGCTGTCCCAAGCTCATTATGTCTTTACTGTAATCAAGAGAAAGTATTATTCATTTACTCTGGACATGTCCTTCAACAAGATCATTTCTTCAAAAAATACAATCATGGTTTATAAGGAACAGTATTACTTTGCCTTTTATTGAAGAATTATTTATATTTAATATAGGAGAACAATATATACTAGCTGATTTGAATATCATATTAGAAATTAAATACTATATTTTCTCGGCCAAAAAAAATAACTTCTCCATTATCTATTACTGCACTTCACAACAGACTTAAACACTCCTTCAGGGCAAAAAAATATATAGCAAGTTAAAGATAATACCTTAAAAACCTTTGAAAATAAATGGAACAAATACTAACTTTATTCCAAGATTAAATTTAATAAACACCAGTTTAGTCCCTTCCACAGAACTTGTGTTATATCCGGGCTCTCGTAAAACAAAGGTTGAAAAATATATATATAAATAGATTAATAAGTAAAGATCTACTATTGTAACAAACAAGACATGTGACTAGACCCTGACAATAACATCTTCCATAATGTAACATATTACTGATATTGTATTATATGGGTAACCGTGCACACAGAGTATCTCTTTTTTCTTCTTTTTTTTTCTATTTCTTTTATAGGATTAAGAGAAGGTCCATTAAAAAAATGCTTTAAAAAACATTATAAGATTGACAGCAGTTTTTACAAAAATGAGTGAAAAAGTATGAGAGTATTTATGGAACACATGTATTGATTTTGTAAAATCTTGTATAACTCTCATATTAGCATATTATTATCCATGTTGTTAATAGCCAAATAAATGGGCCTTGTAGAAGGGCTGAAAAAAAATAAAAATAAAAAAAAATAAAATAAAAAGTTACGCTGCAGGTTAAAGTGTGACAGACGACGGACAGACAATGGACGGACGACGACAGACAACAACAGACAAATCAATCCCTAAGTGTCTGCCATGCTATGTAGGTGACATAAAAACTGTATATCAAAACTCTTTCCAAGTAATCAGGTCATATATGCCAATTAATAACATAGGTTTATTCATGAGTTCGTAAAATATCGGTGATTGAATATGCGTAAAATGAATTATGAGTTGGTAACTCTTAATTCGACTCTTAATTCGAAACTCCAGTTTTGGGATTTTGCCTGACTGGTTAAAGTCATTTATATTGTGTCTATAGAGTTTGGATTCTCAAAATATGTAAGTTATATATATACCTCCATATTATTGTTTGGAGCGCATGTTTCCGCCAAAGGTTTTTCCGCATTTACACGAAAAGTATTGAGAATAATTATGTAAACAATACATCATTGAAACTTGAATTTTAAATGTAAATAAAAAACAGTTAAGTTTGATGAAAATAAGTGTTTAGTAACAGCGACCTTGACCTTGAACCCAGTGGCCCCAAATGCAATACTAACCATCCTTTCCATATAAACTACCTACCCATCAAGTTTCGTCACAATACATCACTCCTAACTAAAGTTACTGAGCAGAAAACAGTTTTCTATTTTTAGTAACAGTGACCATTACCTTGACCCCAGTGGACTCCCAAACCTCCTTTCCATATAAGCTAAATACCCTGCAAGTTGCATTGCAATACCTCACAAATTATTGAGCGGATACCATTTTTCTATATTAGCAACAGTGACCTTGACCTTGAACCCAGTGACTCCACTTGCAATCCCAACCTTCCTTCGCACATAAGCTACTACCCAGCAAGTTTCGACACAATATCTCACTCCAACAAAAGTTATTCAGTGGAAACCATTTTTCTATTTTTAGTAACAGCGATCTTGACCTTGATTCCAGTGGTCCCAAATGCAATCCACACCTTCCTTTCCATATAAGCTAGCTACCCTGTAAGTTTCATCACAATACCTCTATCCTAACACAAGTTATTGAGCGGAAACCATGAGTTTAACCAAAGTTCCCAATATATCATATTGCATATTTAAAAAAATCAAAGGCCATAACTCCAGTGACACGGCTTCGATTGGGCTAGTTTTCAAACTTGTCCGAGCTTTCATTGATATCAACCATCTGGTAATGTTTGAAAAAGATTGGAGGAAAAACGAAGGTATTATCATGCTGAGGCCAAATTAAAGCATATTTCAGAAAATCAAGGGCCATAACTCCGGTGTAAATGGTCCGATCTGGCTGATTTTCAAACTCTAAGCTTTCATTGATATCAACAATCTGGTAGAGTTTGGTAAAGTTCGGATGAAAAATGAAGGCCCTATCCTGTTAAGGAGGCCAAATTATAGCATATTTCAGAAAATCAAGGTCAATAACTCCGGTGAAAATGGTCCGATCTGGCTGTTTTCCTAACTCGTCAAAGCTTTCATTGATATCAACACTCTGGTAAAGCTTGAAAAAAAAATCTGATGAAAAATGAAGGCCCTATCATGTTAATGAAGCAAAAGTTAACTAACGGGTGATGAACGGACGGACGACAGACAAAGGACAACTCACCATCCCATAAGCTCTAGCTAACAACCTTTGGCAGAAACAAGTGCCCAAAATAGTAGTAATTCTTGACAAGTTCCTACCTTTGTTCATGTTCATGGTGAGCTTTTTATCCACTGTTACCGTCATCTTGGGAGTGTTGAGCACCATGTTGGTTTCTCCAGCCACCTTGAAGCTAGCTACAGTCTTCATAACCTTTTCCAGAGTTGCTTCAAACTTCAATGCTGATTCTTTGGCCTGAAATATAGAGTATAATCCACAAAATAATCATAAAGTTGACCATGAATAGTACATCCTCTTCCACATAACAAAACACATTAGGACAAACAGCAATAATAATAGACTACCGGGTATTATATTTCCCAGCACAGACTTGGTTTCTGTCTTGACAAACTAAGAACTACCAGTATTATATTTTCCAGCACAGACTTGGCTTCTGTTTTGACAACTAAGAACTACCAGTATCATATTTTCCAGCACATGCTTGACTTCTGTTTTGACAACTAAGAACTACAGGGTATTATATTCGCCAGCACAGGCCTGGCTCCTGTTTTGACAATTAAGAACTACCAGTATTATATTTTCCAGCACAGACTTGGCTTCTGTCTTGGCAACTAAAAACTACTGAGTAATATATTTTACAGCACAAGCTTGGCTTCTGTCTTGACAACTAATAACTACCAGTATCATATTTTCCAGCACAGGCTTGGCTTCTGTTTTGACATCTAAGAACTACCGGGTTATATATTTTCCAGCACAGGCTTCGCTTCTGTCTTGACAACTAAGAACTACCAGTATTATATTTTCCAGCACAGGCTTGTCTTCCTTTTGACAATTCAGAAGTACTAGTATTATATTTTCCAGCACAGGTTTGGCTTCCGTCTTGCCAACTAAAAACAACCAGTTTTATATTTTTCAGTACATGCTTGGCTTCTGTTTTGACAACTAAGAACTACCAGTATTAAATTTTCCAGCACAGGCTTGGCTTCAGTCTTGACAACTAATAACTATCAGTATTATTTTTTTCCAGCATAAGCTTGGCTTCTGTTTTGACAACTAAGAACTACCGGGTATTATATTTTCCAGCACAGGCTTGGCTTCTGTTTTGACAAATAAGAACCACCAGTATTATATTTTCCAGTACATGCTTCGCTTCTGTTTTGACAACTAAGAAGTACCAGTATCATATTTTCTAACACAGGCTTGGTTTCTGTCTTAACTGATAACTACCAGTATTATATTTTCCAGCACAGGCTTGGATTCTGTTTTGACAACTAAGAACTACCAGGTTATATATTTTTCAGGACAGGCTTGGCTTCTGTTTTGACAAATAAGAACCACCAGTATTATATTTTCCAGTACATGCTTCGCTTCTGTTTTGACAACTAAGAAGTACCAGTATCATATTTTCTAACACAGGCTTGGTTTCTGTCTTAACTGATAACTACCAGTATTATATTTTCCAGCACAGGCTTGGCTTCTGTTTTGACAACTAAGAACTACCGGGTTATATATTTCCCAGCACAGGCTTGGCTTCTGTTTTGACAATTCAAAAGTACCAGTGTTATATTTTAAAGCATGAGCTTGGCTTCTGTCTTGGCAACTAACAACTACCAGTATTATATTTTCCAGCACAGGCTTGGTTTCTGTTTTCACAACTAAGAACTAAAACGGTTTTATATTCTCCAGCACAGGCTTGGCTTCTATTTTGACAACTAAGAACTACTGGTATATATATTTTCAAGCACAGGCTTGGCTTCTGTCTTGACAACTGAAAACTACCAGGACTATATTTTCCAGAACAGGCTAGACCCCTTGCACCCCTTGTCGCAGATTTGTTTTTGTATTGCTATGAAAGAGATTTCATGTTGAGTCTTTCACCAGATACACAGGAAGATGTTATTGAGGCCTTTAATGACACCTCTCGGTATCTGGATGACATATTAAGCATTGACAACCTTTCTTTTCTACTATGGTTAATAATATATACCCTAAAGAACTTCAACTTAACAAAGCTAATATTTCTGATACTAATGTTTCTTTTCTTGATTTACATCTCTCCTTTGAAAATGGTGAAATAATTAGCAAAATATATGACAAGAGAGATGATTTTAATTTTGATATTTGTTAATTATCCCCATTTAGTTGGGGATGTTCCCCGAGCAACTTCTTATGGGGTCTATGTGTCTCAACTTATTCGTTTTTCTAGAACTTGTACTCGTGTTGAGGACTTCGTAATCTTTGTATAACTAAAAAGCTACTCCATCAGGGTTACCGTTACCATAAGCTTTGTAAAACCTTTGCAAAAATTTATCATCGTAACCCTGATCTTCTTTCCAAATATAAAAGTAATTTAAGAACTCTTCTGTGACAAGGACTATCACAACCTGACTTCTATGGTGACGTGATTTACAAACTTCGTAAGATCCTTGGCCATGATCACTTTCATGCTATCTTTGTTAAACTTGTTAAAAGGTTTATCAAAAGAGGTTATGACCCTATCATTTTGCAACGCACTGCATGGTTGGTGGTGGACCCATTAACAGTTTTCCACTATGCTTTCCTCTTTAATTGTGCGATGACCCGACAGGCTGTGGACCCAATAATGATGTTTACCTAAAGCCCAAAAGGACGGTGACGTTTGATATTTGTCTGCAGTTTTGTCTTGCCGTGCCCTCAATGGTTTATTCTTTTGTTGCTCTGGCTTCTGCCAAGTCATTGAGTACCTTCTTTGTGGCTTTCTATGCTACTGTTTATTTGTATTTATATTTACATGAGCATCTTTGTGTTTTACTTATATTGCCTATTAATGCTGCCTTGTTGGTTAGAGAATAGTTCATGGTGGGGATTTCATTATTTACACTGTCCCGTTTTATTGGGTTGACAGTAGGGTAAGTGTGAGGTTTGGTGCTACCTAGAACCTGGTTTAAACCCCCAGCGGCCTTTTTTGCAACTGACCGTTCCAAGGCGGTAGCCCTATTGTCAACCCTTTTGTGTTTGTGATGTCTTATTTGGCCTTTTATTGATCTTTTAATTTGTTCTTTGTTTCTGTGTGTGTTTGTGGTTGACTGTCTTCCTTGAATGCTGCTTTTCCTGTTCGATTTTTATATCTATTTTGACTTCTGTTTGGACAACTAAGAACTACCGGTTATTATATTTTCCAGCACAGGCTTGGCTTCTGTTTTGACAACTAAGAACTACCGGTTATCATATTTTTCAGCACAGGCTTGGCTTCTGTCTTGATAACTAACAACTACCAGTATTTTATTTTTCAGCACAGGCTTGGCTTCTGTCTTGAAAACTAAGAACTACCAGGTATCATATTTTCCAGCACAAGCTTGGCTTCTGTCTTGACAACTAAGAACTACAAGGTATTATATTTTTCAGCACAGGCTTGGCTTCTGTTTTGACAACTAAGAACTACCGGGTATTATATTTTCCAGCACAGGCTTGGATTCTGTTTTGAACACTTAAAACTACCGGTTATTTTATTTCCCAGCACAGGCTTGGCGTCTGATTCGACAACTAAGAACAACCAGTATTATATTTCCCAGCAGAGACTTGGCTTTGGTTTTGACAACTAAGAACTACCAGTATTATATTTTTCAGCACAGGCTTGGCTTCTGTTTTGACAACTAAGAACTACCAGTATTATATTTTTCAGCACAGGATTGGCTTCTGTTTTGACAACTAAGAACTACCAGTATTATATTTTTCAGCACAGGCTTGGCTTCTGTCTTGAAAACTAAGAACTACCAGGTATCATATTTTCCAGCACAAGCTTGGCTTCTGTCTTGACAACTAAGAACTACAAGGTATTATATTTTTCAGCACAGGCTTGGCTTCTGTTTTGACAACTAAGAACTACCGGGTATTATATTTTCCAGCACAGGCTTGGATTCTGTTTTGAACACTTAAAACTACCGGTTATTTTATTTCCCAGCACAGGCTTGGCGTCTGTTTCGACAACTAAGAACAACCAGTATTATATTTCCCAGCAGAGACTTGGCTTTTGTTTTGACAACTTAGAACTACCAGTATTATATTTTTCAGCACAGGCTTGGCTTCTGTTTTGACAACTAAGAACTACCAGTATTATATTTTTCAGCACAGGATTGGCTTCTGTTTTGACAACTAAGAACTACCAGTATTATATTTTTCAGCACAGACTTGGCTTCTATTTGACAACTAAGAACTACTAGTATTGTACTTTCCAACACACGCTTGGATTCTGTCTTGACAACTAAGAACTACCAGTACTATATTTTCCAGTACAGGCTAGGCTTCTGTTTTGACAACTAAGAACGACCAGGATTATATTTTCCAGCAGAGGCTTGGCTTCTGCTTTGACAACTAATAACTACCAGTATAATAGTTTCCAGTACAGGCATGGCTTCTGTTTTGACAACAAATAACTACCAGCATTATTTTTTATGATAATTCAGAGCTGTAGATAAGCTGAGAATTTGAGTATTTTACTCACTTTTTTTTTAAAATACTTTAATTCTTTTTAATTGTGAGTATCATTATACTCATCAACTTACTACAAATACTCTAAATTTTTAAAAATCATGAGTATAATATTTGTATATATTGTCATATGGAACAGTTTATTTCATATTTACATGATGAAAATTGTTCTAAGCATGTGTCTAATATTAAGGTTATAAAGTGTTACTTTTGTTCTTGCTTAATTTCCATTAATTAATAATCGGAATAGTTGTTTCTTTTAAAATGTAATATAGAAAGCATGAAGTATTTAAATAATTTGTTTACTCTGTACGAGTTCCTTATTACTCATTCATTTTGAATCTGCACACTGTTTGACCAGGTTAAGCTTATAAAGCATAGTGGTAAAACAATTTCCATCCCCGGAGGTCATATCTTTTACATATTTATGTAAGAACAACTTTAAAAATCTTCAATTTTGATCAGATTTTGTATTTATGACTCTCTAGTCATGAACATTTTTCATAACCCTGGAGTTAAAATTAACTATGCTCTGTAACATGTTTTACATCTTCTCAAAAAACACGACTTTTATTTCGTAAGCCTGATCCTTTTATGACGCAGATTCAGGTTTTCTTAAACAAAGGGTATTTCTCTCAATTATTGTGAGAGCAATGTCAACCAATAGGTCCTCTTGCACCTCTTGTTTAATAGGTATTCCTTTAGTGGTTAGCGTAAAGAATGACATATATATATTCAACACTTACTTTCTGTTGTGCTGCCTGTAACAGTTCTTGCTTCAGGCTGTATTCTGCAGGAGACATGGTGGTTGTTGGAGCTTCTGTGGTTGTGGTTGAAGGAGGAGTTGTATCAGCTTCCTGAGCCATCATGGACGTAGCCAGATCACTGGACTCCTGAGAAGCCTTCTCTGCCAGATAGCCAGCACCTTGAACCATCTTACCTGTACAGAAGTCAAACAGCAACATGAAACAGTGTTAAGTTTTTTATGTGTTCTTTTAGGATTACTGACCCTCCTACTGTAAAAGTTAAATCGAAAAGAAAAAAATGTTGAGTTTTCAAAATTATTTATCTAAAAGTTAGAATCATTACTTGGTACCACCTTTATTCCATTAAGCAATGGGAAAGCTTATATTAGCAGAATTTTATAACGCATATTTCCACAATAAAACATGTTTTAAAACATATTTCGTGAAAAAAAAAGCGATAACTTGTTTATAATTTCCTATTAAATGTTTTACTTTTATAATATGCAGACATTTTAAGCTGAAATTACAGTTTTATTTCATACCCCAGCCAACCCTGTTTTCATTTCTTGGAGAAGGGGTTGGGTGGGGTATGAAAGTTAATACTCGGACCACGTAATGTTAATACCCATCAAAAGGTATAAAGTTTTATGATTAATTCATAGAATTTTTGCAAATGAAAAATATTTTCCTTTTTTTAACCTTCCTCGTACCCTACATATTCTGCTGAAAAAATCGGTAAAATAATTAATTAAAACATACTGGTCTAATGAAGATGTTCCACTCCCTGAGGTAATAAACACATGATCTCACAAAATAAAACCCCTTCATTATCTAGCTTGTCAAGATTTTCTTACACTAGACAACACTAATAAGTACCCTGATTTTAAATGCTAATAAAACTTATTTTTTTCCTCATAATTTGCTCAAAGGACTAGGTATGATAATGGCCAAAATTGGCCCCCACTATTGAGGTTTTAATGGTCTAATTTTAAATATATATTTGAGCTAAACATGGACCGAATCAATATTAATACTCATTAAAAGTAAGTTTGAAGGCTCTAAATGAGTTTACAAGCATTGCAAACAATGTATTTTTTTATCAAAAAATATTTTTTTGGTTAAGTTTTAGCAACAGTCAGTCAGTTTTTTGGTCCGGGAAATATAGAGCGCACCCTTGCTTCTTGCTAAATGCAAGTAGACTAGATTGCAAGTAGAAAATATTAGCACTTGCTAAATTTTGCAAGTAATAAAAGAAACCAACTAAGCCTTAAGTCTACATTTATTCAGTGAAAATAGTCATCAAACTTAGTAAAATAGATGCACAGTAAGTATAATGATTCATTATTACCTTGCTGAATCTAACTGAGTGCGAAAATGTAATCATTGACATATATAACATGTAAAGCAATGCTTCTAAAATGATCGATGTTTCTTAATTAATAACTAATGCAAGTACTTTGATTAAAATAGCAAGTAGAAAATATTTGCACTTGCTGTTTTTAGCAAGAGACTAAAAATGTTAAATTTGATCCCTGCAGTTGTGCAAATTTAATTTTGATGTTATTTGGTTGGTTAGTTTCTTTAAAGATTATATTTTTGGTAAGTGAGACTGAATGATGCTATCAAACCATCGGATCTGCCTTTAAGCATACAACACAAGGCAGAATTTTGTATCTTAAAAAGTCACAATGGCTAAATATGAATGTTCCCAATCTGTTCCTAAGATCGGATTCAGTTTTACAATGCAGCTAGATAGGACCCAGGTAAGTGATGTGCAGGAGTAATGTAAATCTTTCTTTGTGGGAGTTAAACACCAGCCAATGTGCATCCTGACCACCAGAGTCTATAATTAGTGTGCCTACTGACTAGATATAGAAATATTTGCACTGTCTTGCCTTTAAAGTATAGCTGTTGTGCCTAATGACTAGATATATAAAGCCTTGAGTGTTTGTGCCTGTAAGTATAAATGTTATACCTACTGACTAGACATATACCGTCTATAATTTGTTGTGATTTAAAGTATAATCGTTGTGCCTATACTGAATAGATATATAATGCCTTGAGTTTTTGTGCCTTTAAGTATAAATGTTATGCCTACTGACTAGACATATACCGTCTATAATTTGTTGTGATTTAAAGTATAATTGTAGTGACTACTGATTAGATATATACAGTATTGTTTTACTGTGCCTTTAAAGTATAATTGTTGTGCCTACTGACTTGATATATACAGTTGTGTGTTGCTCTGCCTTTAAAGTATAATTGTTGTGCCTACTGATTAGATATATACAGTCTTGTGTTGCTGTGCCTTTAAAGTATTAGTGCATGCCTACTGACTTGATATATACAGTTGTGTGTTGCTGTGCCTTTAAAGTATAATTGTTATGCCTACTGATTAGATATATACAGTCTTGTGTTGCTGTGCCTTTAAAGTATAACTGTATGCCTACTGACTAGATATATACAGTCTTGTGTTGCTGTGCCTTTAAAGTATTATTGCTGTGCCTACTGACTAGATATATACAGTCTTGTGTTGCTATGCCTTTAAAGTATTATTGCTGTGCCTACTGACTAGATATATGCAGTCTTGTGTTGCTGTGCCTTTAAAGTATTATTGCTGTGCCTACTGACTTGATATATACAGTCTTGTGTTGCTGTGCCTTTAAAGTATTATTGCTGTGCCTACTGACTAGATATATACAGTCTTGTGTTGCTGTGCCTTTAAAGTATTATTGCTGTGCCTACTGACTTGATATATACAGTCTTGTGTTGCTGTGCCTTTAAAGTATTATTGCTGTGCCTACTGACTAGATAATACAGTCTTGTGTTGCTGTGCCTTAAAGTATAATTGTTGTGCCTACTGACTAGATATATACAGTCTTGTGTTGCTGTGCCTTTCAAGTATAATTGCTGTGCCTACTGACTAGATATATACAGTCTTGTGTTGCTGTGCCTTTAAAGTATTATTGCTGTGCCTACTGACTTGATATATACAGTATTGTGTTGCTGTGCCTTTAAAGTATTATTGCTGTGCCTACTGACTAGATATATACAGTCTTGTGTTGCTGTGCCTTTAACGTATTATTGCTGTGCCTACTGACTAGATATATACAGTCTTGTGTTGCTGTGCCTTTAAAGAATTATTGCTGTGCCTACTGACTAGATATATTCAGTCTTGTGTTGCTGTGCCTTTAAAATATTATTGCTGTGCCTACTGACTAGATAATACAGTCTTGTGTTGCTGTGCCTTAAAGTATAATTGTTGTGCCTACTGACTAGATATATACAGTCTTGTGTTGCTGTGCCTTTCAAGTATAATTGCTGTGCCTACTGACTAGATATATACAGTCTTGTGTTGCTGTGCCTTTAAAGTATTATTGCTGTGCCTACTGACTAGATGTATACAGTCTTGTGTTGCTGTGCCTTTAAAGTATTATTGCTGTGCCTATTGACTTGATATATACAGTTGTGTGTTGCTGTGCCTTTAAAGTATAATTGTTATGCCTACTGATTAGATATATACAGTCTTGTGTTGCTGTGCCTTTAAAGTATAACTGTATGCCTACTGACTAGATATATACAGCCTTGTGTTGCTGTGCCTTTAAAGTATTATTGCTGTGCCTACTGACTAGATATATACAGTCTTGTGTTGCTGTGCCTTTAAAGTATTATTGCTGTGCCTACTGACTAGATATATACAGTATTGTGTTGCTGTGTCTTTAAAGTATTATTGCTGTGCCTACTGACTAGATATATACAGTATTGTGTTGCTGTGCCTTTAAAGTATTATTGCTGTGCCAACTGACTAGATATATACAGTCTTGTGTTGCTGTGCCTTTAAAGTATTATTGCTGTGCCTACTGACTTGATATATACAGTCTTGTGTTGCTGTGCCTTTAAAGTATTATTGCTGTGCCTACTGACTAGATAATACAGTCTTGTGTTGCTGTGCCTTAAAGTATAATTGTTGTGCCTACTGACTAGATATATACAGTCTTGTGTTGCTGTGCCTTTAAAGTATTATTGCTGTGCCTACTGACTTGATATATACAGTATTGTGTTGCTGTGCCTTTAAAGTATTATTGCTGTGCCTACTGACTAGATATATACAGTCTTGTGTTGCTGTGCCTTTAAAGTATTATTGCTGTGCCTACTGACTAGATATATACAGTCTTGTGTTGCTGTGCCTTTAAAGTATTATTGCTGTGCCTACTGACTAGATATATACAGTCTTGTGTTGCTGTGCCTTTAAAATATTATTGCTGTGCCTACTGACTAGATAATACAGTCTTGTGTTGCTGTGCCTTAAAGTATAATTGTTGTGCCTACTGACTAGATATATACAGTCTTGTGTTGCTGTGCCTTTAAAGTATTATTGCTGTGCCTACTGACTAGATGTATACAGTCTTGTGTTGCTGTGCCTTTAAAGTATTATTGCTGTGCCTACTGACTTGATATATACAGTATTGTGTTGCTGTGCCTTTAAAGTATTATTGCTGTGCCTACTGACTAGATATATACAGTCTTGTGTTGCTGTGCCTTTAAAGTATTATTGCTGTGCCTACTGACTAGATATATACAGTATTGTGTTGCTGTGCCTTTAAAGTATTATTGCTGTGCCTACTGACTAGATAATACAGTCTTGTGTTGCTGTGCCTTTAAAGTAGTATTGCTGTGCCTAATGACTAGATATATACACTCTTGTGTTGCTGTGCCTTTAAAGTATTATTGATGTGCCTACTGACTTGATATATACACTATTGTATTGCTGTGCCTTTAAAGTATTATTGATGTGCCTACTGACTTGATATTTACAGTATTGTGTTGCTGTGCCTTTAAAGTATTATTGCTGTGCCTACTGACTAGATATATACAGTCTTGTGTTGCTGTGCCTTTAAAGTATTATTGCTGTGCCTACTGACTAGATGTATACAGTCTTGTGTTGCTGTGCCTTTAAAGTATTATTGCTGTGCCTACTGACTTGATATATACAGTATTGTGTTGCTGTGCCTTTAAAGTATTATTGCTGTGCCTACTGACTAGATATATACAGTCTTGTGTTGCTGTGCCTTTAAAGTATTATTGCTGTGCCTACTGACTAGATATATACAGTCTTGTGTTGCTGTGCCTTTAAAGTATTATTGCTGTGCCTACTGACTAGATATATACAGTATTGTGTTGCTGTGCCTTTAAAGTATTATTGCTGTGCCTAATGACTTGATATATACAGTATTGTGTTGCTGTGCCTTTAAAGTATTATTGCTGTGCCTACTGACTAGATATATACAGTCTTGAGTTGCTGTGCCTTTAAAGTATAATTGTTGTGTCTACCGACCTATAAAGTCTATAATTGTTGTTGCAGCTTCCTCCCTGTCATCTGCAGAAGCACTCTTCTCATTGTCCAGAACATTTGCATAGTTTTCCAAGATCAGACTGGCACTCTCCTACAAATAATCATAGTACAAATTATTATATCCTAGCATTAATAACTATATCATAGTTTTAATGGATGTACCATAGTACTAATGGATGCCCCATATAGCTAATGAAGACAGCCCAATAGTACTAATGAATACACCATAGTACTAATAAATAACCACAGTACAAATGGATACACCATAGTACTAATGAATACACCATATTACTAATGGATGCACCATAATACTAATGAATACACCTAAGTACTAATGAATACACCATAGTACTAATGAATACACCATATTACTAATGAATACACCATAGTACTAATGAATACACCTAAGTACTAATGAATACACCATAGTACTAATGAATACACCATAGTACTAATAAATACACCTAAGTACTAATGAATACACCATAGTACTAATGAAACACCATATTACTAATGAATACACCATAGTACTAATGGATGAACCATAATACTAATGAATACACCTAAGTACTAATGAATACACCATAGTACTAATGAATACACCATATTACTAATGAATACACCATAGTACTAATGAATACACCTAAGTACTAATGAATACACCATAGTACTAATTAACACACCACAGCACTAATGAATACACCATAGTACTAATGAATAAACCATAGTACTAATGAATACACCATAGTACTAATGAATACACCATAGTACTAATGAATACACCTAAGTACTAACGAATATACCATAGTACTAATTAACACACCACAGTACTAATGAATACACCATGGTACTAATGAATATACCATAGTACTTATGAATACACCATAGTACTAATGAATAAACCATAGTACTAATGGAGGCACCATAGTACTAATGGAGGCACCATAGTACTAATGAATACACCACAGTACTAATGAATATACCATAGTACTAATGAATACACCATAGTACTAATGGATGCACCATAGTACTAATGAATAAACCATAGTACTAATGGAGGCACCATAGTACTAATGAATACACCACAGTACTAATGAATATACCATAGTACTAATGAATACACCATAGTATTAATGGATGCACCATAGTACTAATGAATACACCATAGTACTAATGAATACACCATGGTACTAATGAATACACCATGGTACTAATGGATGCACCATAGTACTAATGAATACATCACAGTACTAATAAATATACCATAGTACTAACGAATACACCATAGTACTAATGGATGCACCATAATGCTAATGAAAGCACCATAGTACCAATAAATACACCATAGTACTAATGAATACACCATAGTACTAATGAATACACCATAGTACTAATGGATGCACCATAGTACTAATCAATATACCATAGTACTAATGAATACACCACAGTACTAATGAATACACCATGGTACTAATGGATGCATCATAGTACTAATGAATAAACCATAGTACTAATGAATACACCATAGTACTAATGAATACACCATAGCACTAATGGATGCACCATAGTACTAATCAATACACCATAGTACTTATGAATACACCATGGTACTAATGGATGCATCATAGTACTAATGAATAAACCATAGTACTAATGAATACACCATAGTACTAATGAATACAACATAGTACTAATAAATACACGATGGTACTAATTGATACACCATAGTACTAACGGATGCACCATAGTACTAATGAATACACCATAGTACTAATGAATACACTATAGTACTAATGGATGCACCATAGTACTAATGAATACACCATAGTACTAATGAATACACCATAGTACTAATGAATACACCATGGTACTAATGGATGCATCATAGTACTAATGAATAAACCATAGTACTAATGAATACACCATAGTAATAATGAATACACCATAGTACCAATAAATACACCATAGTACTAATGAATACACAATAGTACTAATGAATACACCATGGTACTAATGGATGCACCATAGCACTAATGAATACACCAGAGTACTAATAAATACACCATAGTACTAATGAATACATCATAGTACTAATGAATAAACCATAGTACTAATGAATACAACATAGTACTAATGAATACACCATGGTACTAATGGATGCACCATAGTACTAATAAATACACCATAGTACTAATGAATACACCATATTACTAATGAATACACCATGGTGCTAATGGATGCACATAGTACTAATCAATACACCATAGTACTAATGAATACACCATGGTACTAATGGATGCACCATAGTATTAATGAATACACCAGAGTACTAATAAATACACCATAGTACTAATGAATACATCATAGTACTAATGAATACACCATGGTACTAATGGATGCACCATAGTACTAATAAATACACCATAGTACTAATGAATACACCATATTACTAATGAATACACCATGGTTCTTATGAATACACCATGGTACTAATGAATGTATCATAGTACTAATGAATACACCATGGTACTAATGGATGCACCATAGTACTTATGGGTGCACCATAGTACTAATGAATACACCACAGTACTAATGAATACACCATGGTACTAATGAATGCATCATAGTACTAATGAATACACCATGGTACTAATGGATGCACCATAGTACTAATGAATACACCATAGTACTATTGAATACACCATGGTACTAATGGATGCACCATAGTATTAATGAATACACCAGAGTACTAATAAATACACCATAGTACTAATGAATACATCATAGTACTAATGAATACACCATGGTACTAATGGATGCACCATAGTACTAATAAATACACCATAGTACTAATGAATACACCATATTACTAATGAATACACCATGGTACTAATGAATACACCATGGTACTAATGAATATACCATAGTACTAATGAATACACCATGGTACTAACGGATGCACCATAGTACTAATGGGTGCACCATAGTACTAATGAATACACCACAGTACTAATGAATACACCATGGTACTAATGAATGCATCATAGTACTAATGAATACACCATAGTACTAATGAATACACCATAGTACTAATGAATACACCATGGTACTAATGGATTCACCATAGTACTAATGAATACACCATAGTATTAATGAATAAACCATGGTACTAATGGATGCACCATAGTACTAATGAATACACCACAGTACTAATGAATACACCATGGTACTAATGAATACACCATAGTACTAATGAATACACCACAGTACTAACAGATGCACCATAATACTAATGAATATACCATAGTACTAATGAATACACCATGGTACTAATGAATACACCATAGTACTAATGGATGCACCATGGTACTAATGGATGCATCATAGTACTAATGAATACACCATAGTACTAATGAATACACCATAGTACTAATGAATACACCATAGTACTAATCAATACACCATAGTACTAATGAATGCACCATAGTACTAATGAATACACCATGGTACTAATGGATATACCATAGTACTAATGAATACACCATAGTACTAATGAATACACCATGGTACTAATGGATGCACCATGGTACTAATGAATACACCATGGTACTAATGGAGGCACCATAGTACTAATGAATACACCATAGTACTAATGGAGGCACCATAGTACTAATGAATACACCATAGTACTAATGGATGCACCATAGTACTAATGAATACAGCATAGTACTAATAAATACACCATAGTAATAATGAATACACCATAGTACTAATGAATACACCATGGTACTAATGAATACACCATAGTACTAATGAATACACCATAGTACTAATGAATACACCATAATACTAATGAATATACCACAGTACTAATGAATACACCAGGGTACTAATGAATACACCATAGTACTAATGGATGCACCATAATACTAATGAATATACCATAGTACTAATGAATACACCATGGTACTAATGGATATACCATAGTACTAATGAATACACCATAGTACTAATGGATGCACCATAGTACTAATGAATGCACCATAGTACTAATGAATACACCATATACTAATGAATACACCATGGTACTAATGAATACACCATGGTACTAATGGATGCACCATGGTACTAATGAATACACCATGGTACTAATGGAGGCACCATAGTACTAATAGAGGCACCATAGTACTAATGAATACACCATAGTACTAATGGAGGCACCATAGTACTAATGAATACACAATAGTACTAATGGATGCACCATAGTACTAATGAATACAGCATAGTACTAATAAATACACCATAGTAATAATGAATACACCACAGCACTAATGAATACACCATAGTACTAATGAATACACCATAGTACTAATGAATACACCATGGTACTAATGAATACACCATGGTACTAATGGATGCACCATAGTACTTATGAATACACCATAGTACTAATGAATACACCATGGAACTAATAAATACACCATGGTACTAATGAATACACCATGGTACTAATGGATGCACCATAGTACTAATGGATGCACCATAATACTAATGAATACACCATAGTACTAATGAATACACCATAGTACTAATGAATACACCATGGTACTAATGAATACACCATGGTACTAATGGATGCATCATAGTACTAATGGAGGCACCATAGTACTAATGAATACACCATAGTACTAATGGAGGCACCATAGTACTAATGAATACACCATAGTACTAATGAATACACCATAGTACTAATGAATACACCATGGTACTAATGAATACACCATAGTACAAATGGATGCATCATAGTACTAATGGAGGCACCATAGTACTAATGAATACACCATAGTACTAATGAATACACCATAGTACTAATGAATACACCATGGTACTAATGAATACACCATGGTACTAATGGATGCACCATAGTACTAATGGAGGCACCATAGTACTAATGAATACACCATAGTACTAATGGAGGCACCATAGTACTAATGAATACACAATAGTACTAATGGATGCACCATAGTACTAATGAATACAGCATAGTACTAATAAATACACCATAGTACTAATGAATACACCATAGTATTAATGCATGCACCATAGTACTAATGAATACACCATGGTACTAATGGATGCACCATAGTACTAATGAATACACCATAGTACTAATGAATGCACCATAGTACTAATGAATACACCATGGTACTAATAAATACACCATAGTACTAATGAATACACCATAGTACTAATGAATACACCATAATCATTTATTGGAATTGTCCAAACCTGCCATGCAGTTCTTGAGACGAAGGTTTCGAATATTTTTAATAACAATGGCCATCTATGTCGCGTTGACCTTCTTTTAAAATATTTGAAGCAACTGACTTAAGGATCATCCATGTGAATTTTTATCAAAATTGACCAAGTGGTTTCTGAGAAGAAGTCGTTTGAAACAAAAGTTAACAACGATGGACGATGAATGACAGACAAAGAGTGATCCCGATAGCTCACATCTGCGCCTAGGTGAGATAAAAATGCATTCATCATTCATTTTGTGTTTATAAAAAGAGGCCCAAGAGGGCATGTGGACGCTCTACTCGCTAAAGATAAAGTTTATGTATAAGGGGCCATAACTCTTTCAAAAATCATTCAACTGAAACATGGCGAAGATATATGCAACTAGGCTTGGTACTGATCATCCCTGCCAAGTTTCGTTGAAATCCAGCCAAAAAGTTCAAGAGAACTAGTCTGTACAAAGTTAGTGTATTAAAACCTTTAAGGGGTCATAACTCTGTCAAAATTCAGGCTTGGTACTGATCATCCCCTCCAAGATTCGCTAAAATCTGGAAAGGAGTTCAGAAGAGACTAATCTGGACAAAGTTTGTCTATTAAAACCTTTAAATAGCCATAACTCTGACAAACATCATTCAACTGGAATATGTCGATGATATGCACAACTCCGGGTTCAAATTTAACACTTATTTACTTGCTAAATGCAAGTAGATTTTTGCAGATTGCAAGTAGAAAATATTAGCGCTTGCAAAATTGTTCAAGTAATAAAAGAAACCCACTAGGTCTCAATGTAGATTTATTCACTGAACATAATTATGTATCTAACGTAGTTAAATTTAGCATCTAGCTGAGTGTAAACATTTCAATATTTACATCTTTAGCAATCCTCTAAAATGAATCGAAGTTTTAAAAATATTAATGCAAGTACCTTGATTAAAATAGCTAGTAGAAAACCTTCGCACTTGCTTTTTTTAGCAAGTGGCTCAAAATAATAAATTGAATCCTGCAATTAGGCTTGATACTGATCATCCTTGTAAAGTTTCATTGAAATCCAGCCAGGGGGTCAGGAGAACTAGTCTGGAAAATATGTGTGTATCAAAAACATTTAAAGGGCCATAACACCACCAAAAATCTGTAAACTGGAACGCGATGAGGATATGCACACCTAGGCTTACCTGCAAAGTTTCGTTGAAATCTGGTGAGGGGTTTAGGAGAACTAGTCCAGACAAAGTTTGTGTATTAAACCTCTAAAGGGCCATAACTCTGCCAAAAATCATTCAACCGGAACACGGAAATAATTTGCACAGCTAGACCTGGAATTGATCATCCCTAAAATGTTTCGTTTAAATCCGGCCAGGGGTTCAGGAGAACTAGTCAGGACAAAGTTTGTGTATTAAAACCTTTAAAAGGCCATAACTCCGCAAAAATCACCGGAAAACGGTGACGATATGTACGACTAGGCTTGGTACTGATCATCACCGAAGAGGTTCACTAAAAATCCGGCCAAATGAAGGTCCTTTCATCTTAATGAGGCCAAAATATAGCATATTTCAGAAATCAAAGGCCATAACTCTGATTTAAATGGTCCAATCTGGCTGGTTTTCAAACTTGTCAGAGCTTTGATTGATATTAAAAATCTGGTAAAGTCTGGTAAAAATCGGATGAAAAATGAAGGCCCAGTCGTCCTAACGAAGCAAAATATAGCATTTTTAACTAAATCAAGGGCCAAAACTCCATTGTTACTGCTTCGATCTGGCTGATTTATGAATTTGCCTGAGCTTTCATTGATAGTAACAATCTGGTAAAGTTTGGTAAAGATCGGACGAAAAATGAAGGCCCTATGTCTGAACGAAGCAAAATATAGTATTTTTAACTAAATCAAGGACCATAACTCCGCTGTTACTGGTCCAATCTGGCTGGTTTTCGAACTTGTCTGACCTTTCATTGATATTAACAATCTGGTAAAGTTTGGTAAAGATCAAATGCAAAGATCGGCGAAAAAGTTAACGACGGACGACAGACGAACGGATGATGGACAATTCGGCATCACATCGAAAAATGCACTCAGCATTCATTGCGTTCAGTGTATAGATCATGCATCAATCATTCTGCGTTTGTTCTGAGTTTGTTCTGCATTCATTCTGCGTTCATTCTGCATTGATGTGGAGTAGCTGAACGCAACTGGATCTATACATGACATTGTCTCATGGAGCATACCACTACATGACATGGAGCATATCAATACATGAAATTGTCTGTGGAGCATACCAGTACATGACAGTGTCTGACATTGTCTGTGGAGCATATCAGTACATGACATTGTCTGTGGAGCATACCAGTACATGACATTGTCTGTGGAGCATACCAGTACATGACATTGTCTGTGGAGCATACCAGTACATGACCTTGTCTGTGGAGCACACTAGTACATGCCATTGTCTGTGGAGCATTTCAGTACATGGTATTGTCTGTGGAGCATACCAGTGCATGACATTGTCTGTGGAGCATATCAGTACATGACATGTTCTGTGGAGCACATCAGTACATGACATTGTCTGTGGAGCATATCAGTACACAATATTGTCTGTGAAGCATACCAGTACATGGCACTGTCTGTGGAGCATACCAGTACATGGCATTGTCTATGGAGCATACCAGTACATGACATTGTCTGTGGAGCATACTAGTACATGCCATTGTCTGTGGAGAATATCAGTACATAACACTGTAGATCATACCAGTACATGACACTGTCTGTGAAGCATATCAGTACATGACATTGTCTGTGGAGCATACCAGTACATGATATTGTCTGTGGAGCATTTCAGTACATGACATTGTCTGTGGAGCATACCAGTACATGACATTGCCTGTGGAGCATTTCAGTACATGGCATTGTCTGTGGAGCATATCAGTACATGACATTGTCTGTGGAGCATACCAGTACATGACATTGTCTGTGGAGCATTTCAGTACATGGCAATGTCTGTGGAGCAATAAAGTACATGACATTGTCTGTGGAGCATATCAGTACATGACACTGTTTGTGGATCATACCAGTACATGATATTGTCTGTAAAGCATATTAGTACAAGACATTGTCTGTGGAGCATACCAATACATGCCATTGTCTGTGGAGCATTTCAGTACATGACATTGTCTGTGGAGCATATCAGTACATGACACTGTTTGTGGATCATACCAGTACATGATATTGTCTGTAAAGCATATTAGTACAAGACATTGTCTGTGGAGCATTTCAGTACATGGCAATGTCTGTGGAGCAATAAAGTACATGACATTGTCTGTGGAGCATTTCAGTACATGACACTGTCTGTGGAGCATATCAGTACATGACATTGTCTGTAAAGCATATTAGTACAATACATTGTCTGTGGAGCATACCAATACATGCCATTGTCTGTGGAGCATTTCAGTACATGACATTGTCTGTGGAGCATTTCAGTACATGACACTGTCTGTGGAGCATATCAGTACATGACATTGCCTGTGGAGCATACCAGTACATGACATTGTCTGTAAAGCATATCAGTACAAGACATTGTCTGTGGAGCATACCAATACATGCCATTGTCTGTGGAGCATTTCAGTACATGACATTGTCTGTGGAGCATTTCAGTACATGACACTGTCTGTGGAGCATATCAGTACATGACATTGTGGAGAATACCAGTACACAACATTGTCTGTGGAGCATACCAGTATATGACATTGTCTTTGGAGCATATCAGTACATGACATTGTCTGTGGACCATACCTGTACATGACATTGTCTGTGGAGCATATCAGTACAGGACACTGTCTGTGGAGCATATCAGTACATGAAATTGTGGAGCATACCAGTAGACAACAGTGTCTGTGGAGCATACAAGTACATGACATTGTGGAGCATACCAGTACACAACATTGTCTGTTGAGCATATCAGTACATGACATTGTCTGTGAAGCATATCAGTACATGACATTGTGGAGCATACCAGTACACAACATTGTCTGTGGAGCATACCAGAACATGACATTGTCTGTGGAGCATACCAGTACATGACATTGTCTGTGGAATATACCAGAACATGGCATTGTCTGTGGAGCATACCAGTACATGACCTTGTCTGTGGAGCACACCAGTACATGACATTGTCTGTGGAGCATACCAGTGCATCACATTGGTTGTGGAGCATATCAGTACATGACATTGTCTGTGGAGCATATCAGCACATGAATTTGTCTGTGGAGCATTTCAGTACATGACATTGTCTGTGGAGCATACCAGTATATGACATTGTCTGTGGAGCATTTCAGTACATGACATTGTCTGTGGAGCATATCAGTACATGAATTTGTCTGTGGAGCATACCAGTACATGACATTGTCTGTGGAGCATTTCAGTACATGGCAATGTCTATGGAGCAAACAAGTACATGACATTGTCTGTGGAGCATTTCAGTACATGACACTGTCTGTGGAGCATACCAGTACATTACACTGTCTGTGGAGCATATCAGTACATGACACTGTTTGTGGATCATACCAGTACATGATATTGTCTGTAGAGCGCAATCAGTACATGACATTTTCTGTGGAGCATACCAGTATATGACATTGTCTGTAAAGCATATCAGTACATGACATTGTCTGTGGAAAATACCAGTACATGCCATTGTCTGTGGAGCATTCCAATACATAACATTGTCTGTGGAGCATTTCAGTACATGACATGGTCTGAAGAGCATACCTGTACACGACAGTCTGTGGAGCATATCAGTACAGGACACTGTCTGTGGAGCATATCAGTACATGACATTGTGGAGCATACCAGTAGACAACATTGTCTGTGAAGCATACCAGTACATGACATTGGGGAGCATACCAGTACACAACATTGTCTGTTGAGCATATCAGTACATGACATTGTCTGTGGAACATACCAGAACATGACATTGTCTGTGGAGCATACCAGTACATGACATTGTCTGTGGAGTATACCAGTACATGGCATTGTCTGTGGAGCATACCAGTACATGACATTGTCTGTGGAGCACACCAGTACATGACATTGTCTGTTGAGCATATCAGTACATGACACTGTTTGTTGATCATACCAGTACATGATATTGTCTGTAAAGCATATTAGTACAAGACATTGTCTGTGGAGCATACCAATACATGCCATTGTCTGTGGAGCATTTCAGTACATGACATTGTCTGTGGAGCATTTCAGTACATGACACTGTCTGTGGAGCATATCAGTACATGACATTGTCTGTGGAGCATACCAGTACATGACATTGTCTGTAAAGCATATCAGTACAAGACATTGTCTGTGGAGCATACCAATACATGCCATTGTCTGTAGAGCATTTCAGTACATGACATTGTATGTGGAGCATTTCAGTACATGACACTGTCTGTAGAGCATATCAGTACATGACATTGTGGAGCATACCAGTACACAACATTGTCTGTGGAGCATACCAGTACATGACATTGTCTTTGGAGCATATCAGTACATGACATTGTCTGTGGATCATACCTGTACATGACATTGTCTGTGGAGCATATCAGTACAGGACACTGTCTGTGGACCATATCAGTACATGAAATTGTGGAGCATACCAGTAGACAACATTGTCTGTGGAGCATACCAGTACATGACATTGTGGAGCATACCAGTACACAACATTGTCTGTTGAGCATATCAGTACATGACATTGTCTGTGAAGCATATCAGTACATGACATTGTGGAGCATACCAGTACACAACATTGTCTGTGGACCATACCAGAACATGACATTGTCTGTGGAGCATACCAGAACATGACATTGTCTGTGGAATATACCAGTACATTGCATTGTCTGTGGAGCATACCAGTACATGACCTTGTCTGTGGAGCACACCAGTACATGACATTGTCTGTGGAGCATACCAGTGCATCACATTGGTTGTGGAGCATATCAGTACATGACATTGTCTGTGGAGCATATCAGTACATGAATTTGTCTGTGGAGCATTTCAGTACATGACATTGTCTGTGGAGCATACCAGTATATGACATTGTCTGTGGAGCATTTCAGTACATGACATTGTCTGTGGAGCATATCAGTACATGAATTTGTCTGTGGAGCATACCAGTACATGACATTGCCTGTGGAGCATTTCAGTACATGGCAATGTCTATGGAGCAAACAAGTACATGACATTGTCTGTGGAGCATTTCAGTACATGACACTTTCTGTGGAGCATACCAGTACATTACACTGTCTGTGGAGCATATCAGTACATGACACTGTTTGTGGATCATACCAGTACATGATATTGTCTGTAAAGCGCAATCAGTACATGACATTTTCTGTGGAGCATACCAGTATATGACATTGTCTGTAAAGCATATCAGTACATGACATTGTCTGTGGAAAATACCAGTACATGCCATTGTCTGTGGAGCATTCCAGTACATGACATTGTCTGTGGAGCATTTCAGTACATGACATTGTCTGTGGAGCATATCAGTACATGACATGGTCTGAAGAGCATACCTGTACACGACAGTCTGTGGAGCATATCAGTACAGGACACTGTCTATGGAGTATATCAGTACATGACATTGTCTGTGAAGCATACCAGTACATGACATTGGGGAGCATACCAGTACACAACATTGTCTGTTGAGCATATCAGTACATGACATTGTCTGTGGAACATACCAGAACATGACATTGTCTGTGGAGCATACCAGTACATGACATTGTCTGTGGAGTATACCAGTACATGGCATTGTCTGTGGAGCATACCAGTACATGCCATTGTCTGTGGAGCACACCAGTACATGACATTGTCTGTTGAGCATACCAGTGCATGACATTGTCTGTGGAGCATATCAGTACATGACATTGTCTGTGGAGCATATCAGTACATGACATTGTCTGTTGAGCATACCAGTACACAATGTTGTCTGTGGAGCATACCAGTACATGTCACTGTTAGTTCAGCATACCAGTACATGACATTGTCTGTGGAGCATACCAGTACATGACATTGTCTGTTTAGCATATCAGTACATGACACTGTTTGTGGATCATACCAGTACATGACATTGTCTGTGAAGCATATCAGTACATGAGAGTGTCTGTGGAACATACCAGTACATGAGATTGTCTGTGGAGCATTTCAGTACATGACCATGTCTGTGGAACATTTCAGTACATGACATTGCCTGTGGAGCATACCAGTACATGACATTGTCTGTGAAGCATATCAGTAAATGACATTGTATGTGGAGGATACCAGTACATGACATTGTCTGTGGAGCATATCAGTACATGACATTGTCTGTGGCACATACCAGTACATGACAATTAATTTCTGTGAAGCATACAAGTTCATGACATTGTCTGTGGAGCATACCAGTACATGACATTGTCTGTTGAGCATTTCAGTACATGACATTGTCTGTGGAGCATATGAGTACATGACCTTGTCTGTGGAGCATATCAGTACATGACACTGTCTGTGGAGCATACCAGTACACACTATTGTCTGTGGAGCATACTAGTACATGGCACTGTCTGTGGAGCATATCAGTACATGACATTGTGGAGCATACCAGTACACAACATTGTCTGTGGAGCATACCAGTACATGACATTGTCTGTGGAGCATATCAGTACATGACATTGTGGAGCATTGTGTGTGGAGCATACCAGTACATGACATTGTCTGTGGAACATATCAGTACATGACATTGTCAGTTGAGCATACCAGTACATGACATTGTCTGTGGAGCATAACAGTACATGACATTGTCTGTGAAACATATCAGTACATGACACTGTTTGTGGATCATACCAGTACAGAATGTCGTCTGTGGAGCATACCAGTACATGACATTGTCTGTAGAGCATACCAGTACATGACATTTTCTGTGGAGCACATCAGTACATGTTATTGTCTGTGGAGCATATCAGTACATGACATTGTCTGTGGAGCATAACAGTACATGACATTGTCTGTGAAACATATCAGTACATGACACTGTTTGTGGATCATACCAGTACAGAACGTCGTCTGTGGAGCATACCAGTACATGACATTGTCTGAAGAGCATACCAGTACATGACATTTTCTGTGGAGCACATCAGTACATGTTATTGTCTGTGGAGCATATCAGTACATGACCTTGTGGAGCATACCAGTATACAACATTGTCTGTGGAGCATACCAGTACATGACATTGTCTGTGGAGCATACCAGTACATGACATTGTCTGCAGAGCATACCAGTACATGACATTGTCTGTGGAGCATATCAGTACATGACATTGTCTGTGGATCATACCTGTACATGACATTGTCTGTGGAGCATACAAGTACATGAAATGTCTGTGGAGCATACCAGTACAAATTGAATACAGTCATTAAAAGAATCACAACAGTACATGAAACAGCAGTCATTAAAAATGTGTACAAGTAAATTTAAAATTAATACAAGTAAAATTAAACACTTCAGTAAGTCCATGTGAAGTAAGGACACTATATTTAACAGACACATGTGCAAACATCCAAAACTGTATGATAAAGACTAAATGTGAAGGTGTAATCTAACCTGTGCAGCATGTGAGAGTTCTGTTTCCTTCTCTGCCAGCGTGGCAAGGGCAGCACTTGTACTCTGCATCTCCCGCATATTAGATGGAGCTACACGCTCAAAGCCATATATTATAGCCTCACGAGTCTAGAATATTAGGCAAAAAAGGATTAATGATTTTTAATCATAGAAAATATTTCTGCAATAATGCAACATTCACTGGCACCAAGTAACATTTACCTGTCATCAACTGCTCTACCTCTGTGTCAAAACATGTATCTGTGACCAATCACTCTACTTCTGTGTTGTAACACTTATCTGTCACCAATCACTCTACTTCTGCATCACAACACATACCTGTCACCAATTGCTCTACTTCTGTGTTGTAACACTTCCCTGTCACTAATTACTCTATTGATATTGAGTAAAGCCTCTCAATTGCTTTTCCTCTTTGTGAGAACATGTACCTGTCACCAATCGCTCTACTTCTGTGTTGCTACACTTCCCTGTCACCAATTGCTCTACTTCTGTGTCACTTCACTTACTTGTCACCAATTGCTCTTCTTTTGTGTCACAGCATTTACCTGCCACCAACTGCTCTACTTCTGTGTCACAACACTTACCTGTCACCACTCGCTTTACTTCTGTGTTGCTACACTTACCTGTCACCAATCGCTCTACTTCTGTGTTGCTACACTTACCTGTCACCAATCGCTCTACTTCTGTGTTGCTACACTTACCTGTCACCAATTGCTCTACTTCTGTGTCACAACACTTACTTGTCACCAATTGCTCTTCTTTTGTGTCACAGCATTTACCTGCCACCAACTGCTCTACTTCTGTGTCACAACACTTAATGTCACCAATCGCTCTACAGCTGTGTTGCTACACTTTCCTGTCACCGACTCTTCTATTCTGTGTCACAACACTTACCTGTCACCAATTAACATGTCACCAGTACTTAGATACCTCCGCCCTATTGTTGATGTTGGAGTAAATTGACAATAGGTTATATTATAATACAGTTGCACATACTTTATTATACAGTTGCACATGCTATTGTTTGTCGGGGAGTACAGTATTGGTTTGATTGGTTAAAATGGATAAATGATTGACAACTGGCAACATGTTAATTGCTCTATGTCTGTGTTACTACACTTACATGACACCATTTGCTCTACTTCTGAGTCACAACACTTTCCTGTCACCAATCACTCTACTTCTGTGTTGCTACACTTACCTGTCACCATTTGCTCTACTTCTGAGTCAAAACTAGAAATGTGTCCATGGGACACGGTTGCCCCCACTGAAAACAATCAGTGCAAAACGTAAAATTTGACGAACAAGGGGTCGTAACTCTGGTAATACTGGGTCGATTCTGACACCGAATCGATATGCACATTTTGATATAATAGGTAAGCATCCTGTTAAGTTTGAAAAGAAATGGAGGAAATCTACTGTGAGAGGAGATAGACACAAAAGATATTTTAACGAAAAATCTGACGAAAAAAGGGTCATATGGACTCACACCACTATTATCTCCCTTGAATACTCCTGCCCTACAGATGAAGGAGGTAGATATAAAAAAACAAGTTCGCTTTTCTACATTTTACAGGATACATTGATTTATCTTTACCAGGTTCTAAATCTACAGCATTTTAGGAAGAGATCCCAGAAAAATGCATGTTGATATAAGATTTCTAGCTAATTCTGCCTCATTTTACACATCATGGGTCTAATCTCCACGGGGTTGTATTTTTGTCTAAATTTTCATAGGTGTCAGGCAAACATGAAATTAAAAAAAGTTCAATCTGGTAAATATTCGTTAAAAGTTAATAGCATGCAGATATTGGATCAATGAAGAATTTAAGCATAAATACATGTTGCAAAATCTTTTTTATCTCTATGCCACGAACAAAAACATTACAATGGGACCCTATGGAAAATTAATTGTGGTGTGAGACGTTAAGAAAGAGCTGCAGAATGGGTATCTTTATTCGTTATTCTTAAGGCATTGCGCTTTAGAGCTGCAGAATGGCATTTTCATCCGTCATCTCTAAGGTATTGCGCTTTAGAGCTGCAGAACAAGTATATTTCATCCTTTAATGCTAAGGCATTGCGCTTTAGAGCTGCAGAACAGGTATCTTTCATCATTAATCTCTAATGCCTTGCAATTTAGAGCTTCAGAATGGGAATTTCCATCATTCTTCTCTAAGCCCTTGCGCTTTAGAGCTGCAGAACGGGTACCTTACATCCTTCACCTCTAAGCATGGTTTGTGTATCTGTGAACGTTTCAGACATGTTAGGACACAGTTAACACGGTTATTCAGAAATCCCGTCTGTGTATGTATAGTTACTTCAAGTTATCTTCATATTGCAGGAATTAGTAGAAATTTTACTTGATACCATGTTTAACTAAAAATTAACTATATTTTCAAAACCTATACAAGTATAAGCATAATTTTAGCTTTATTTTACAGCTATTGGCTTGTAAAACAAACACACATATCAATGAAGACAGGCTACCTTGAAAAAATGTCAAAATTAAAGCGAGAGACTGTTACTTTTCCTGGAAAATCAAAATTTTGACGGGTAACTCTTAGTTTGAGTTTATTATTTTCAGCATTTTTCACAATAATCATTTCTTAAAGATCATTTTTATGCTATATTCAGATGTAGAGATGCCTTTTCATGTATATTTCAAAGTTTCAGACATAGCTGAGCACAAATGACCAGGAAAATGCAAAATCCTTATCACTACTGTAGATTTTCAAAATATTAAAGGTGCTCGGCCTGAATTTCGACCAATACCCTAGGTCACTAAAACTTGAATAATTTGAAAAGCAATAAACATGGAATCAAACTTTTAGCACTTTTCAGCGTGTAATTGATTTGTATACATGTTCAATTATTATTGAGGTGATCATTAGAAAAAAAAATGACCTTAAGGACTCACACCACTATTATCTCCCTTGAATACTCCTGTCCTACAGATGAAGGAGGTAGATATAAAAAAACAAGTTCGCTTTTCTCCATTTTACAGGATACATTGATTTATCTTTACCAGGTTCTAAATCTACAGCATTTTAGGAAGAGATCCCAGAAAAATGCATGTTGATATAAGATTTCTAGCTAATTCTGCCTCATTTTACACATCATGGGTCTAATCTCCACGGGGTTGTATTTTTGTCTAAATTTTGATAGGTGTCAGGCAAACATGAAATTAAAAAAAGTTCAATCTGGTAAATATTCGTTAAAAGTTAATAGCATGCAGATATTGGATCAATGAAGAATTTAAGCATAAATACATGTTGCAAAATCTTTTTTATCTCTATGCCACGAACAAAAACATTACAATGGGACCCTATGGAAAATTAATTGTGGTGTGAGACGTTAAGTCCAGTAATGCTTCGTCGATTTTGACGCCGAAACGATATGCACATCTTGACACCATAGGTAAGCACCCTGTAAAGTTTCGAAGCAATCGGTTAAAAAGTGTGGGCGGAGACAGACACACAAGATATTTTGACGTATAATTTGACAAAAAAGGGGCCATAACTCCAGTTATACTGGATCGATTTTGACACCAAACTGATATGCACATCTTGACACCATAGGTAAACATCCTGTAAAGTTTCAAAGCAATCAGTTGAAATGTGTGGTAGGAGATAGACACACAAGATATTTTCACGTAAAATTTGACGAAAAAGGGGCCTTAACTCTGGTAATACTGGTTGATTTTGATGCCGAAACAATATACACATCTTGTCATCATAGGTTAGCATCATGTAAAGTTTCAAAGCAATCAGTTGAAAAGTGTGGGAGGATATAGACACACAAGGTATTTTGACGTAAAATTTGACAAAAAAGGGGCCATAACTCCGGCAATACTGGTCGATTTTGACACCGAAACAATATGCACATGCTGACATTATAGGTAAGCATCCTGTAAAGTTTCAAAGCAATCGGTTGGAAAGTGTGGGAGGAGATAGAAACACAAGATATTTTGACGTAAAATTTGACAAAAAAAGTGGCCGTAACTCCGGTAATACTGGGTCGATTTTGACACCGAAACGAAATGCACATGTTGACATCATAGGTAAGCATCCAGTAAAGTTTCTAAGCAATCGGTTGAAAAGTGTGGGAGAAGATAGACACACAAACATTCCGGGACGGACGGACAGAAGGAAGGACGGAAGGATGGACGGACATGGCTAACGATATATGCCCCTTCACCATATGGTGGTGGTGGCATAAAACTTACCTGTCACTAACTGCTTTTCTTTTGCTTCAAAATATTCCTCTATTTATATTTCATAACACATGTCATCAATTGCTTTTCTTCTTTGTCACAACATGTACCTGTCACCTATTGCTCTACTTCTGTGTCACAGCACATACCTGTCACCAATTGCTCAACTTCTGTGTTGTTACACTTACCTGTCACCAACTGCTCTACTTATGTGCCACAACATGATGTACCTGTCACCCATCATACTCACTCTACTGCTGTGTTGCTACACTTACCAGTCAACAGTTGCTCTACTTCTGAGTCACAAAATGTACCTGTCACTAATTGTTCTTCTTTTATGTCACAGCATTTACCTTTCATCAACTGCTTTATTTCTGTGTTGCTACACTTACCTGTCAGCAATTGCTCTACTTCTTTGTTGTTACATTTACCTGTTACCAATTCTACTTTCGTGTCTCAACACTTACCTGTCACACTTACTCTACATATTTGTTGCAATACTTACCTGTCACCGATTACTTTACTTTCATGTCTCAACACTTACCTTGTCACCAATTATTTAAGATCAGACGAAAAATGGAGGGGATAGAGTGCCAACAAGACACAATTATGCATATTTGCCAATTCAAGGGGAGATCACTCAGCTATTAGCAATTGATTCTGGCTGGTTCTAGAGCTCGTCTGAGATGTAATGGATATATAACTACTGTGTTAGTTTGGTTAAGATCGCATGAAAAATGGAGTGGCTAGAGAGCCCAAAAGAAAAAGTTTATCAACGAATGACGTACAACATGTCAAGCTAAAAATGAAGTAAAACACCATGCAAACAAATAAATTACCTGCCACCAACTGCTCCACTTCTTAGTCACAACACTTGCCTGTCACCATTTGCACTATTTATATGTTGCAACACCCGCCATCAATTGCTCTTCTGCTTTGTTACAACACTAACCTGTCATTAATTGCTCTTTTTTTTGTTGTAACATGTATCACCAACTGCTCTATTTCTTTGTTACAACATTTACCTGTCACAAATTGCTCTGCTTCTTTGCTGTAACACATACCTGTTCCCTTCTCAATCTTGCCTCTTCGATTTCCCCAGCCTGTATAGCTTCAAGTTCAGCTACACTGCTCATGTTGAAAGGCTCTGTGCCTGTGGAAAGAAACAATATGTTCTTGGGAAAAGAAATAGTTGGGGTGAAGATTTTTTATTGAACTTGATTGGGAAATCATAAAAAACAAGACACTCTAGTAATGCATAGCAAGACATGTCCTCTGCTGGTTCCCTTTATTTACCATCATTAACCAAAGTAATATTATACAAAAGGTATCCTCACAGCATAGCCGTTGCAACAAGTTTTGCTTAATTAAGGAATTTTGCTAAATGACGGGAAAAACACATGCATTATCTCCTCATTGCCTCAAACTAACAAGTTTATAAAAAAATATCTGGAATATTTTACGAATAAACACTGGATCCATAATTAGCATCCTTTTCTTTCCTCGTTTTATTGCCATGGCAACCACAGTTTTGACCAAATGAAAAAACAAGAGGTCAAAATGGCCCTGAGTCGCTCACCTGAGAATTTTTGCAAAGATGAAAAATTAGTTAACAAGTGCAATTGATTATTAGATTGAAAACTATGTACAACATGTTCGTATTTACAGAGAATGTTTGTACAACATCTTCGTATTTACAGAGAATGTTTGTACAATATCTTCGTATTTACAGAGAATGTTTGTACAATATCTTCTGTTTACAGAGAAAATATCTTCGTATTAACAGAGAATGTTTGTACAACATCTTCATATTTACAGAGAATGTTTGTACAATATCTTCGTATTTACAAAGAATGATTGTACAATATCCTCGTATTTACAGAGAATGTTGGTACAATATCATCGTATTTACAGAGAATGTTTGTACAACATCTTCGTTTTCACGTTCTTCATATTTTCAATCAGAAGTTGTTGAGATATAGTTGATTTAAAATGTGGCCACCGCTGCCGCCACCGCCATCAGAAAAGTGACTGCTATGTCTCGCTACCCACTATCAAGACAAAAACGGATTTTTTTAGCAAATCAAGGGTCATAACTCTAGTGTTACTGATCCGATCTGGCTGGTTTTCGTACTTGTCTGAGCTTTCATTGATATTAACAACCTGTGCAAGTTTGGTACATATCAAATAATAAATGAAGGTGCTAGAGTGCTAGAGTGTTCACATGCAAGGCTGAACATGGCATGTTTCAGCAAATCAAGGGCCATAACTCTGATGTCACTGATCCGATCTGGCTGGTTTTCAAACTTGTTCAAGCTGTCATTGATTTTAACAATCTGGTAAAGCTTTGTAAAGATCTGATGGAAAATGAACGCTCAATCGACTTGAGGCAAAATATAGCCTTTTTAACTAAATCAAGGGCCATAACTCGGGTGTTACTGGTCTGATTTGGCTGGTTTTCAAACTTATCCGAGCTTTCACCAATATTAACAATCTGGTAAAGTTTGGTATAGATCAAATGAAAATGAAGGCCCTATTGTCTTAACAAGCCAAAATACAGCATTTTTAACTTAATCAAGGGCCATAACTCAGGTGTTACTGGCTAGTATTCAAACTCGTCCGAGCTTTCACTGATATTACTAATCTGGTTAAGTTTGAAAAAGATCGGATGAAAAATGAAGGCCCTATCGTGTTAACGAGGCAAAAGTTAACGGACAGACGTATGACGGCCGACGGCCAGTAGAGCTAAACAAGAGGCCCAAGAGGGCCTGTGGACGCTCTACTGGCTAACATGGCTCTTATAACATCAATGAAGCGAGTGACTGCAATTTACACTTTTTTGAAAGTTTTGGGCAAAATACAGCATTTTTAACTAAATCAAGGGCCATAACTAAAAAATCTGGTAAAGTTTGGTAAAGATCAGATGAAAAATGAAGGCCCTATTGTATTAACGAGGCAAAATATAGCATTTTAATAAAAACAAGGGCCATAACTCCAATGTTACTGGTCCGATCTGGCTGGTTTTCAAACTTGTCTGAGCTGTCATTGATATTAACAATCTGGTAAAGTTTGGTAAAGATCGGATGAAAAATTAAGGCCCTATCGTCTTAACAAGGCAAACTATAGCATTTTTAACTAAATCAAGGGCCATAACTCCACTGTTACTTGTCCGATATGGCTGGTTTTCGAACTTGTTCGAGCTTTCATTGATATTAAAAATCTCTTTAAGTTTGGTAAAGATAAAATGAAAAATAAAGGCCCTATCATCTTAAAGAGGCAAAATATAGCATTTTTAACTCAAAGACCATAACTCTGCTGTTAGTGGTCAGATCAAGCGAAATATTCAAATAAACACAGGATCCATCATTAAAATACTTTTTGTCCATTTTGTTACCTACAATTTTGACTAAATTAAAAAAAAAAGATATGTTGCCATTGCAACTACAGTTTTGACTAAATAAAAAAAAAAATATGTACATCACCTCCTTGCTGCCCTGGATCCAAACACCAACTTATGTTTCAATAACTTTTTTTACATAATTACAGTATCCTTATTTTTTTATTGATCGAAAAGAACATCATCTCCGTATCGGATAAACATATCAAATTTTGTTCCAATATCTCAAACAGTTTTCACACAATCGCATATATATACTGAAATGCTTTTGCATGCCTTCAGTCTCACTAACTGTTGTCTATTGAATAGTGTAATGCCTTTGCATGCCTTTAGACTCATTAATTTTTGTCTACTGAAAACTGAAATGCCTTTGCATGCCCTCAGTCTAACTAACTGCTATCTATTAAATAGTGAAATGCCTTTACCATGTTTACATGCCTTCAGTCTCATTAATTGCTATCTATTAAATAGAGAAATACCTTTGCATGCCTGCAGTCTCACTAACTGTTGTCTATTGCATATTGAAATGCTTTTGCATGCCTTCAGTCTCACTAATTGTTATCTATTAAATAGTGAAATGCCTTTACATGCCTTCAGTCTCACTAACTGTTGTCTATTGAATACTGAAATGCCTTTGCATGCCTTCAGTCTCACTAATTGCTATCTTTGAAATAGAGAAATACCTTTGCATGCTTGCAGTCTCACTAACTGTTGTATATTGCATATTGAAATGCCTTAGCATGCCTTCAGTCTCACTAACTTTGTCTATTGACTAGTGAAATGCCTTTTACATGCATTCAGTCTAACTAATTACTATCTAATGAATACTAAAATGCATTTGCATGCCTTCAGTCTCACTAACTGTTGTTTATTGAATAATGACATGCCTTTGCATGCATTCAGTTTCACTAATTACTATCTATTGAATAGTGAAATTATTATATTAACCACGAATAATCAACTGCTAACTACTGGTTGCATGGCAACCCAATCAATCCAACCTGTTATCTGACAAAATCTTACTGTTAGTTATATTGGCTCCAAAATATTCATTGTCCGCTTGTTCATTCAGAAATTTCCCAATAACTTTACCGAATGGCCCCACTTCAATGGTGGCACCAACAAACATATTATCGAGAATTCCCCCATCTTGAGTAGCATCTGCTAAGATGGTCGATACATCTTCTGCAGTTTGGGGAAGTACCTGGAAAAGATACAAATGCTTTGTTGTTGTGCATGAAGGTCTCTCAAAATGTAGTGACATATATTGATAAAACTATATTCCAGTAGGGCCAAACAGACCTGAACAGGCCCTGAATCACTCATTTGATGACCTTGGTGATTATAGGGGGAAAAAGTTGAACAAAACCCCAATGTTTGTTCATACCAGAAGTGAAATGGTATGCACATCTTTATCTAGTAGTGATGAAAAGTCTGAAGTTTATGTGCAATCAGCACAAAAACCTAGGAAGAGTTTAAATAGAGCACACTAGCTTATTTTCATAGAAATTCAAAGAATTTCCAATATAGCTTCATGTACACTGTAAGCCATTGTTGCGGGGCAAAATTTTTCCCCAGGGTCACAATTTGAACAAACTTGGTAGAGGACCATCAATTTATACTGTCAAACCCAGCGTTCGGTAGCATCTACACACATTATGTATACACTGTAGCCAGTTAATATTTTGTCTGCTTCAAGATAAAGGTTTCAGCACTCTGACCAATCACTGATCTTATTTTTACAGGTAAAGCTATTAATAGATGCACCAAATTCAAAATTTGACAGTTAGGAATAAAAGTTTTGTTCTAGAAAGTATGGAATATAAATACATTATATAATTATTTTGATATATCTGTATAGAGTATTATGTTTATTGTATTTACATGCCAAATTTTATGGTTTAAAAATGCTTTATTATTTAGAAATCTGTGATTAAACTCTCTGAGCAGCATAATGCAAAAAATGATCAGAAAAGTTTCTCTGGGGCCATTTTGTTTTTTTTATACTCATCCCTGGCCTTTAAACTCACCATGACCCAGATATCTGTAGCTTGAGTCGTATGTAGTAAGTAAACTGTATAACACTGAGTACCGTGTAAGTATTAAGAATGCTTCAGTAAATATAAGCCATTGGGTGGGTGGATGGATGGGTTCAAATTATTTTCTTTATTGCAAGTGGCCTACAATCCACAGGCTATTTTTAGAATGAATGTGTTTGGTAATCAACATTAATCCTGATTCAACTTCAAAATTTAAATTCAGTGAATTTCATTCAGTTGATATTAAAATAAGTGAAGCGTATTCCTCATTTTCTCTTATATTATCTTATATGTCTTTAATTATCTGGTAGGTATTAACAATCATATGTTTTAATTATATTGTATGTCTTAATAATCATGTCTTTAATTATCTTGTATGCCTTAATTATTTTATATGCTTTTAATTATGTGTATGTCTTTACTTATCTTAAGTCTTTAATGATATTGTATGTCTTTATTTATATTGTATGTCTTTGATTATTTTATATGTCATTAATTATTTTGTATGTCTTTAATTATCTTGTTCTTTAATTGTACTGTATGTCTTTAATTACCTTGCATGTCTTTAATTATCTTGTCTTTAATTATTTTGTATGTGTTTAATTATCTTGTATGTCTTTAATTATTTTATTTTATTTACTTATGTCTTTAATGATTTTGTGTCTTTAATTAGCTTGTGTTTCCTTAATTAACTTATGTCTTTAATTGTTATGTGTGTCTTTAATTATCTTGTATGTCTTCAATTATTTTGTAAGTCTTTAATTATTTTATATGTCTTTAATTATTTGTATGTCTTTAATTAGTTTGTTTGTCTTTAAGTATTTGTATGTCTAATTATTTTGTATGTCTTTAATTATTTCATATGTCTTTAATTATCTTTTTCTTTAATTATTTTGTATTTCTTTAATTATCTTGCATGTCTTTACTTAGCCTATGTCTTTAATTATTTTGAATGTCTTTAATAATCTTGTTCTTTAACTATTTTGTATGTGTTTAATTATCTGATGTCTTTAATTATCTTGTATGTCTTTAATTATTTTGAATGTCTTTAATTATTTTGAATGTCTTTAATTATTTTGAATGTCTTTAAGTATTTGTATGTCTTTAAGTATTTGAATGTCTTTAATTATTTTGAATGTCTTTAATTATCTGATGTCTTTAATTATCTTGTATTTAATTATCTTGTCTTTAATTATCTTGTCTTTAATTATCTTGTCTTTAATTATCTGATGTCTTTAATTATCTTGTATTTAATTATCTTGTCTTTAATTATCTTGTCTTTAATTATCTGATGTCTTAAATTATCTTGTATTTAATTATCTTGTATTTAATTATCTTGTATATCTTTAATAGTGTACATATAACAAGCACTTCAAATGTAATTAGTAGATTTGTTTGACCTAGTTTGATGTGCAAGGAATAGGTATGAAATACATAGTAAAGTAAATCAATGGGACCAGCAGGATGGTTAGCAAATTCCAGTCATCGGTGGACAATAAGCTAATGCTACATGCAAAATATTATGCCTCTAGCTCTTGTAGTTTTAGAGGAAGAACCTTTTTTTGCAAACAGCACAAAAGTATAAAGTATTCATTCAGCACACAAGCTTTTTTCCATAGAAATTCAAAATTATCTGCCATTTGCCTGGAGGGTCAACATGTCATGTTGAGCTGTACAACACACATATACAACAATAACTAAGCAACAGGCCTTTTAAGGGCGACAAATATACCCCTGCTACCAGTCCCTCCCCCACCATGCCCCACACTACCGTTTGAGTAAGATTGAGTGGAATGGGATTTTCATGATCAGGTAATGGTGACCTTGACCTTTGAACTACTGACCTCAAAATCAATAGGGGTCGTCCTCTTACCACAGGCAGTTCACCTATGAAGTTTCATGAGATTTGCTTCAGAAAGAGAGGAGTTATGGTGCGGACAAGGATTTTCATTATTGGGTCCTGGTGACCTTGAACTTTGATCTACTGACCTCAAAATCAACAGGGTTCATTCTCTCACCACGGGCAGTTTATCTTTGAAGTTTCATGAGATTTGCTTCAGGGGGAGAGGCGTTATGGAGCAGACAAGGTTGTGTCTACAGGGAGACAGACGGATAGGGTTAAACCAGTATACCCCACTAAACTTTGTTAAGCAGGGGTATACAAATTGAATGTTGATGCAGCCGAAGCCGTAAAAGTATGTCTCTTTTTGTTATTTGAAAAGGCAATAAAAGCTGTCAAATCTGTGTTCATATGAGATTTTTTTTTGGTAAACTTTTGACTATTTATTTTAATGGTGGTTCACAAACTTTGTAGACATGATATGGTTTGTAACATGTATCCTTTGAAATATATTGGTAGCTGACATTTCATAATTTATGAATTCACTCTGAACGATCAGTACCATGATATATTTCACTGCTGCAAGGTCCCTAAAGAAATTAAAATTGGCTAACTTTGTGATTTTGAAACAAGATTTATGCCACTTCCTATTAAAATTAGCATTTATTTCTGCAGTTTCACAAACAGTGAAGCATCTGGGAAGGTTAGTTGACAAACAACGACAACCACTTACAGTGACAGACGTCCAAGCATCCTGGAAGGCTCCACTTGAGTCATATGCACGTGCCACAACATCTACTATATTAAGCTGTGAATCAAGACCAGCTGGAAACGGTGTCTCCATGCCCAAGTTACTTTCAATAGCTGGCAATGACGAAAGAAAAAATGTCAAGTTGTTAAATTTCTATCTAAAAACATGGTCATCTAATGATCAATATCAATATATGAAATGCTAACAGTCCGTTCAACTTCATTTTAATTTTAGTTTTTTTAAATTCATCATTTTGCCACTGCAACACAACTCAGTAAAGTTTAGTTTTAATGTAAGAATAGGGATTTTTTTGTTCAGCTGTTTTATTTTCACAATAAGATAACAGTTAATTGCATTCCAAAATTATTTGGAAAAGCAACAATAATGTATCTATAGGCATTATCAAATGCATGGTAAAGCAACAATAATGCATCTATAGGCATTATTAAATGCATGGTAAAGCAACATTAATGTATATATAGGCATTATCAAATGCATGGTAAAGCAACAATAATGTATCTATAGGCATTATCAAATGCATGGTAAAGCAACAATAATGTATCTATAGGCATTATTAAATGCATGGTAATGGTAAAGCAACATTAATGTATCTATAGGCATTATCAAATGCATGGTAAAGCAACAATAATGTATCTATAGGCATTATTAAATGCATGGTAAAGCAACATTAATGTATCTATAGGCATTATTAAATGCATGGTAAAGCAACAATAATGTATCTATAGGCATTATTAAATGCATGGTAAAGCAACAATAATGTATCTATAGGCATTATTAAATGCATGGTAAAGCAACATTAATGTATCTATAGGCATTATTAAATGCATGGTAAAGCAACATTAATGTATCTATAGGCATTATTAAATGCATGGTAAAGCAACAATAATATATCTATAGGCATTATCAAATGCACGGTAAAGCAACAATAATGTATCTATAGGCATAATCAAATGCATGGTAATGGTAAAGCAACATTAATGTATCTATAGGCATTATCAAATGCATGGTAAAGCAACAATAATGCATCTATAGGCATTATCAAATGCATGGTAAAGCAACAATAATGCATCTATAGGCATTATTAAATGCATGGTAAAGCAACATTAATGTATCTATAGGCATTATTAAATGCATGGTAAAGCAACAATAATGTATCTATAGGCATTATCAAATGCATGGTAAAGCAACAATAATGTATCTATAGGCATTATTAAATGCATGGTAATGGTAAAGCAACATTAATGTATCTATAGGCATTATCAAATGCATGGTAAAGCAACAATAATGTATCTATAGGCATTATTAAATACATGATAAAGCAACAATAATGTATCTATAGGCATAATCAAATGCATGGCAAAGCAACAATAATGTATCTATAGGCATTATCAAATGCATGGTAAAGCAACAATAATGTATCTATAGGCATTATTAAATGCATGGTAATGGTAAAGCAACATTAATATATCTATAGGCATTATCAAATGCATGGTAAAGCAACAATAATGCATCTATAGGCATTATTAAATGCATGGTAAAGCAACATTAATGTATCTATAGGCATTATTAAATGCATGGTAATGGTAAAGCAACATTAATGTATCTATAGGCATTATCAAATGCATGGTAAAGCAACAATAATGCATCTATAGGCATTATTAAATGCATGGTAATGGTAAAGCAACATTAATGTATCTATAGGCATTATCAAATGCATGGTAAAGCAACAATAATGCATCTATAGGCATTATTAAATGCATGGTAAAGCAACATTAATGTATCTATAGGCATTATTAAATGCATGGTAATGGTAAAGCAACATTAATGTATCTATAGGCATTATCAAATGCATGGTAAAGCAACAATAATGCATCTATAGGCATGGTAAAGCAACAATTATGCATCTATAGGCATTATTAAATGCATGGTAATGGTAAAGCAACATTAATGTATCTATAGGCATTATCAAATGCATGGTAAAGCAACAATAATGCATCTATAGGCATTATTAAATGCATGGTAAAGCAACATTAATGTATCTATAGGCATTATTAAATGCATGGTAATGGTAAAGCAACATTAATGTATCTATAGGCATTATCAAATGCATGGTAAAGCAACAATAATGCATCTATAGGCATGGTAAAGCAACAATTATGCATCTATAGGCATTATCAATTGCATGGTAAAGCAACAATAATGCATCTACAGGCATTATTAAATGCATGGTAAAGCAACAATAATGCATCTATAGGCATTATCAAATGCATGGTAAAGCAACAATAATGCATCTATAGGCATTATCAAATGCATGGTAAAGCAACAATAATGCATCTACAGGCATTATTAAATGCATGGTAAAGCAACAATAATGCATCTATAGGCATTATCAAATGCATGGTAAAGCAACAATAATGCATCTATAGGCATTATCAAATGCATGGTAAAGCAACAATAATGCATCTATAGGCATTATCAAATGCATGGTAAAGCAACAATAATGTATCTATAGGCATTATCAAATGCATGGTAAAGCAACAATAATATATCTATAGGCATTATCAAATGCATGATAAATCTATGATTATTAGGCATCAAATAAAAACTGTTTGTAATCAAGCTAACTCCATGAGCTCAGAGGGCCAGTAATTTATGTTTGCAACTCGATGACAAACAGCAATCTAAGAGACAGAGAACAAGTTATATAATGGATGGGTACAATTATCAGCAATTTTTTCAGGAGATGGGAGACACGGAGACATGTAGTTTTTCCAGAAGCGAGCGGAAGCATACGAGTGCAAAAACAACAATGATCAACAATACACCTTCCATTTAAATGAAAAAAAAAGCCTGATAAACTAGGATTTCTGGTAGAAAGACAATTCATGCATGCTCTGGGAGAAATTAACTATTTATTTAAAATCTTTATTAACCCTTAACCCGCTACATATATTATAATGGACTGTTCCTTCTTTGAATTAAGACCATTCCATTTATGTTACAAAGGGGTGTTTTGGAGAATTGACTGATGAGCATCCAAACATTGTAAACCCTGATCAGCCTGCGAGTTACTCAAAGGCTATTGTAGTTGCCCTTAGCAGACTAAGGGATAAAGGGGATAGTTGCACTATTCTGGAACTCGTTTCATTTAAAAGGGCTTTAAAAACCGTGGTAAAAGCTAAAAAAATTACCAGAATATCTAAAAAAATGTAGGAGATATGACCTTTTGAAAATGAGTAAAAAGATTCCAATGGTGGCAGCCATCTTTGAATGATGATGACATCGTGCCTTTTTCCATATAAGCAAAACAAATAATAAATAGTGTTCAAAGAAAATAAATTTATTAAATTATAAACACAAAGTAAAATATTTATACTGTATAATAAGCTCTTTTTACAATTTACATGTATTTGCAGTGATATTGTTTTAAATGATATTTATCAATATGCAATAAATGGTAAAAAGGTGCAATGATGTCATCAATCCAAGATGGCTGCCTCCGTTTGAGAATTTTTGCATATTTTTCATATCACATGTATTTTTTGATATTTTGATAATTCTTTCAGATTTTTCCATTGTTTTTGAAGCCCTTTTAAACAAAGCTAGTTCCAGATTAGTGCAACAACCGCAAATTAAATGTAGATAACATTTGGTCGAAACTTCACTAAGACCTGGAATATTGTGTTATGCATGCTTTTTTTTTATTGAATTGAATTGGTTTATGGGTCCACAAACACATGGTAGATTATATGTAGCCATCTTCCAGAGAAAAGAGAAAAGAGAAATGATACATAGAGATTATATAATAATTATATAACTACTGTATTCGATCGTTTACAGGGAAATCCTTTACAAGATGGTGTGTTGCGGGTGAGTGAAAAAAAAAAACCCGACTACCTTGTGAAGGATTTTCCTATAATTGAACCCAGCAGTTAAATAATCTATTTATTACATTTTAAATCAGTTTATGTATACTTTTAACCTAAATTGTTCTCTTTATTGAACGTTATCGGCAGATGACGTCAATGTCAGCAAAACTTTACTGATGTCATAACTCAACGTCACAGTTACTTATTTTTTTGTTCTGAGTTAGTTATTAATATTTAGCAATTATAAATATTCTTTCACTGATAAATCCCAATCTTTTAATCCTTTATTTGCAGCAAATCAACATATTTTCTTTTTCTTTGATGATTTTGGAACATTGTTCTAAGTGTGTGACCTTGGCCATATGATCACAGGTGATCAGAATAAGACGGAATATTTTTGTACAAACTTAGTAATCAACAATTTTTTTTTTAAAGTAATTTGTGAAAACATTTTGAGAATAAGACCAAAAACCAACAGACTGAAGAACAAATGGACGGACAAAGCCAAAACAGTGTAGCACCCACCAATTTTGGCAGTGGGGCCATAATAACATTTTTTTTTCACTGCTTAAATGCAGTATTTAATTGCTTATAATAAAATGAATATGTCTTCTCATGCTTTTCTCATGGCAGTTAGAGTGTTACCCTTGCCTAAATACATTTTTCATAAAGTTTGAACCCTTTAAATTAAGCATCATAAACTGCACAAACACAGACACTATTTGTTTTACACCCAACAAGTAGAGAATATAAAATTTGGCCGACACTTACTGCCTTGATAGAACCAAGTTATCATATCTGTAGGGTCAACTTTGTAACCAAACTTGTACTGAAATGAGGGTCCTGTATCATCCTCAAATGCCGAGGCAGTGATAAGAAACTTGGTTTCGTACTCAAAACCCGAGGATGGGAATGCGGTCACAAGACCGCCATATGGCTTCTGGTTGATTGAAAATCTTTTCTCAGCAATACCTGCAATATTAAAACAGACATTGCGACATCTCGTAAAATTGATCAAAACAACCTGGATACACTGCTTTGCATTTACTAAAGCTGGACTGGCATGCTGTGAGGTTCTCGTGTATGATTCATACAGAATTCTGCCAACATCCTTTCCAGACAAAATACAGTTTAACTGTCATTGAGTATAACATTAAGTAAACATTTTTCATTGAATAATTAATTACCAATACCTTACTTTAAACAAGAACGTACTTAAGATACAAGTATCTATCTTAGGCTTAGTTTAAATCAAGCAATTATTTGCAGAAAGCAATAATCCTGTTTTTATTTTAGGTTTCTCAGAAATGTTTGCAATATATTGGAATCTTTTTAACAGTCATATATATATCAGTACTTCAAACAGAATGATTTTAAAAATATTGTTAGAAACAAACAAACAAACATCCAACTCACCATGACTGGATTCATTCTGTCCCCAGCGCCATATTTTCAGTGACAGCTCGAAGTACATATAGCCTTGAGGGTAGTTATATCCGGGCAGAATGACCATGTTGGGTCCATACACATTGGTACTGGTGTTCTGCTCCCAAACGCTGTAATCTAACAAGGTCCGCGGACGAAGTAGAAAACCCGAGAGTATACTGTTTGTTGCATACAACTTCCAACTGCAAACAATATACATGGCAGACATCAGTGTATCTATCTATATACTACACACGATACAGGGCAGACATCAGTTGGTGTTTCTATCTATATACTACTCACTATACAGGCCATGCATCAGTTGGTGTATCTATCTATATACTACACACTATACGCACTATACAGGCCATGCATCAGTTGGTGTTTCTATCTATATACTACACACTATACAGGCCATGCATCAGTTGGTGTTTCTATCTATATACTACACACTATACAGGCCATGCATCAGTTGGTGTTTCTATCTATATACTACACACTATACAGGCCATGCATCAGTTGGTGTTTCTATCTATATACTACACACTATACAGGCCATGCATCAGTTGGTGTTTCTATCTATATACTACACACTATACGGGCAATGCATCAGTTGGTGTATCTATCTATATACTACACACTATACAGGCCATGCATCAGTTGGTGTATCTATCTATATACTACACACTATACAGGCCATGCATATATCTATACACTACACACTATACAAGGCAGACATAAGTTGGTGTTTCTATCTATACACTACACACTATACGGGCCATGCATCAGTTGGTGTATCTATCTATATACTACACACTATACAGGCCATGCATATATCTATACACTACACACTATACAAGGCAGACATAAGTTGGTGTTTCTATCTATACACTACACACTATACAGGCCATGCATATATCTATACACTACACACTATACAAGGCAGACATAAGTTGGTGTTTCTATCTATACACTACACACTATACAGGCCATGCATCAGTTGGTGCATCTATCTATATACTACACACTATACAGGGCAGACATCAGTTGGTGTATCTATCTATATACTACACACTATACAGGTCATGCATCTATATATATACTACACACTATACAGGGCAGACATCAGTTGGTGCATCTATCTATATACTACACACTATACAGGCCATGCATCAGTTGGTTTATCCATCTATATGCTACACACTATACAGGGCAGACATCAGTTGGTGTATCTAACTACATTATTAATGGGAATTTTAATGGCATTGTGGTCATGGGTAAGTAATGGCCATTTAATGGGCATCGTTTCCAGTAGTGCAGGGCAGACATCAGTTGGTGTATATATCTACTATATACTACATGCTATACAGAGCATGCATCAGTTGGTGTATCTATCTACTATAGACTACACACTATACAGGGCAGACATCAGTTGGCGTATCTATCTACTATATACTACCCATTATACAGGGCATGCATCAGTTTGGTGTATCTATCTACTATAGACTACACACTATACAGGGCAGACATCAGTTGGTGTATCTATCTACTATATACTACCCATTATACAGGGCATGCATCAGTTGGTGTATCTATCTACTATATACTACCCATTATACAGGGCATGCATCAGTTTGGTGTATCTATCTACTATATACTACACACTATACAGGGCAGACATCAGTTGGTGTATCTATCTACTATATACTACCCATTATACAGGGCATGCATCATTTGGTGTATCTATCTACTATATACTACCCATTATACAGGGCATGCATCAGTTGGTGTATCTATCTACTATATACTACACACTGTACAGGGCATGCATCAGTTTGGTGTATCTATCTACTATATACTACACACTATACAGGGCAGACATCAGTTGGTGTATCTATCTACTATATACTACACACTATACAGAGCATGCATCTGTTGATGTATCCATCTACTATATACTACACACTATACAGAGCATGCATCAGTTTGGTGTATCTATCTACTATATACTACACACTATACAGGGCATGCATCAGTTGGTGTATCCATCTACTATATACTACACACTATACAGGGCATGCATCAGTTGGTGTATCCATCTACTATATACTACCCATTATACACAGCATGCATCAGTTGGTGTATCCATCTACTATATACTACACACTATACAGGGCATGCATCAGTTGGTGTATCCATCTACTATATACTACACACTATACACAGCATGCATCAGTTGGTGTATCCATCTACTATATACTACACACTATACAGAGCATGCATCAGTTGGTGTATCTATCTACTATATACTACACACTATACAGAGCATGCATCAGTTGGTGTATCCATCTACTATATACTACACACTATACACAGCATGCATCAGTTGGTGTATCCATCTACTATATACTACACACTATACAGAGCATGCATCAGTTTGGTGTATCTATCTACTATATACTACATACTATACACAGCATGCATCAGTTGGTGTATCTATCTACTATATACTACCCATTATACAGGGCAGACATCAGTTGGTGTATCTATCTACTATATACTACCCATTATACACAGCATGCATCAGTTGGTGTATCTATCTACTATATACTACAAACTATACAGAGCATGCATCAGTTGGTGTATCTATCTACTATATACTACACACTATACACAGCATGCATCAGTTGGTGTATCCATCTACTATATACTACACACTATACAGGGCATGCATCAGTTGGTGTATCTATCTACTATATACTACACACTATACAGGGCATGCATCAGTTTGGTGTATCTATCTACTATATACTACACACTATACAGGGCAGACATCAGTTGGTGTAACAGCTACTATACTCTGTAAAAGAAGTTTTGGACCATGGCAGTGTTCGAACCCGTACAATGATCGCTGAACCATGACATTCGACCATAACCCTTATTATCTCAGTTGATAATTCACAATAGATCAACACTCAACAATAATTATCGTTTACAATGAAAGTTTGCGAAAAAATAATAATCTTTTTGTTGGTTACTCGAATGTGTCCGTAACTGTTACTTTGTATGGACTTTGCAACATTTTTTACAGACCCTTTGTGTGTTCGTGATATTTGTTTAACATCAAATCTTGTTTGGAATTTAATGTTTCTGGTACCAAATTAACCGGGTAGGGTAGACCTTGGTTACTAAAAAAAGATACTTAAATTTTGTCCACTAGTTTTATTTTTATATGACTTTATATACCCTGGTCCAAAACCTTTTTTACCGAGTATATATACTACACAATATACAGGGAAGACATCAGCTGGTGTATCTACCTATGATATACGACACACTATACATGGCAGACATTAGTTGGTGTACCTATCTACTATCTACTACACACTGTACAGGGCAGACATTAGCTGGTGTATCTATCTACTATATATTACACAATATACATGAAAGACATCAGCTGGTGTATCTATCTACTATATACTATACACTGTACAGGGCATGCTTCAGTTGGTTTATCTATCTACTATATACTACACACTGTACAGGGCATGCCTCAGTTTGTGTAGCTATCTACTATATGCTACACAGTGCATGATTGTATCGTGTTGTATAAGACAAAGTATATCATTCTGTACAGTATCAAGCTCCTTATATACTGCGTTTCAGTCTGTACTCGATTTCAAATTCAAAAGAGCGATAAACGAAATAGCCACTCCCAAATCTAGTCAGGTATGGACAGTAAAAATGAAAACAAAAGTCAACACCCTATACTCCAGTGCAAAGATACTATACATATATCTTGCACTGGTGTGCTTTACATTATTAAATATGGATTGTGTAGCTTTAACAAAGACGAACTTACACATAGTAGAAGTAGACACCCCTTGTCCAACCATATACCACTGACTTGAGGCTATATCTACTGTCAGGGTTCACCTTCTTTCCACAGTTTGTTACACACCTAGGCAAATATAAAACATTAGTTCTGATATTTGCATAAATTTGAAACAGGAATAATATTATCAAGTAAGACATGGAGGTGTGGAAAGACAGCAAGTTTGGTCATGTTAGAATGAACACCAGTGCTATTATTCTACACTCTCTGTATTGTAATTCCACAAATATACTACAGGAAAAAAGAAACGCAATTTGGCAATTTCCGCTATATATTGTATGTATAATATGCTGCCGTTAATCAAATGGTACATGGCTACAGAAGACATTTTCCTTGAAAAAATACTAAAATAACACATAACACCCCCCAAAGTTATCCCTTCAAAGTTTTGTTATTGATAGAACTATATGTGTTGGCCTCAAGCAGGTGAGAAAACTTAGGATGTAAAATGTTGCAAACTCTTTACGTTAAATACACCGTATTGAAATGGCTCAAAGTTTCTAAACGAAACTTCAACATCTATGAATTTCGTGTTACCAAAGTGTACTGTTATTAAAAGTCTACAACATTACAGTTTTCTCATTTCTCTAACTAGCTGCAACCTCTGGTTTTAAAAAAGAACTTGGGATTTCTTTAATGGAATATTACATGGAATTAAGTGTGTCTGTGTAGTTCTAAGGTTTATAGTCCGTCCGCCAACGAACACGTCAAGGTAAACCTGACGCGATGGGCACAATAGAGTCTGGACTTTTATCTGTGTGTTGTTGTGTGATGTGATGATATGTCTACTTGAAGCAGCGAACTCAATGGTTTCTTTATAGTGCTGCCACACTGGAATACCACGCCGTAGTAGAAATGATACCCCCACCCACCCAGTCACATTATTCTGACACTGGTCAATCAGTCGTAGCACTACCCATTATTTGCTCGTCAGGCAAGGGTTACAAGTGACTACTCCATTTTTAAAGTCTTTGGTACGACGCGGTCAGGGGACTCGAACCCACGACCTCCCGAATGCAAGGCAGACGCTATAACCACTACACCACAATGCTTCGGAATTAAGTCTGCAGTATGATACATTAATAATAATATATAGCAAAAATTTCCTAGCTGCATTTTTTTTTCTTTAGTATACATAACTAACCTACCACCATGTGAAGATTCTGTATTCATTTGTCATACATATCACAACTGGAGAATAGAGTGGAAACTTGCATGATGATTGTTTATAGATATATGATTAATATCAGACTTCAATGTTCATATATAATAAATATTACATCTAGAAACATCTGAATGTGTATGTATGTATATACGGTATGCATAAAGCATGTGTTTATAGTATTAATTGGTTTATGTTTTTGCTTTCAAACATTTTTTTCCGAAATGTGTGTGTTTGTTCTTGTAACTTTATGTATGTATCCTTGAAGTAGTATTAATTGGTTTATGTTTTTGCTTTCAAACATTTTTTTCCCGAAATGTGTGTGTTTGTTTTTGTAACTTTATGTATGTATCCTTGAAGTAGTATTGTTTTTGTTTTTGCTTTCTAACATTTTTTTCCCGAAATTTGTGTGTTTGTTTTTGTAACTTTATGTATGTATCCTGAAGAAGGTGATTAAAGCTGAAAGCGCTCGATGTTTGTTAGTTTAAGCAATGTTTGGTTGATAATTTGTCTCATAATTATATATATAACTTAACAGACACCATTTTAAGGTAAAATTTTAGTTCAGTGTGACCTTAACCTTAATTTTTAACCTACTGACCAATAACATCAATCTGCATTTTGGTAACTTTTGAACGTGTCATGACTTGTGAGACCAGAGATATTGCACAAGCCATTTTCATGTTCATATTCACAGGGACGTTGAGCTCACCCAATACGTCTTTCATTTCACCCAATTTTGTTACTGTTGCAAGTGTCTACAAAGAAAAGGTCAAAACATAAGGAATTTCTTGTTTATCCTAGTTTCATTTTTGTAGAGCCACATAAGTGAAAAGTGAGACAAAGTCAAAACAATGGCGTCCGTCCTTCCATACCTTAGTCAAAATGTTAAAAATTTGTTTAACATGTTTTCATTCAACAATAACTTTAAATGTATAAGTGATACAACTTTACAAATATGATCAGTGGGTGTATTAGGCGAGGTACTAGACATGCAACATTTCTGTTGTAGACACTAGCAACAATAACAGAGCTGGGCGAAATAAGTCCTGTAAGTTCATCAGAAGGTTTTTTAATTAAGAAATAAAATACTTCCAGCGGGTTTATATTGTCCCAGATAAAACCTGGTGGGCAAGACTTGAAGACCATTGATACCAAGGGCCGTTGTCCCGCAGTTTCGATATGTTTCAAGTCCCAACCACCAGGTTTTGATCTCGCACAATATAAACCCGCTTGAAATATTTTATTTCTTATCTGACATGGATTGTTATGTATTTTATATACACATTTTCGAGAGATTGAACATAATACAAACACATTCTCACAACTTACATTGTACGTCCATCTCTCAGCACCAAACGAAGAAATATACAGCTTTATCGTGTTTCTAACAAGTTCAATGTGTTGTTTGAATGTAACATTGCCTTAAAATAACATAATCGTTATTTTGGATGTTTTCCGACGTTGAAAATCGTTTAAAATGACGTTCTAATGGTTGAAGGACGTGACATCAGAGGTTTTTATAGCTTTTTCAAAAACTGCTCAATTGCCAATCAACATTTAATATTTTCATAAACCATGTAAGATAGATATATAACCAATATAACTCTATGTAAAACTATGACCCCAGGAGCTGGGCTGGGCTAAATTAAATTGAGGGTCACCATTCAAACAATCGTGGTACTACTAGAGGATTATAAGCTTATAATACATGCAATTGCACTTTCAGATGGGTACATCTAGGCTAGTCTAAGACCCTCCAGGATGTCGCATGGATAATTTGTATAACTTGGAAAGATATTAAGGATCATTCACGTTAAGTTTGGTCAAAATTGGCTAAGCGGTTTATGAGGAGATGTTGCTTAAAGCAATTGTTGAAAGACGGACGACTAACAAAAAATTTAGGGAATAGCTCACTTGATCCTTTGGCTCAGGTGAGCTTAAAAAGTATTTGGTATTTACTCAATTCCAAACATGGGTGGATCTCCTGAAGCAATATAGATATCTTGGTAATCGTCAGCTATGCGACCGTCCTTGCGTACCACCAAGCGTATCTGGATGTAGTCAGACTCGTACATCTCCCCAGTCATCATCTCCAATATTGGCTCAGAGGCATTGGGAACTTTACCTTCAATTCAGCAATTTTATTTGTTGAAATACCAATTATAAAAAAAATAGAATATTTTGAGTCTTTCATAGTTACTGCTTTATTCCCTATTAACAAGATAACTTAGAGAGGTGATTCACATAATAACCTAGTGAGGTGATTCGCATAATAACCTAGTGAGGTGATTTGCATAATAACCTAGTGAGGTGATTCACAAGATAACCTAGTGAGGTGATTCACAAGATAACCTAGTGAGGTGATTCACATAATAACCTACAGCTAGTGAGGCGATTCACAGGGTAACTTAGAGAGGTGATTGACATAATAACCTAGTAAGGTGATTCACAAGATAACCTAAAGAAGTGATTCACATAATAATCTAGTGAGGTGATTTACATAATAACCTAGTGAGGTGATTCACATAATAACTTAAAGAGGTGATTCACATAATAACCTAGTGAGGTGATTCACAAGATAGCTTAGAGAGGTGATTCACATAATAACCTAGTGAGTTGATTCACATAATAACCTAGTGAGGTGATTCACAAGATAGCTTAGAGAGGTGATTCACATAATAACCCAGTGAGGTGATTCACATAATAACCTAGTGAGGTGATTCACAAGGTAACCTAAAGAGGTGATTCACATAATAACCTAGTGTGGTGATTCACATAATAACCTAGTGAGGTGAATCAGAAGATAACCTAGGGAGGTGATTCACATAATAACCTAGTGAGGTGATTCACATAATAACCTAATGAGGTGATTCACAAGGTAACCTAAAGAGGTGATTCACATAATAACCTAGTGAGGTGATTCACATAATAACCTAGTGAGGTGAATCAGAAGATAACCTAGGGAGGTGATTCACATGATAACATATTGAGGGGATTCAAATAACACAGTGAGGATTCACATCATAACCTTTTAATAAGATAGTGAGGGGATTCACATAATAACCTAATAAGGGGATTCATATAATAACCTAGTGAGGTGACTAATACATTTTGACCAAAGAAGCTTTATATGGTATGTGATAATACAGCAACAATAACTATTCATTTTTTGTCTTACAAAATAAGAAAAAAAAAGCTTATTTTTGTAAATTTATGAACTCATCGGTAAAATATGAGCAAACTGTCCTGTTATCTGTCAATTTATTAGTATTGCGCTGATAAAATTAGAACTTTTAATTCAATATTTATATTTTTGTCTTAAAACAAAAACCTTTTTTATATACTCCCTAAACGACCATACCAAATTAGAACTTTTTGTGTGTGTTTTTTGCTGGATTACCCCATAAGGGGGTCCCAGTGGGGATGGAGCCAAAATATCAAATCTTTATTGCGCATCTACACATCCTTAACTAAGAAACACCAAACATGAACTTGATATCTCAAAGGGTATAGAATAAGTTTCGGGCTTGTTAATTCCTTCTGTAACCTTTGAGATTTCACAAGGCAGAAACTATGTAACAGTAAGTAACAGTAAGTTCCCCTGTCGAGGGGCCGCTTTATGCAGGAGGTCAAAACCCGTTTTATATATGTTGTGCGTCGAGTCCATCAAATACAAATCATTTGAATCATAACCATTCACATTTGGACAAGATATGCATTTTTTTGTGGCTTTTGGCCTGGGGGCCCCAGTGGGTGAAGCCAAAATCCGTGACATTATTGTGTATCTACACATCCTAACTAAGACAAACACCATACAAGAACTTGAAATCTTAAAGAGTATAGAAGGAGTAAGTGTCATAAAGCCGAAACTCTGAAATAGTAAATCACTGCAAGCTCCCTGTAGAGGGACCCCTTTACACAGGAGGACAAACCCATTTTATAAATGTTGTGACTGGAGTCATTAAATGATCATACCAAATTAGAATCAAATACATTCACATTTGGACAAGATATGCAATTTGTTGTGTTTTTCACCTGATTTCCCTCTATGGAGTCCCCGAGGAGAGAGCCAAAATATCAAAACTTATTACATATCTACAAATCCTTAACTAAGAAATACACCAAACATGAACTTGACATCTCAAAGGGTACAGAAGGAATTAATATCACAAGCCCGAAATTTGTAGTAGTAAATTACTGGAAGCTGCATGGTAGAGGGGCCCCTTAATGCAGCCTGGAGGTCAAAACCAGTTTTATATATGTTGTGCCTCGAGTCCTTAAATGACCATAACAAACTAGATCATAACCATTCACATCTGGTCAAGATGAGTATTTTTTGGTAAATTTTGACCCGTTTACCCCCTCTTCCCACCCCACAAGGTGGCCCCAGTGGGCAGAGCCAAAATCCGAGATGTTATTGCGCATTTACACATTCTAACTAAGAAATACACCACACATGAACATGAGATCTCAAAGGGTATAGAAGGAGTAAGCATCATAAGGCCGAAACTCTAAATTACTGCAAGCTCCCCAAATTGTACCTCTGTAGAGGGGCCCCTATAAGCAGGACGACAAAACTCATTTGTATATGTTGTGCCTTGGGTCCCTAAATGACCATACACAATTCGAATCAAATCCATTCATATTTGGACAAGATACGTATTTTCTGTGATTTTTGACCCAATTACCCCCAAGGGAAGCCCAGTGGGCGGAGGCAAAATCCGAGACCTTACTGCAGCCCATTGGGTCATAAAGTAAAAAAAAAAAGAAAAAAGTTGGCCCCCCCACCACGACCGCAGGTTCTCAATATAGCATATTATCAAGGGCCACACGTCTGGTGTTACTGGACCGATCCGGTTGGTTTTTGAACTTGTCCGAGCTTTCATTGATATTAACAATCAGGCAAAATTTGGTAAAGATCAAATAATAAATAAAGGTGCTAGAGTGTTCACATGGCAGAAAATGGCATTTTTCAGAAAAAACAAGGGCCATAACTCCAGTGTTACTGATCCGATCTGGCTGATATTCAAAGTTGTCCAAGTTTTCATTAATATTAACAATTTGTGCAAGTTTGGTAAAGATCAAACAATAAATGAAGGTGCTAGAGTGTTCAAAAGGCAAAATATGGCATTTCAGCAAATCAAGGGCCAATCTGGCTGGTTTTCGAACTTGTCCGAGGTGTCCGTGGCTGAGTGGTTAGAGCTCCTCACCGCTGTAGGTTCGATCCCTCAGGGGCCTAGGAATCTTTATGTGATGAAGCTATCCAGCTGGCTTGTGGAACGTCATGGTTCTACCCAGGTGCCCGCCCGTGCACGAAAATTGCCTGGAGGGGCACCTGGGGTCTTCCTCCACCAGTGGAAGCTGGAAAGTCGCCATATGACCTTGGCTGTTGGTGCGACTATAAAATCCAATTTAATTCAATTCATTGATATAAAGACGGTTGCAAAGTCTGGTAAAGATCCGATTAATAATGAAGGTCCTATCGTGTTCACAAGGCAAAAGTTAACGGATGGACGACGGACAGACGATGGATGATGGACGACAGACAACTCGTCATCCCATAAGCTCTGCTGGCCAGAGCTAAAAATGTTTATAATGTACTTAGAAAATAAACCTGCATTTAGTCAGAAGTGGTGAGATTGTGACATACCTGATGAGTCAAGGCCATCAATCTTGTTACATCCTCGATCAGTCGGGTCCTGGTATTCACAGGCATTCGCAGGCATCTGTATCTTAACATCGAAATTGTCGTCATATTCTTCTGGCCAATCTTCACATACCCGCCTACACAGCCATATAAACTCCATCCCTGTTTTATTAGCCGGGTCAACCATATCCGGGTCAATCGCATTTTGGCCATTTACTTGCATCGGTACCAGGTCACCCCAACGTGTCGTTACAAACTCTCCGCCAGCAATCTCAACAACAAGCGGGGTAGCTATTATCGTGATGTATACGTTGTCAATTGTATACATTCCCATCACTTCATTCATACTGACATTTAGCCAAAACCGGTACAGCCCATATTCCAGTGTATTTTTAGGGATCATTAATCTACGAGCACCAATGGAAAATGTGTCAGCCCCATTAAGTTCAGTTATCTCTGTCTCATTCCCATCGCCAAGCTGTTTGTACACCTTCCACATGAAGTAAGCTATTTTTGTAGCCGTGCAATTAATTGTGACGTCTGAATACACAACTAACATTTCAGACCTATAGAGAGTTCTTCTCATTTCTGTGTCACAAAATGGTGGTGTGCAAAAATTTGGTGTGGTGAGATTCACATTTGGCCACCAACAAGGTCCCTTTGTTACTCCAGTCATCGATGTTACTGTTGCGTCAGATACTCGATTTTTACACTGTAACTGTGTCTTATAAAGACCAGGTTCCATCATCTTGGTTTGAATATTTTCACTCCACTCAGCTTTAGTATAATCATGTGACAAAGCTGTAGTAGCCGCTGCCACTACTGTTGTAGTTGTATTGTACATTGATGTTGAACCTGCCGTTGTTGATGAGGTGGTGGTGGGTTGGGTGGTAGTTGTTGATGTAATGGTTGTTGAGCTGGAGGTTGTTGAGCTGGGGGTTGTTGAGGCGTTGTTTGCTGAGGTGGTTGTTGAGGCGTTGTTTTCTGAGGTGGTTGCTGAGGTGTTGTTTGCTTGGTCGCTGGTTGTTGATACGGTGGTTGTTGATATGGTGGTTGTTGATATGGTGGTTGTTGAGGTGGTGGTTGTTGGTGTGGTGGTTGTTGATGTGGTGGTTGATGGGGTGGTGGTTGTAGAAGTAACAGTTTTTACTGTTGTAGTTGCATACATAGACCTTCGCAGTTCCCACGCATCAGATGTAAGCTGTACAAAATGACCTTCATTAGCAATAAACATAGCAGACCATTCTACAATGGTGGAGCAATATGCATAGTCACCAAAAAATTGATATCTACTTGGATCGGCAGTATCATCGACAAAGTCTATCATATAACAACCATCTGTGGCAATACTACCTGGATAGACATGATAATCAAATGTTGTGTTCTTTGCCCTTGGACTATCACAGGAAATAGCGATATCCATGCAACTCCGGTGTAGGTATATAGTTGTACTGGCAACCAGCTGACCCAATACGTTGGATGCTGTCAGAGATACTACATAGGAAGAAACATTGACATATTGGTGAAGGCTAAATGTTCTGTAATATACACTATCACTGCTACCGTCATCAAATACCCAGTTGTAGGTCACATGACTTCCACGATCATGAGAAGCCTGGAACCAAACAAAATGCTCCAGAGCAAAATAGTCATGGTTATCGCCTCCGCCCACCTTCTTCATGTTTGCATTATCATCATAGTCATATACAGTCACCTGGAGATTAAAAAGTTCCTCATAAATGTCAAATGTGTCTGAATATATTTCCTGACTGACCAGGTTCCAGATTGTGACAGAAACTGAGTAGTTACCTCCAAATGAGTATGTATGAGACGTATCTAACACAAGATCGGAAGTGCTAGACAAGTAGTTGGTAATCAACATCTCTGACGGTATGGACTCAACAGCGGAAACAGATCCGTCACCATAATTTATCTGGTATGATGCGTCGGTAGCCATCGCAAGACTATTTTCAAAAATCAATTCAAACCATAGCTCGACTGGGATATATGGTGGGCCAATATTGATACTCTTTACTTGACTTTTGAAGGTAAATCCCAAAACTGGATTCTGGACGATGATTGGTCCATTTTTTGAAGAAACTGACTCAAACCCCACACTGTTATTGGCCAATACATGTATATTGTAGACCCCGGGGGTGGTATACTGGTGTGTGACATTTGCCATAGCATTCCTGGAGCAGGCATCAACATGGTCAGAAGAACCGTCATCAAAGTTCCAGTAGCATTTGGCCCTCGTGCCACTCACCATCGTGACCTGCAGGTCTGCATACTGGTTTGTGATCATATACAGTGGGACCGGAGTAAGCTCAACCTGGTCGATGAATTCGTCGATGTTGATAACTTCAAAGTGACAGATTGAGCTTACCAAGTTAGAAACATTCAGCGAAACATTGTATGTTCCTACTGCAAAGTAGTCATGCCACATGGAGAACAACACTGGATCTGAATCGGTGATGCTGAATGATTCAACAACGACAGTTCCATCTTGAAAATCTACCGTCATGATAGCATCAGTAGCAGGTGGTACCCCTCCTGTGAAAGTCAAGTTAAATGGTACCGGTACACTCTCACCAACATGGAACTGATGTGGGCTTGTTGAAGCGCTCTCAACATTACGAACTGGATGCTGGACTACTATCATGTATGTATCATTAAATGTGTCGACTGGATTGTCGATGGAAACTGACAAATTAAACCTTCCTGGCAGCGTGTAAGCATGACTCCCGTTTGTGATATCAGGGAAGATAACCAGATCCCTGTATTGCCTATCATGAGACGACCCATCTCCAAAATCGAACGTGGTGTTAAATCTAGAGCACCAGAACATTTCCACCGTGATGGTTGTAAGCTCGTTTGTTGGTACATACATTCTGTCAATAACGATTGACAGATCAGTAATCAAGTAGTCTACCCACACGCCAGTTGTGTAACTCTGAACAGGGCTCACCATATTTGTAACGTTCCCAGTTACTACATAGTAACCATTGCCATTGTAATCATAGTTCCTGACAAGTCCATAACCCATTAAATCATCGCCAAGAAATGCTGTCTCCAGTGTCACATTACCAAACATGACTGTTACGTTCATATCACTTCCTTCATCCACAGTGAGAGGAATAACAGAATTGTCACGACCATAAGGTATTGGCTGTATCTGATGAATGACAAAGTTCTTAACCAAAATCTGGACATATGTTACTATGGACATAGTGTGCACAGAAACCAGGTTGTAACTAAGAATATCACAGGTGAAGGTGCCTGTGCTGGTGTAGCTGTGCCAGATGTAACCTTCGTAACCTAAAATATATAAAGATCAAATTTTCTCAGTGGTAAAATGGACTATTTAATAAATTACAGGCAGAGAACATTATCTCTATACTTCAGATATAGAAATTATATAAATACTCTATGAGAACAAAAGCAAGAGTTCCATTGGTTGGATGGTGCACAGTTCAAACGATGTGTGATACCCAAGTGAATGATTATCCAAAGTATAAAGAACAATACATGATATATTTCTGGAAATATCAAACAAAAGCTTTAACCAAAACATTAATCAAACACTTGACTAAGTCCTGTTGTGTATAATGTCAAGGTGAAGGCTAGTGGCAGGGCATGGCTTGTGCAGATGGGCAGGGTTTGACCCAGTGAATATCCAGACAAAGGCCTTTGGCAGGTCAGGGCTTGCGCAGATGGGCAGGGCTTAACCCAGTGAATAACTAGACAAAGGCTAGTGGCAGGTCAGGGCTTGTGCAGATGGGCAGGGCTTAACCCCAGTGAATAGCTAGACCAAGGCCAGTGGGCGGGGCTGGGCTTGTGCAGGGCAGGGCTTGTGCATATAGGCAGGGTTTAACCCATTAAACATCTAGACCAAGGCCAGTGGCAGGGCAGATCAGGGCAGATGGGCAGGGTTCAACCCGGTGAATATCTATACCAAGGCCAGTGGCAGGGCAGATCAGGGCAGATGGGCAGGGTTCAACCCGGTGAATATCTAGACCAAGGCCAGTGGCAGGGCAGATCAGGGCAGATGGGCAGGGTTCAACCCGGTGAATATCTAGACCAAGACCAGTGGCAGGGCAGATCAGGGCAGATGGGCAGGGTTTAACCCATTGAACATCTAGACCAAGGCCAGTGGCAGGGCAGATCAGGGCAGATGGGCAGGGTTCAACCCGGTGAATATCTAGACCAAGGCCAGTGGCAGGGCAGATCAGGGCAGATGGGCAGGGTTTAACCCATTGAACATCTAGACCAAGGCCAGTGGCAGGGCAGATCAGGGCAGATGGGCAGGGTTCAACCCGGTGAATATCTATACCAAGGCCAGTGGCAGGGCAGATCAGGGCAGATGGGCAGGGTTTAACCCATTGAACATCTAGACCAAGGCCAGTGGCAGGGCAGATCAGGGCAGATGGGCAGGGTTCAACCCATTGAACATCTAGACCAAGGCCAGTGGCAGGGCAGATGGGCAGGGTTTAACCCATTGAACATCTAGACCAAGGCCAGTGGCAGGGCAGATCAGGGCAGATGGGCAGGGTTCAACCCGGTGAATATCTATACCAAGTATCAAAGTAACAGCTTTGTTCAGGAAAAAGGTAGTTTTAAAAAAGTCGCTTGACGTTTGAAATCTCTTTTTAAAAAAATCCTGACATTATACAATAATGCAGATCCTTGGGAAAGATCCAAAAGGACATCGTTTTCTTAATTTTGTTAAAATACAAGCCAGAGTTGTGGGACTTAATAAATCATGCAATTTTGTGACAAATAAGTATGTGAAATGTATGTGAAGTGTTTAAACAGTGCAACATAATAATAGTTGTAGAGATATACATTTTACATTCAAATGGTTAATCAGTGACCAGGGAGAACGTTATAGGGAGAAGAAACGGGTTCATAAACGCTCTAGTTTATCGATTTATGTTGTCGCGCTAGAACGCCGCCATTTACTATTTTATCGATACAGGTAAATCGATTGTAAGCGCATTACATTTGAAAAGTTAAAATTTCAGCCAACATCTCAAATTAGGCAGTTTTTACAGCCCCTTTTTACGGCTTTTTGTTATAATCAACATCACGAAATTACCTTCTTGACAAAGATAAATATGTCTACAATTCACTTTTTGTTATTATTAATGCCTAATATAACCCATACTTCGTATCTCGTTTGCAATAGCTCCACACCATTTTTAATTCTATAAAATTAAAAATTTAGCTGATATCTCAAAAGGCACATTTTCATCACCTCTTTTTAGGCTTTGTCTTATAATCACCACCATGAAATTACCTTCTTGGCAAAGATAAATATGTTTACTATTCACTTTTTGTTATTATTAATGCCTAAATAACCCGTAGTCTCGTATCTCGTTTGCAATAGCTATACACTGTCACCATTTTTTATTTGGCGCAGAGTGGCGCCATCTTTGTTACACGGAACCGTCTGGTAAAATGTGCATTTAAACATGCAAACAAATACACGCTCTGTATCAGAGGACACAATGTGAATAAATAATACTTATGTTTACATTTAGCACCTTTATTGAGTTTGTAAGTGTAATCATTTATAAGAATTTGCTGTTTTTCACACACTCGCGAAACAGCCGGAAGTAGTCATTTTCACGGAGTAGTGAAACACATGCGCGACAACATAATTCGGCAAATCGAGCCCGTTTCTCCTCCCTATAACGTACTCCCTGCAGTGACTAAGACAATGGTAGATACTTTTGATAATTTTGTAAAAATACAACCAAGATTAATGGGACCTTAGTAAAATATGTAATCCGTTTGTGGCAAATATATCTGTAAAGTTTCATAACATTACAACATAGACACTTCTTCTTCTTCTTCTTCCGATAATGTGCTGGGTTTCTTTGAGAACATACTCACTTTATCAACAACAGGTTGACCATTAAATTTTGCTAAGAAAAGGGGAGATTATTCTGAAAGAATACAACCAAGAGTAATGGTATTTCAGTAAATTATTTAATCTTTTTGTCTCGCCTTTTCACCTCGCCGTTTAAGTTTGTTTCTCAAGAACTAAATATACTAAATCAGCATCACATAGTGGTAATAGTTATGACATACAGAAACGTTAGTTAGACATAATTTCTTACAAATACTAAACAGTTCTATTAAACAATACTTTCCTAAATATTATAGAAAATCTTACCATCTGTTGTTCCATTCACAGTTGATCCATTTACTGTTTGGCTACCTATATATGGATATGTAAAGTTGTACACTGTACCGTCACCCATATCCAATATGTAACTCACACTGGTCCCTGTAATTACAAACAGTCATATCTCAAATCAATTACCATCAACATGTACCGACACTCATATCTCAAATCAATTACCACCAACATGTACCGACACTCATATCTCAAATTAATTACCAACAACATGTATCTACAGTCATATCTCAAATCAATTACAACCAACATGTACCTACAGTCATATCTTAAATCAATTACCACCAACATGTACCTACAGTCATATCTTAAATCAATTACCACCAACATATACCTAGTCATATCTCAAATCTATTACCACCAACATGAACCTAGTTATATTTCAAATCAATTACCACCAACATGAACCTAGTTATATTTCAAATCAATTACCACCAACATTTATATACAGTCATATCTAAAATCAATTAGTCAACATGTACCTACAGAAATAGCTTAAATCAATTACCACCAACATGTACCTACAGTCATAGCTCAGATCAATTACCACCAACATGTATCTACCATCATATCCCAAATCAATTACCACCAACATGTATCTACCATCATATCCCAAATCAATTACCACCAACATGTATCTACCATCATATCCCAAATCAATTACCACCAACTAATGTCATATCTCAAATTAATTACCATCCACATGTGTCTACAGTCATAGCTCAAATCAATTACCACCAACATGTGCCTAGTCATAGCTCAAATCAATTACAACCAACATGTGCCTAGTCATAGCTCAAATCAATTACCACCAACATGTGCCTAGTCATAGCTCAAATCAATTACAACCAACATGTGCCTAGTCATAGCTCAAATCAATTACCACCAACATGTGCCTAGTCATAGCTCAAATCAATTACAACCAACATGTGCCTAGTCATAGCTCAAATCAATTACCACCAACATGTGCCTAGTCATAGCTCAAATCAATTACAACCAACATGTGCCTAGTCATAGCTCAAATCAATTACAACCAACATGTGCCTAGTCATAGCTCAAATCAATTACAACCAACATGTGCCTAGTCATAGCTCAAATCAATTACCACCAACATGTGCCTAGTCATAGCTCAAATCAATTACAACCAACATGTGCCTAGTCATAGCTCAAATCAATTACCACCAACATGTGCCTAGTCATAGCTCAAATCAATTACAACCAACATGTGCCTAGTCATAGCTCAAATCAATTACAACCAACATGTGCCTAGTCATAGCTCAAATCAATTACAACCAACATGTGCCTAGTCATAGCTCAAATCAATTACAACCAACATGTGCCTAGTCATAGCTCAAATCAATTACAACCAACATGTGCCTAGTCATAGCTCAAATCAATTACAACCAACATGTGCCTAGTCATAGCTCAAATCAATTACAACCAACATGTGCCTAGTCATAGCTCAAATCAATTACAACCAACATGTGCCTAGTCATAGCTCAAATCAATTACAACCAACATGTGCCTAGTCATAGCTCAAATCAATTACAACCAACATGTGCCTAGTCATAGCTCAAATCAATTACAACCAACATGTGCCTAGTCATAGCTCAAATCAATTACAACCAACATGTGCCTAGTCATAGCTCAAATCAATTACAACCAACATGTGCCTAGTCATAGCTCAAATCAATTACCACCAACATGTGCCTAGTCATAGAGGATTGAACCCGGGGCCTCCGGTTACAAATCCGCCGCGCTACCGACTGCGCCACGCCAGCCCCTGAAAATCAATTACAAACAACATGTGTATACAGTCATATCTCAAATCAATTACAACCAACATGTACCTACAGTCATAGCTCAAATCAATTACCACCAACATGTGCCTAGTTATAGCTCAAATTAATTACAAACAACATGTATATACAGTCATATCTCAAATCAATTACAACCAACATGTGTATACAGTCATATCTCAAATCAATTACAACCAATATGTATCTAGTCATACCTCAAATTATTTACAACCAACATGTCTATCTTTATTCTTTACTTTTTCATAATGTAACATTACAGAGCTATTGTCTTTGTCACAAATGTAACATGAAACCAATTCTGATCTTGACAACATTATTTAATATCTTCTATAAATTCCCACTGATTTTACTTATTTTACTATCTTGAATAGAATATCTTGAACACTGTTATTAATTTATTAATATTAATAATAATAATATCACTGAAAACGCTTCAACATAGTCAAAATCTAAATTGTTATATTATATCCTAACTGAACCATTAACTAACTTAATGAATGGGTTTAAAATTCAATTTACTGCTTAATTTAAGCTTGATGATCCCTGCTTTTTAATAGCCAATTTTGACTATAAAAGCTGTTTAATTGTCAGATTGTCAGTGAAAGGCACTATAAGCAAAATGGCAGAGATTGGCATATATACCTTGTGTTATATTCCATGTAAACATCAATGGGACATACTGAATAGCCGCCACAGCTTCACTTGTCAAGGTTAGGTTCACTATACTATCTTGAACAGTTAACAGGAGCTAATAATGATAAAACATTAATAACGTGTAATGAAAACATTTGCTTCATCAAGTTTACATTCAAAAATTTATTAAAACCTTTTCATAGCATATGCAAGAAATGAAAATGCTGCAAAGTCAACAAATCCCATTATGTAGTGGTGTGCTGGAATAAAAGGTGGCTATTCATTCCGGTTGACTAAATAACAGTAGTAAACCATACATTGATATAAAATACAGCTCCACGATCCTTCATGTGGACTAAATAACATTAGTACACCATACAGTAGACCAGTAATTAGACTATAAATAATAAAATTAAACAAATTAAAAAATAAAATAATACTCTGCATAAAAATTATTACTAGAGATATTTGCCTCTTTCTATAAGGATATTCTATAATGATAGCTAAAAGGTTATAGTTAAAATATTATACTATTAAGGACTGATGCCAGTCTCATCATATAGCTCCATGATCCGTCCTGTGGACTATATAACATTAGTACACCATACAGCTCCATGATCCGTCCTGTGGACTATATAACATTAGTACACCATACAGCTCCATGATCCTTCCTGTGGACTATATAACATTAGTTCACTATACAGCTTCATGAACCATCCTGTGGACTATATAACATTAGTACACCATACAGCTCCATGATCCTTCCTGTGGACTAAATGACATTAGTACACCATACAGATCCATGATCCTTCCTGTGGTCTATATAACATTAGTACACCATACAGCTCCATGATCCATCCTGTGGACTAATCTATATAACATTAGTACACCATACAGCTCCATGATCTGTCCTGTGGACTATATAACATTAGTACACCATACGTCTTCGTGATCCTTCCTGTGGACTATATAACATTAGTACACCATACAGCTCCATGATCCTTCCTGTGGACTATATAACATTAGTACACTATACAGCTTCATGAACCATCCTGTGGACTATATAACATTAGTACACCATACTGCTCCATGATCCTTCCTGTGGACTAAATGACATTAGTACACCATACAGATCCATGATCCTTCCTGTGGTCTATATAACATTAGTACACCATACAGCTCAATGATCCATCCTGTGGACTAATCTATATAACATTAGTACACCATACAGCTCCATGATCTGTCCTGTGGACTATATAACATTAGTACACCATACGTCTTCGTGATCCTTCCTGTGGACTATATAACATTAGTACACCATACAGCTCCATGATCCATCCTGTGGACTATATAACATTAGTACACCATACAGCTCCATGATCCTTCCTGTGGACTATATAACATTAGTACACCATACATCTTCGTGATCCTTCCTGTGGACTATACAACATTAGTACACCATACAGCTCCATGATCTTTTCTGTGGACTATATAACATTAGTACACCATACATCTCCATGTTAGTACATCATACATATCCATGATCTTTCCTGTGGACTAAATGACATTAGTACACCATACAGATCCATGATCCTTCCTGTGGACTATATAACATTAGTTCACCATACAGCTCCATGATCTTTCCTGTGGACTATATACCATTAGTACACCATACAGCTCCATGATCCTTTCTGTGGACTATATAACATTAGTACACCATACATCTCTATGATCCTTCCTGTGGACTAAATGACATTAGTACACCATACAGATCCATGATCGGTCCTGTGGACTATATAACATTAGTACACCATACAGCTCCATGATCCTTCCTGTGGACTATATAACATTAGTACACCATACAGCTCCATGATCCGTCCTGTGGACTATATAACATTAGTAAACCATACAGCTCCATGATCCTTCCTGTGGACTATATAACATTAGTACATCATACAGATCCATGACCTTTCCTGTTGACTAAATAATATTAGTACATCATACATCTCCATGTTAGTACATCATAAAGATCCATGATCTTTCCTGTTGACCAAATAATATTTGTACACCATACATCTCCATGATCCTTCCTGTGGACTTTATAACATTAGTACACCATACAGCTCCATGATCCTTTCTGTGGACTATATAACATTAGTACACCATACATCTCCATGATCCTTCCTGTGGACTAAATGACATTAGTACACCATACAGATCCGTGATCCTTCCTGTGGACTATATAACACTAGTACACCATACAGCTCCATGATCTTTCCTGTGGACTATATAACATTAGTACACCATACAGCTCCATGATCCGTCCTGTGGACTATATAACATTAGTAAACCATACAGCTCCATGATCCTTCCTGTGGACTATATAACATTAGTACACCATACAGCTCCATGATCCTTCCTGTGGACTATATAACATTAGTAAACCATACAGCTCCATGATCCATCCTGTAGACTATATAACATTAGTAAACCATACAGCTCCATGATCCTTCCTGTGGACTATATAACATTAGTAAACCATACAGCTCCATGATCCGTCCTGTGGACTATATAACATTAGTACACCATACAGCTCCATGATCCGTCCTGTGGACTATATAACATTAGTAAACCATACAGCTCCATGATCCTTCCTGTGGACTATATAACATTAGTACACCATACAGCTCCATGATCCTTCCTGTGGACTATATAACATTAGTAAACCATACAGCTCCATGATCCATCCTGTAGACTATATAACATTAGTAAACCATACAGCTCCATGATCCTTCCTGTGGACTATATAACATTAGTAAACCATACAGCTCCATGATCCTTCCTGTGGACTATATAACATCAGTACATCATACAGATCCATGATCTTTCCTGTGGACTATATAACATTAGTACATCATACAGATCCATGATCTTTCCTGTGGACTATTTAACATTAGTACATCATACATCTCCATGATCCGTCATGTGGACTATATAACATTAGTACATCATACATCCCCATGATCCGTCCTGTGGACTATATAACATTAGTACATCATACAGATCCATGATCTTTCCTGTGGACTCAAATACATTAGTACATCATACAGATCCATGATCTTTCCTGTGGACTATATAACATTAGTACATCATACATCTCCATGATCCGTCATGTGGACTATATAACATTAGTACATCATACATCCCCATGATCCGTCCTGTGGACTATATAACATTAGTACATCATACAGATCCATGATCTTACCTGTGGACTATATAACATTAGTACATCATACATCTCCATGATCCGTCCTGTGGACTATATAACATTAGTACATCATACAACTCCATGATCCGTCCTGTGGACTATATAACATTAGTACATCATACAGATCCATGATCTTTCCTGTGGACTAAATAACATTAGTACATCATACAGATCCATAATCTTTCCTGTGGACTATATAACATTAGTACATCATACATCTCCATGATCCGTCCTGTGGACTAAATAACATTAGTACATCATACAGATCCATGGTCTTTCCTGTGGACTAAATAACATTAGTACATCATACAGATCCATGATCTTTCCTGTGGACTATATAACATTAGTACATCATACATCTCCATGATCCGTCCTGTGGACTTAATAACATTAGTACATCATACAGATCCATGATCTTTCCTGTGGACTAAATAACATTAGTACATCATACAGATCCATGATCTTTCCTGTGGACTATATAACATTAGTACATCATACATCTCCATGATCCGTCCTGTGGACTAAATAACATGAGTACATCATACAGATCCATGATTTTTCCTGTGGACTATATAACATTAGTACATCATACATCTCCATGATCCGTCCTGTGGACTTTATAACATTAGTACATCATACATCTCCACGATCCGTCCTGTGGACTATATAACATTAGTACATCATACATCCCCATGATCCGTCCTGTGGACTATATAACATTAGTACATCATACAGATCCATGATCCATCCTGTGGACTATATAACATTAGTACATCATACATCTCCATGATCCGTCCTGTGGACTATATAACATTAGTACATCATACATCTCCATGTGAGTACATTATACATCTCCATGATCCTTCCTGTGGACTAAATATCATACTCATATACATTTTAACTGTCATTCTTTTTGCATGCAAATTTCATATTTTGTATGCATAAAATGATTATGTATACGCCTGGACTAATATAGCTTAAACTATCTTCCACTCAGGTAAGAATCGTTCACATTTTGTTAGGAAACATTGACATGTATAAATTGAGAGCACAAAGCATTCTGGCATTGTAGACTATATGAGGTGAACTTACATAGGCAATCTCTGACGTTACGTTGTTCTGTGCCAGCACAGTTACATTATACACCCCGGCCACCGTCCAGTTATGGGACGTCACCATCAGGGTTGTCATCTCTGTGCTACCATCATCAAAATCCCAGAAGTAGGTCACCAGTGACCCAGGGTGCTGTGCTATGGTCAAATCTAGAGACTGATTGGTTGGTACTGAAGCAGAAACAGGAGTTATGTATAAACCTGTTGTTCTATTATGTTCAAGAAACTGCTGTACCAACTATGAATTGTTTCAGTCTCATCAAAATTTGATGACCATTCAAGGTGTTTCCTTTGTCTGATTTCCACAGACCTTCTAAAATTTGATGTCGCTAAACATTCATTTTCAACAAGACTGCTTCTTCAAATATTTTTTTCCCAATCTGATTTTCCACAACTTTCTACAACTAATTTTCCAGACTTTCCTCACAGTTGATTTACCATGACTTTCCCCACATCCGATATATCCAGACTACATCTGATTTAACCTGACTATATCTAACTGACCCCAACTTTCCCCACATTTGATATACTCCTACTTTCTGCACATTTGATTTACTCTGCCTTTCCTCGTATCTGATTTAGCCTGATTTGACAACATCTGATTGATCCCAACTTTCCCCAAATCTGATTTACCATGACTTTCCCCACATCTGATTTACCATGACTTTCCCAACATCTGATTTACCATGACTTTCACCATATCTAATATACCCTGACTTTCCCCAGATCTGATTTACCCTGACTTTCCCCACATCTGATTTACCATGACTTTCCCCACATCTGATTTACCATGACTTTCCCCATATCTAATAAACCCTGACATTCCCACATCTGATTTACCATGACTTTCTCCACATCTGATTTACCATGACTTTTCCCATATCTAATATACCCTGACTTTCCCAACAAAAGATTTACCCTGACTTTCCCACATCTGTTTTACCCTGACTTTCCTCATATCTGATTTACCCTGACTTTCCCCATATCTGATATACCCCGACTTTCCCCATATCAGACTTACCCTGACTTTCCCCACATTTAATTTACCATGACTTTCCCCATATCAGATTTACCCCGACTTTCCCCATATCTAATATACCCTGACTTTTCCCACATCTGTTTTACTCTGACTTTCCTCATATCTGATTTACCCTGACTTTCACCATATCTGATATACCCCGACTTTCCCCATATCAGACTTACCCTGACTTCCCCACATTTAATTTACCCTGACTTTCCCCATATCAGATTTACCCCGACTTTCCCCATATCTTACTTACCCTGACTTTCCCCACATCTGATTTACCCTGACTTTCCCTATATCTGATCAACTTTTACTTTCTCCATATCAGATTTACCCCGACTTTCCCTACATCAGATTTACCCCGACTTTCCCCATATCAGATTTACCCTGACTTTCCCCATATCTGATTTACCCTGACTTTCCCACATGTGATTTACCCTGACTTTCCTCACATCTGATTTACCCTGACTTTGCCCATATCTGATATACCCTGACTTTCCCCATATCAGATTTACCCTGACTTTCTCCACATTTAATTTACCCTGACTTTCCCCATATCAGGTTTACCCTGACTTTCCCCACAATTAATTTACCCTGACTTTCCCCATATCAGATTTACCCCAACTTTCCCCATATCTGATTAACTTTGACTTTCTCCATATCTGATTTACCCTGACTTTCCCCATATCAGATTTACCCTGACTTTCCCCACATCTGATTTACCCTGACATATCTGATTTACCCTGACTTTCCCCACATCTGATTTACCCTGACTTTCCCCATATCTGATTTACCCTGGCTTTCCCCACATCAGATTTACCCTGACTTTCTCCATATCTGATTTACCCTGACTTTCCCCACATCAGATTTACCCTGACTTTCTCCATATCTGATTTACCCTGACTTTCCCCACATCTGATTTACCCTGACTTTCCCCATATCTGATTTACCCTGACTTTCTCCACATCTGATTTACCCTGACTTTCCCCATATCTGATTTACCCTGGCTTTCCCACATCTGATTTCCCCTGACTTTCTCCATATCTGATATACCCCGACTTTCTCCATATCTGATTTACCCTGACATTCCCCATATCTGATTTACCCTGACATCCCCCATATCTGATTTCCCCTGACTTTCTGCATATCTGATATACCCCGACTTTCTCCATATCTGATTTACCCTGACATTCCCTATATCTGATTACCCTGGCTTCCCTAATATCTGATTTACCCTGACATCCCCCACATCTAATTTACCCTGACTTTCCCCACATCTGATTTACCCTGACTTTCCCCATATCAGATTTACCCTGACTTTTTCCATATCTGATTTACCCCTGACTTTCCCCACATCTGATTTACCCTGACTTTCCCTACATCTGATTACCCTGGCTTCCCCCATATCTGATTTACCCTGGTTTTCCCCACATCTGATTTGCCCCGACTTTCCCCATATCTGATTTACTCTGACTTTCCCACCATCTAATTTACCCTGGCTTTCCCAACATCTGATTTGCCCCAACTTTCCACATATCTGATTTACCCTGACTTTCCCACCATCTGATTTACCCTGATTTTCCCCATATCTGATTTACCCTGACTTTCCCACCATCTGATTACCCTGACTTTCCCACCATCTGATTTACCCTGACTTTCCCACCATCTGATTTACCCTGATTTGCCCCATATCTGATTTACCCTGACTTTCCCACATCTGATTTACCCTGACTTTCCCCACATCAGATTTACCCTGACTTTCCCCACATCTGATTTACCCTGACTTTCTCCATATCTGATTTACCCTGACTTTCCCCACATCTGATTTACCCTGGCTTTCCCCACATCTGATTTACCCTGACTTTCTCCATATCTGATTTACCCTGACTTTCCCCACATCTGATTTACCTTGACTTTCTCCGTATCTGATTTACCCTGACTTTCCCCACATCTGATTTACTCTGACTTGCCCCACATCTGATTTACCCTGGCTTTCTCCATATCTGATTTACCCTGACTTTCCCCACATCTGATTTACCCTGACTTTCCCCATATCTGATTTACCCTGGCTTTCCCCACATCAGATTTACCCTGACTTTCTCCATATCTGATTTACCCTGACTTTCCCCACATCTGATTTACCCTGACTTTCTCCATATCTGATTTACCCTGACTTTCCCCACATCTGATTTACCCTGACTTTCCCCATATCTGATTTACCCTAACTTTCTCCACATCTGATTTCCCCTGACTTTCCACATATCTGATTTACCCTGGCTTTCCCACATCTGATTTCCCCTGACTTTCTCCATATCTGATATACCCCGACTTTCTCCATATCTGATTTACCCTGACATTCCCCATATCTGATTTACCCTGACATCCCCCATATCTGATTTCCCCTGACTTTCTGCGTATCTGATATACCCCGACTTTCTCCATATCTGATTTACCCTGACATTCCCTTTATCTGATTACCCTGGCTTCCCCAATATCTGATTTACCCTAACTTTCCCCACATCTGATTAACCCTGATTTTCCCCACATCTGATTTACCCTGACATCCCCCACATCTAATTTACCCTGACTTTCCCCACATCTGATTTACCCTGACTTTCCCCATATCAGATTTACCCTGACTTTTTCCATATCTGATTTACCCCTGACTTTCCCCACATCTGATTTACCCTGACTTTCTCCATATCTGATTTACCCTGACTTTCCCCACATCTGATTTACCCTGGCTTTCTCCATATCTCATTTACTCTGACTTTCCCCACATCTGATATACCCTGACTTTCCCCTTATCAGATTTACCCCGACTTTCCCCATATCTGATTTACCCTGACTATCCCCATATCTGCTTTACCCTGACTTTCCCCACATCTGATTTACCCTGACTTTCCCCATATCTTATTTACCCTGACTTTCCCAACATCTGATTGATACTGACTTTTTCCATATTTATTTTACCCTGACTTTCCTCATATCTTATTTACCCTGACTTTCCCAACATCTGATTTACCCTGACTTTCCCCAAATTTATTTTACCCTGTCTTTCCCCATATCTTATTTACCATAACTTTCCCCTATATCTGATTTACTTGATTTTCTTTCTCATATCTGATTTACCCTCACATTTCCCACATTTGATTTACCTTGACTTTCCCCACATCTGATTTACCCTCAATTTCCCCGGCTTTCCCACATTTGATTTACCTCGTCTTTCCCACATTTGATTTACCCTGACTTTCCACACTTTTGTTTTGCAATACATACCTTCTGTCATTAAACTGTCAATTGTTACATTAGCTATGGCAACAAACACATCAATGTTTTTAAGGGTTGACATCTGTGATGTTACATTGTTAGAGGTAGTCACGGTGACAGTATGTGTCGCAAACACCATATCCATATAAGTATGTCTGAACTTGAGTCTCATAGGTTTCACCATGTGGGCACGTATGGCATGAGCTGCTGCAAGTTTAGGTTCTGCAGAGGTGAACTGAAGGGTATAGCCATTGGTCGATCTGCTGGACCAGACGGGATCTATGTCAACGTTGAAATAATACTCATACTCGGGAGTCACGGCATCGATTATCTGCAGTTCAGCTAGCCCCTCCTTCACGGCCATAATGTCTCCTGATTGGACAGGCAGTACATCCGAGTCAGGAACCTGAAGACAAACAGTGCAATCAAAATATAGATACTGGCAGTATGACAGAGTCATGAACATGAACACAAACAGTGCCATCTAAATATGGATTCTAACAGTATGTCAGTCACAAAACTGAACACAAACAATGCCATCTAAATATGGATACTGACAGTATGTCAGTCACAAACATGAACACAAACAGCGCCATCAAAATATCGAAACAGGCAATATGTCAGAGTCAGGAACCTGAACACAAACAGTGCCATCAAAATATGGATACTGAAATTATGTCAGTCACGAACCTGAACACAAACAGTGCCATCAAAAAATTGATAAAAACAGTATGTCAGAACAGGAACCTGAACACAAACAGTGAAATCAAAATATGGAAACAGGACGTGGGTCAAGAATCAGAAACATGAACAAAAACAATGCCATTAAAATATGGATACAGGCAGTACATCAGTGTCATGAACCTGAACACAAACACTGCCATCAAAATATGGATACAGGCAGAATGTCAGTTTCAGAAACCTGAACACAAGCAGTGCCATCAAAATATGGAAAAGGTACAGAGTCAGGAACCTGAACACAAACAATGCCATCAAAATATGGGTACAAGCAGTACATCAGAGTCAGGAACCTGAACACAAACAATGCCATCAAAATATGAATACAGGCAGTATGTCAGAGTCAGGAACCTGAACATGAACAGTGCCATCAAAATATGGATACAGGAGTTTGTCAGAGACAGGAACCTGAACACAAACAATGCCATCAAAATATGGATACGGGCAGAATGTCAGTCACAAACCTGAACACAAACAGTGCCATCAACATATTGATACAGGCAGAATGTCAGAGTCAGGAACCTGAACACAAAAAATGCCATCAAAATATAAATACAGGCAGTATGTCAGAGTCAGGAACCTGAACACAAATAGTGCCATCAAATTATGAATACCCTCAGTATGTCAGAGTCATGAACCTGAACACAAACAGTGCAATCAACATATGGATACAGGCAGTATGTCAGAGTCAGGAATCTGAACACAAACAGTGCCATCAAAATATGGATACAGGCAGTATGTCAGTCATGAAACTGAACACAAACAGTGCCATCCAAATATGGATACAGGCAGTATGTCAGAGTCAGAAACTGAACACAAACAGTGCCATCCAAATATGGATACAGGCAGTATGTCAGAGTCAGGAACCTGAACACAAACAGTGCCATCAAAATATGGATACAGGCAGTATGTCAGTCATGAAACTGAACACAAACAGTGCCATCAAAATATCGATACAGGCAGTATGTCGGTCACAAACATGAACACAAACAGTGCCATCAAAATATGGATACAGGCAGTATGTGAGAATCACGAACCTGAACACAAACAGTGGAATCAAAATATGGATACTGACAGTATGTCAGTCACGAACCTGAACACAAACAGTGCCATCAAAAAATTGATACAGGCAGTATTTCAGAACCAGGAACCTGAACACAAACAGTGGAATCAAAATATGGAAAGTGGGTCAAGAGTCAGAAACATGAAAACAAATAGTGGAATCAAAATATGGATCCAGGCAGTACATCAGAGTCAGGAACCTGAACACAAACAGTGCCATCAAAATATGTATACTGACAGTATGTCAGTCACGGACATGAACACAAACAGTGCCATCAATAATTGATAAAAACAGTATGTCAGAATCAGGAACCTGAACACAAACAGTGGAATCAAAATATGGAAACAGGTTGTGGGTCAAGAGTCAGAAACATGAACACAAACAATGACATTAATATATGGATACAGGCAGTACATCAGTGTCATGAACGTGAACACAAACAGTGCCATCAAAACATGGATACAGGCAGTATGTCAGAGTCAGGAACCTGAACACAAACAATGCCATCAACATATGGATACAGGCAGTACATCAGTGTCATGAACCTGAACAAAAATAATACCATCAAAATATGGATACAGGCAGTATATCAGTATCAGGAACCTGAACACAAACAGTGCCATCAAAATATGGATACAGGCAGTATGTCAGTTTCAGAAACCTGAACATAAACAGTGCCATCAACATATGGATACAGGTACAGAGTCAGGAACCTGAACACAAAAATGCCATCAAAATATGGACACAGGGTGTACACCAGTGTCAGGAATCTGAACACAAACAATGTCATCAAAATATGGATACAGGCATTATGTCAGAGTCAGGAACCTGAACACAAACAGTGCCATCACCCAATTATTTATACAGGAGTTTGTCGGAGACAGGAACCTGAACAAAAACTGTGCCATCAAAATATGAATACAGGCAGTATGTCAGTCAGGAACTTGAACACAAACAGTGCCATCAAAATATGGATACAGGCAGTATGTCAGTCACGAACCTGAACACAAACAGTGCCATCCAAATATGGATTCAGGCAGTATGTCAGTTTCAGGAACCTGAACACAAAATATGGATACAGGCAGTATGTCAGAGTCAGGAACCTGAACACAGACAATGCCATCAAAATATGGATACAGGCAGTACATCAGAGTCAGGAACCTGAACACAAACAGTGCCATCAAACTATGGATACAGGCAGTATGTCAGAGTCAGGAACCTGAACACAAACAGTGCCATCAAAATATCAGGGCTTTTTTCATGAATTTGGGAACATGACATGTACTCCTGGAATTGGGAATTTTAGCGGGATTTTTCATACAATTGGGAATTTTAGCGCGATTTTTAATAAAATTCGGAAAAATATAAAGTAAAGCATTCCTTTCATAATTATTTCTTTAATACTGTTTTTTTGTGCACCAAGATAAACAGAAGCATTTATAAGCTTTTGAACCCCAATCATTGGATTGGCACACCTAAAAAAAAAAAAAAAAAATTCCTCTTAATTGCGAAAAAAATATATGTTTTGGCACTGGGAATATGACCGAATTTCGGCTATAAAAACAGCCAAAATCAAAGTACCGAAGGTACTGAGAGCATGGTGAACTATGATGAAATTGCGTCTTAGAATAATGTCGTGTTTGATTACATTGAAATGAAACCGGAACTGGATTCAAAATCCATACTGTTTCTTTACAACAGTTTTGATAAATCTCGAACAAGATTTGAGAATCCGGGAATCTTCCTCTCGGGATGGATTCGTGCAGATTCAAGACGGATCATTTGGAACACTTCAGCCAATGATGCTACGAATGACAACAGATCAGGCCTAAAAAGAGTGTTTGTTTCGGGTAACAACTTCATAAAAATTCGGTAGGGTAGGTTTTTTTTTTTATTAATTTGTTTTTGTCCTCAAACTTTGGATGGCTAAACAGAACCTTGGCTGGACTTTGGAACAAGGTGTGTATTGAATGTTCCATGCATTAACTGTTATTTCATTAAAAAAATAAAACATTCAATAGTAAATAAACTTAATAAACCTGACAATCCTGTATTACTAATCAAAAGCTGTTCTTGTGTACACTGGTCATAGATAATGTTTTGTCATTTGCAGGCTTTGAAGGACAGATTTAAATTCAATGATTTCAAGACATATTAAGGCTTTTAATATTAAAATTTACCCAAGGGTTAAAATATTCATGAAGACCAGGCATTCACAATTTATTTTTATTTACCAAGTAATTTATATTAACTTGCTAACTAGGGTTAAACAACAAACCACATTAAAAATACACTCACAAAATATTAATGACTAGTAAATATTTCCTTGTGTTTAATTATTATTTTGTTCATGATGACATCATTTCATTCATTTATATTTACTTTTCTAATGTAAGTACTTGTATAACACATACAAAACTAGAAACATCCATCTGACCATGAATCACATTCTAATTGCTTCACGCGCACTTAAAACTATGACGTTTCAAGAAAAAACAACTGACGATTGACGTGACTATACCATAAAAGGTTAGGAAGGCGAGGCTAAACGTTTACGCTGTCCCATTTGTCGTGATAAATATAGGTATTATTCTGATTTTTTATCAATTTAGAGAAGAAAATGGTTGAGAAACGGGACATATGGGTATTGAGTACAATAATAATATAAATATAAGGAATACATTTTATTTTTTTAACATTCATGGGACTATGAATAGCATCTGGTCGCGAGCAAAGTTAACAATCCCTTCTGGATTCACTTACTTTGACGTGACCTGATGTTATTCAGTGCCATGAATGTTAAAAATGAAAATGTATTCCTTAAATACATGGGATTGAGCAATAATGTAGTGGTTTAGTGGTAAATGTACATTCTGGCCTTTGGCCGAAAGCTAATAAATTGAGTAAACACATAGAAATGTTTATTGTACAGATCCCTATGGGTCACAAAAGTAGAAGCAAACATTTTTTTAGGCCTCAGATTATTGAGATAAAGCCAATAAATAGGTGTGTTTCCCCTCGGCCGACCGACCCTAAACTTTTTTAAGCAAAAAAAAAAAAAATCCCTACCCACCTACCCTATTTTATTTAGAGCTGCTAGGGGAAATACACCTCTTTTTTGGTCTATTACAGATTGTGTATCTTATGTGTTTTTTTTTATATATATCACTAATTTTCTTATTCATTCAGATTCATTTATAATATCAACAAAGCAATGCTATACAGAACTACAGTATTCCTAAAAGCTATTTTCAGTTTTAGCATTTGATTATAACGTACGGATTTACCAAAACGGATTCATCAAACCGGTTTCGGTTTTATTTATTTATTTATTTTTTTTGCATGGTGTTTTACGCCATTTATCAACAGATCAATTAGTTATGTATGGCGGCCAGTTTAATTGGTGGAGGAAGACCTCAGCTATTTGATACAAAATTCCCCGCCATTCTGTCAAAGCTATGCAATTTCATCTAATGGGATTCAATTTCGGTACAGTCTGACGGCGTTCTGTTCTGTCACACACATGTATTCATAAAACATCAAAGACCGCATATATTTACGATTACTTGTTCAGAATGTAATGACCTCCTCTCAAAGAGAGGTGTGGGAATGGTTACCGTCCATGTTATCGAGGTATAGACAGGCGATGTGTACCAGTAGGGTACCAGATGAAGTTTCGCGCGCAATTGGAGAAGGAATTACAAAGGATAGTTGCTTATGCGATAACCATTACTGACCAAAATTATTAAATATTATATGAATATTATAAAGGCCATGTCACAACATATATGTATAGTTCTTAAATATATAAATCCAAGAAAGATGGAAGATATGCGTTTGATGGTGTTGCAAGAGAAATAAATTATAAAATTAACTGGTTACAAATCTCAATAAACTATCCTAGGAGAGAGAGAGCAATACGGCGTATGAATATATTGTTGGACATTTTATGCAAGATCACGTGATGATCACGTGATGATGATGATGATTAATCTATTTATAGACCGCACAGCAAAACGATGTGAACTTATAGATGAAATAGCTACATAAACAATATATAACTTAAACAATGTATCGAAGAAATTATTTGAAATTTCTAAATGACATTACCATATTTGTATCCGCACTAGAAAAGAAGAAACAGTACACCTGTTAAAATATGGGTCTTCTTTTTCAGGCAATGCGTCGATTCATCAGTGAGGCTGTAGTTAGGATTCGTGAAAACAACACGGTAACTATAGCTTGGTGAACAAGTTCATCATGCTAAAAAAAAACTGAAATATGGACACAGGAGTTTGTCAGTCAGGAACCTGAACACAAACTTTGCCATCAAAATATGGATTCAGGCAGTATGTCAGTCAGGAACCTGAACACAAACAGTGCCATCAAAATATGGATACAGGCAGTATGTCAGAGTCAGGAACCTGAACACAAACTGCCATCAAAATATGGATACAGGCAGTATGTCAGTCACGAACCTAAACACAAACAGTGCCATCAAAATATGGATAAAGGCAGTACATCGGAGCAGAAACCAATTTTCTGTTTATAGTAAAAGTGACCTTGACCATTAATCATTGACCCGAATAAAGGTCCAAATCTTCCATTCCATGAACTACACCTTGTGGCAAATTTCTGTTAAAATCCCTGAAGGGGAAAAAAGTTATTGGGAGTAAACCACTTCCGTTATATACCTATATATCATATATCATAAAACATAAAAGGCCCATAACTTTGCCAATATATTCTAGAATTGAATTAAAATTTAACTTAACCTGTATTTTGATACTACACATACTCACAACAAAGATGGATGGAGTATTTCTAACGGTTTGCTTTATTTTGTGCGAAAACCACTTCTCTTATAAAATAAGTCATATATTTTTAGGTATAAAATGAGCATAACCAATATTTTGAAGACCATAATCCAACTCATCCTTTATTTTGATAATAAACATGTTCACAAACAATACGAACAGAACATATTAAACTCTTTTCTTTAAAATGAGTGGAAACCAATGCGGACGGAACAACATTTGGGTTTTATGACCTTAATGCATAAGAAGCTTAAAAACTGTCTAATTAGCTCTGAAATTGAAGTCCATGAAAGGTTTAAGCCCACTAAACCTTGTTTAAACAAAAACATATTTAGACAAAATATGGACATTCAACCTTAGGAGAAGCTGGTATGTAGCTGGTTTTCTGAGCATTCCTTGATATCAAAAATCTGGCCAAGTTTGGTAAAGTTCAAATTTAAAAAGAAGGTTGTATCATGTGCAACAGGCAGATATGGCACTTTTCAGTAAAACATGGGCCATAGCTCTGGTGTTACTAATCTGACCTAGCTGTTTTTTTAACTTGTCTGGGCTTTCATTGATATAAAGATATTGACAAAGTTTGGTAGTTTGGTAAAGATCAAATTAAAACAACAAAGGCCCAATGTTTGTGTTCACAATGATAGTCGAGTTGAATGTTGTTTAACGGCTCATCAACACAGTATAGGTTATTTAGAGCCGCCCCAGAGAGAGGGGAAGGATACATAGGAATCCGGGAACTGTGCCCTACTCTTATTATCGAATAGATTCCTATGGTTCTTTAACATGCTCGGTGGATAGACCGATACACGGGACTACTATGTTTATGTCCCCATCCGATGGACGAGGCTAAGGGAAAGTGTCTTGCCCAAGAACACACCGACAAAACTCAGTGGCACCATGGAGGATTGAACCCGGGGCCTCCGGTTACAAATCCGCCGCGATACCGACTGCGCCACGCCAGCCCTCTCACAATGATAGACGGATGATGGACAAATGGCCATCGTCATGCTGGCCTTCAGCCTGTAGAGTTAAAATCTAATGGACTATTAACTTGTGCTCCATGAGAAACTGCACTTATGCATTACACCAATTATTGTTTACATAACAGAATAATGATTTCCAAATCATCAGTAGCTTCAATTAGTGAAAATGGGTGAAATAAAACTAATTTAAAATCTGGATAATCTGGCTGGTGAGTGTATAAAAACAATAGCCAGCACCATATCTGTGATGATGCAATACCTGACAGAAGCCAGCACCAGTATCTGAGATGGTGAATGTATAAAAACAATACCTGATAGAAACCAGCACCAATATCTGAGATGGTGAATGTATAAAAACAATACCTGATAGAAGCCAGCACCAGTATCTGAGATGGTGAATGTATAAAAACAATACCTGGTAGAAACCAGCACCAATATCTGAGATGGTGAATGTATAAAAACAATACCTGATAGAAGCCAGCACCAGTATCTGAGATGGTGAATGTATAAAAACAATACCTGATAGAAACCAGCACCAATATCTGAGATGGTGAATGTATGAAAACAATACCTGATAGAAGCCAGCACCAGTATACATCTGAGATGGTGAATGTATGAAAAAAATACCTGATAGAAGCCAGCACCAGTATCTGAGATGGTGAATGTATAAAAACAATACCTGATAGAAACCAGCACCAATATCTTAGAGGGTGAATGTATAAAAACAATACCTGATAGAAGCCAGCACCAGTATACATCTGAGATGGTGAATGTATGAAAATAATACCTGATAGAAGCCAGCACCAGTATCTGAGATGGTGAATGTATAAAAAAAAAAAACCTGATAGAAGCCAGCACCAGTATCTGAGATGGTGAATGTATAAAAACAATACCTGATAGAAGCCAGCACTAGTATACATCTGAGAAGGTGAATGTATGAAAACAATACCTGATAGAAACCAGCACCACTATCTGAGATGGTGAATGTATGAAAACAATACTTGATAGAAGCCAGCACAAATATCTGAGATGGTGAATGTATGAAAACACTACTTGACAGAAGCCAGTATCTGAGATGGTGAATGTATGTAAAAAATATCTGGCGAATGTATGAAAACATTACCTGATAGAAGCCAGCCCCAGTATTTGAGATGGTGAATGTCAACTCTCCCACAAGCTCAAAACTTCCGAAGTTTGCATTGTTTGTTGTGCTGACGACCACTTCTCCCGTGGCCCGTAGAACACATCTCCGTCTGGCGATACTGAAGATAGCGTTGGCACCACATCGGTGCTTCCAGTGTTCACCGAGGAGTTGATGATAGCACGAGTCATTCACACTGATGCACGCGTACGACTTATGGCAGAACGCCTCGTCAGTGACGGGACAGTATGGCCTGTATACCTATAACACAGAAATTAATCTATTATTTCTTACTGCAACAACTGTCAATTTTAATAAGACCGACTAAACATTTTTGGTAAGGATAAAATTGTTTTGAAATTAACTCAATGTTCTTTTTAATGTGGTTTTAATTTTTAATGTTTCAAGTGCCATGAGATCATAACAGTTATTTTACATCATAACCCATTGTAAATGCTTACTTAGTAGTTTTCTTCAATCATGCCATTACACAAGAATTAGATGTTTATAACATATAAGTGCATTCCAGGGGCAGATCCAGGATTTCAGCTTGGGGCGGGGAGTGGGGGGGAAAGATTTTGGTCAATATTCGGGTCCGTTTCTAGCCTCATAAAACGGTTGCGCTAGTGCATTGATAGGGTAAAAAAGTCCATTTTCAAATAAAAGGACTTAACAATGTGTTAATTAAACCACTCATTAGCCATTCTGATTATGCGTCGAGCAAGCGGAACAAGCGAAAAAAAAGAATTTATACTGAGGGCGTGCATCGAAATTGTTTGATGGTGGGCGTAAGATTTTGGTCAATTTTCGGGTCCGTTTCTAGCCTCATAAAACGTTTGCGGTAGTGTTCTGATAGGGTAAAAAATTCCATTTTCAAATAAAAGGATTTAACAATGTGTTAAACCACTCATTAGCCATTATGCGTCGAGCGAGCGAAAAAAATAATATACTGAGGGCGTGCATCACAATTTTTTGATATTTAATCTACAGTAACATGGACATACATGTATGATCCAGAATTTTTAGGGTGCGCGCGCCGGGTGTATCCGCTAGTGCATTCACCCTTGTTTTCACAATGACATTTTGAAAAGTACTGCACTGTCATATATATTTACACAAGGCATAGAATTTATGTTAATTGGACTGCTTACCTGTACTGTAACCATTCCAGCTGTTACTGCAGTAAATGACAGTCCAACTAGAGTACCATTCTGCCGGAACTCTGCACCAGACATTAGATATAGGAGGTCTCCGGGATGAGGCAACAGGGAGATAACTCCAGAATACTGACCAGCTGTATAACCTTGACAATCTGAATTAAATATGCAGAGCTAAAATGTATGTCTCTATCTACAGAAGGGTCGTATCCAGGATGGGGCGCGTGTCCTCATAAAATCTGTAAATTTATGAAAATTCATCCGTAAAAAGCATTTTCTTTTTTCTTTTAGTTTTCAACAGTTTTCTTTTAAAGTTTGACCCCTTCATTGAGATTAGTACACCTAAGGTAGTGAACATGCTCGGACACAGACATACAGACGGACGGACAGACATCATCATACCGTGCGTCCAAAGACACACAGACAGACAGACAATACAATACAAACAGGCACACAGACAGGCTGAAACCAGTATACCCCTTGATGATCGCCTCCATTCCTTTAAGTCAAAACATACTGAATGAAGCATCATGGTGATATGCAGTTATTAACACTCTAGCAATACCTGGTGTAGTTAAAGGTACAATGGTGCCATCTCCAAGATCCGCTTGTATGTTGATGTTTGTCCCCTGGGATAGCGTGACATAACAGTCAAACCGGACACCACTCAGGACAACATCAGGACAGTTGATTAAGACACCCTTGATGCAAGTCTCCACCTGAAAAGAGAGAATGTGGCTATAAGGAGCCTGTATACATATACATACATAGTCCTTACAGCAATTTCACATTAAGTTGATGAGAATTCCAGGCGATTTCTATTTAAATACAAAATTCATTTTAATTTAATGTGATCCTCACATGAAGACAAATGAATTTCATGGATATTTTACATTGTTAGTTATGAATTAACCACAGAAACATCTCACCTACAATGTTTTGAACTACTTGAAAAAGTTATATAGAATGTCTTTGAATACCTCTGCCCTACTAATTGTCAACAGCAAGGTCAATGTCTCATATCTATCCAATCTGCGTTCACAGTAACGGGTAAATGAAAATCGTACGGTTAATTAACAAAGTTAGTGACCCGTAAAATTTAAGGTCAAGGTCAAACTGCCTTATAGATTGATCTGTTACGTGTGTATATAAAACTATGATAAAAGTTTGCTTGATCTAGTGCATACAGTTCCTGAGGAATAACTCTAACTGCAAAAGTGTTATAAAATTACAAAGTTGTTGACCCGTAAAAGGCAAGGTCAAAGTCATGTGTTGAACTGCTCTGGACTTCATTCACACAACCCTAAGTTCCTAATTGAAATAAATAAATAAATAAGAAATGTTTGTAGAACATGAACAAAATCGCTTTTTCAGTGGGGGCGAAGCATCACATTTTTCATTAAATCAATTAAACCATCTTTAATGATTATCATATCAAATTTTGGTGGTTGTCAAACTTGTCTGAGCTTTCATCAATATTAAAACTCTGGTCAAGTTAGGAAAAGATAAAAATTTAGTGCAAAATTAATGAAGGTGCTAGAGTGCTGACAAGGCAAACTATAGCATTTTTCATTAAATCAAGGGACATCACTCTGATGTTTATTATCCGATGTTGGTGTTTTCGAATATGTCCAAGCTTTCATCAATATTAAGATTTTGGCCAAGTTTGGTAACAATGGGATGCAAAATGAAGGTGCTAAAACATTAAATGCTCGTCGTCCATCCATATTTTAACTTTTGGCAAGTATAGCTCAAAATGATCAGGACCTATCATCTTAACGAGGTAGCCCTATTGTCTTAATGAGGCAAAATATAGCATATTTAACTAAATCATGGGCAATAACTATGGTCTTACTCATCCAATCTAGCTGGTTTCAAACTTGTCCAAGCTTTCAATGATGCTAACAACCTAGTTGAGTTTGAAGATCAGATGAAAAAAATGCCCTTTTTTTATGAGCCAAATTTTAACACACAAATAATGATGGACTGACAAGAGCTAGTTTTAACAGAGTTACTGAAATACCTGCACAATGGAGCTAGTTTTCGCCGGGGTACTGAAAGAATCTGAAGCCTTGGCCTTGATGACAGCTACCCCTGGCTGCTGCATGTTGTGTTGTAGGATGACCTCAGACACGGGCAGGGAGAAGTCAGGACTGCCATCACTTATACTTCCAGATATGGTGACGTTGCCACCACCAGACACATCAAATGTTATACTTGCCATACTGTAGGTCTCTAAAACACCTGAAATAAAATTATCAAGATTAACCAATTTGGTAACAATGTATGAGTTAAACGTTAAGTTTCACGTCAGACAAGAATTTAAATTACTATCTTACTTTTTGTGTCCATGTGTCTTTCGGGCATTAATTTCGCGATTTTTTATTATTCCAAGGGGCATAACTCTGGAATAGGCAATGTGGTCAATTATTGAACTTGCCCGAAACATTGTGCCCATATACAATTTGACCAAATTTGGATAACAACTACCCAAGTTAGAGCCCGGACAACATTAATTTCATGAATTTTTATTATTCCAAGGGGCATAACTCTAGAATTACTGGGGTCGATGATCGGGGGCTGATTATCGAACCGGCCGAGACATTACGCATATACAATCTGACCATGTTTGGAGAAGATCGGATAACAATTAACCTAAAGTTCCCTAACGTGAAACACTGGTAGGGGACTAAAAAGTATATACTAAGTTCTTTTGTATATTAGGTCAAGGCCAGTGATACGATGGGGCTTACCTAGATGACTATCAAGACCAACAATCAAAGTAATACCTTTGGAGACGACTAAGTTCTTTTTGTCTTTAAAGGTCAGTCGTTGATCACGATGTTAGGCCTACCACAGATAATGTACCTTTTTTAGTTTCAAAACAATACCTTCGATGGTTTTGGAGATACCAAGCTACAAATAAACGTTAACCAAAATGTTTAACCCACAAGAACTGCTCAAGCCACAAGAACTGCTCAAGTTATGTTGTGTTTAAAGTCAATGTCACTGGTGAGGTAGGACTATGGGTGTTAGACATTACTCCAGTATGGTAATACCTTTGGCAGTTGTGGAGATGTAATGCTAATAACCATAACCAAAACCTTAACCCACAAGAAAATTTATTTTGCCTTTAGTCAAACTCACTGATGGGGTGGGACTTGGTCAGAGGGTTAGGGCTTACCCAGTTATTATGCATACCAAGTTTCAAAGCAATATCTTGGATGGTTTTGGAGATACAAACCGTCAAGAAAAGTTTTTAACGCCACTGCTGTCAGAAAAATAATTTCGTCTCGCCTTTCACTACAGCGAGCGAAACAATATTCATTACGTGGTCTGAGTATTAACTTTCATACCAACCACTTCTTCAAGAAGCGAAAATGGTGTTGACTGGGGTATGAAATAAAACCTTTATTTCGGCTTAAAATGTTTGCATATTGTAAAATAAAAACATTTAATAGGTAATTTTAAACAGGTTATCGCATTTTTTCACTAAAATATGTTTTTAAATGTGTTTTATTGTCGAAATATCCATTATAAAATCCTGCTAATATAAGCTTCCCCATCACATAATGGAATTAAGGCGGGACCACGTAATGTATAATGTTTTAATTAAGTGATTTCATATTGGCCCAGTTATTTGGCTAGTGATTTGTCATATTGGCCCAAACAATTTTATGTTTACGGACAGACAGAAAGACCGATGGATGGACAGATGGACTGACAGACAAATGGATGACTGACAACATGCAGTTGCATAAGTTCTGCTGACCTAGATCAGTAGAGCTAAAAGCAACAATTTATTTTTTCAAAATATTTTTCTTGTTAAAAAATAAAATTTTCCTTATCGCCCACCGAATAGCTCATAGGAAAATATTTCATGAGCTCCTGAATCAAACAACTCATGTTCACAAGTCATTCTTCCTCTCTCTCAGACAGTACTTCATACCCTCATATCATAGAAATCCCTAAGATTTTATGACATTGATTGTCGTCCGTTTATTATCATTTATTATATGGTTGGTGTGAAAATAACAAGAATGTCACAATAGCTATATTAATTATAGTTTGTTTCAGTCACCAACAATAGATCTACACTCTATTTCAATTCTAAGTATCTCTATCGTACAAGTTTAAATTTTGAGTTGATTAGTTTGTAGCCATTAAAAGAATGGGAGTAAGCGGTATTTATCCATACCAGCCTTATATTTTTTTCCATATTGGCTGTCTTCTGGTTTGTATTGGGCGAGTTTGTGTCGTATTATGTGGAGAGTTTCCAAAACACAACTTATATAGTTTCGTTAATAAATAAATTATAATAATAACTGGTGCTTATATTCTGTTGCATATTACAGCCTAGAATACCTTCTTACCTGGGTCCTGTATAGACAAGCCCGTAAGTTTGGTATCCAGAATCTCGTACACATTCATGTATGGTGACTCCGCCCCACATGTCTGACTAGGGTTGCCTGTGCAAGGTCGATCACACGTGGCCGCAGATACAGACGACTCAGTGAGAGAATGTCCACAGAGGCATACTCGTCCTGATGTCAGGCCAGCATACCTGTAACACAAGTTGTAGAGGTGTTCATCATAAATAAACGCCGAGACTTCCACAGGAATATTTTAAGGAGAAGTGGCATGTTAAGCATAGGGAATGGTTATGGTAGTGGGGTATTCATTTGTTTACAAAAATAAAATAAACAAGAGATGTCGGAGAACAGCGCAGCTCGACTATTTGATTTTTCATAGAAAAATAAATTATATAGCCAGTATTTACCATCAGAAAACAAGGCTAAAACAATGTGGGGGCGGGGGTTGAGGGGGGCGGGGCGGTTATAGAAACTCGGGCCTATAAATTTTTTGTTAAAATCTCATAGAAATTATAGTAAAATTTGGTTCAGTTTTTTTTATCAATTTTAATCCAAAACTGATGTCATTTTAAAGAAATTTGTGGTCAAAAGGCAACTCGAAGAGGGAGGGAAGGGATGAGAATCCAACAATTTTTATTGTGGCCTCATTTCATATTTTTTTTATTGATATTTCATCTGTGTATCTGGTTTTAATCTAAACTGTTTTATATGTAAATGATTGCATTAAAATTAAAATTTTAATATCCAAATAATGGAAGATAGAATGAAAACAATTCCCCTCCCACTAGGGGTGTGTGGGGTAGGTGGGGTGGGGGGGGGGGGGGGGGGGAGGGGGGGGGGGAGATAGATTTGATAAAACAAAACAACACAGACATATATACAAAACAAAAAAAGATTCGGGTGGTGGTAATGATGGGGGCAGGGATGGTTTGGGGGTGGGGAGCGACACATATTGATACATTGATAAAACAAAACAACACAGAGATATGCAAAAACAAACACAAAAGAAAACACCCAAGAGGGCCTGTGGATGCTCTACTGGCTTACATGGCTCTTATAACATCAATGAAGCGAGGTACTGCAATTTACGTTTTTTTGAAAGTTCTGGGCAAAATACAGCATTTTTAACTGAATCAAGGTCCATAACTAAAAAATCTGGTAAAGTTCCGTAAAGATCAGATGAAAAATGAAGGCCCTATCGTATTAACGAGGAAAAATATAGCATTTTTAACAAAATCAAGGGCCATAACTCCGATGTTACTGGTCTGATCTGGCTGGTTTTCGAACTTGTCCGAGCTTTCATTGATATTAACAATCTTGTAAATTTTGGTAAAGATCGGATGAAAAATGAAGGCCCTATCGTTTTAATGAGGCAAAATATAGCATTTCTAACTAAGTCAAGGGCCATAACTCTGCTGTTACTGGTGCGATATGGCTGGTTTTCGAACTTGTTTGAGCTTTCATGGATATTAACAATCTATTAAAGTTTGGTAAAGATCAGATGAAAAATGAAGGCCCTATTGTAGTAAGGCAAAATATAGCATTTTTAACTAAATCAAGGGCCATAGCTCCGCTGTTGCTGGTGTGATATGGCTGGTTTTCAGACTTGTCCGAGCTTTCATGGATATTAACAATCTATTAAAGTTTGGTAAAGGTAAAACGAAAAATGAAGGCCCTATCGTCTTCTTGAGGCAAAATATAGCATTTTTAACAAAATCAAGGGCCATAACTCTGCTGTTAGTGGTCCGAACTGGCTGGTTTTCGAAATCGTCTGAGCTTTTATTGATATTAACAATCTGGTAATGTTTGGTAAAGATCAGATGAAAAATAAAGGCCCTATTTAGCAGCATTTTTACCGAAATCAAGGGCCATAACTCCGCTGTACAGGTCCGATCGGGTTGGTTTTCAACCTTGTCCGAGCTTTCATTGATATTAACAATCTGGTAAAGTTTGGAAAAGATCGGATGAAAAATGAAGGCCCTATTGTCTTAACAAGGCAAAATATAGCATTTTTAACTAAATCAAGGGCTATAATTCCGCTGTTACTGGTCCGATCTGGCTGGTTTTCGAACTTGCCAGAGCTTTTATTGATATTAACAATCTGGTAAAGTTTGGTAAAGGTCGGATGAAAAATGAAGGCCCTATCGTCATAACGAGGCAGAATATAGCATTTTTAACTAAATCAAGGGCCATAATTCTGCTGTTACTGCTCCCACCTACCTGGTTTTCAAACTTGTCCGACTTTCATTGACATTAACAATCTGGTCAAGTTTGAATATAATGCACAAGTGGTTACTTTTCAGACAATCTTCTATTTTGCCCATCCAGCATCAGTAAGTTTGAACACACATGCAAGAGTCAGGGCCTACCCGAGGCCAATAAGACATAGTGGCACCATTACTCCTTAATTTCAAATGGGAGCTTGCCACTTCTCCTTAATTCTGCCACTGTTCCTTAAATTCTTGCCACTATATGTATTCCCTAACTTTTTAAAATTGACCATGATCCAATAAAAAACTGTTAAAAAAAAAATGTAACAAAGGCCATTTAGTCTCTAAAGTAAGCATACCCACCAAGTCATTTAAATGATATAGCATCTGAATTTCCATCTTTTTAGCTTGACTGTTCGAATAGCATCCCCCGATTTTTGAAAACAAGTCTGTTTTTCTCGAAAAAATAAAATACACAACTTACATGCAAATTTAATTTACCTGTATCCTAGATCAAGGCAGGAGCTCTGACACATTTCAGAAGTGGTGTCGTTGGTGTTGTAATGACCCGGGTTGCCTGCCAGCTGGCGGGAGGCGGGTGTCTCTGGGTAACATCCTTGGTATACTGAATATTAATACCAGACAAATAACTGCTGTAGTTCAATGTGATCAATCGGTCTTTTTCAAATTACAGTTTATTTGCTTTATTTTGCTAAATATCTGAGATTATATTTTAAATGTGTACAAGGAATTAACTTTGCTAACTGGTTAATACTTCTACAATTATTCTGTGAATGATTAGTCAAACATTTTTTAAATATTGTTTTGAGATTTCCTAGTGACCGAAATGCTGGTTTCAGTTTTCCAAGGAGCCCTGTATATGTTTCGAGTTTTCCAGGCAGTGCTGTAACTGTTTTGTGGTTTGCAGACAATGCTGTTGTAGCTCTGAGTTTTCCAGGAAGCCCTGTAGTTATTTTGAGTTTTCCAGGAAGCCCTTTAAATGTTTTCAGTTTTCCAGGATGCCCTGTTGTTGTTTTAAGTTTTCCAGTCAGGTTTGTTGTTGTTAAGAGTTTTCCAGGCAACCCTGTGGTTGTGTTAAGTTTTCAAGAAAGCCCTATACATGTTTAGAGTTTTCCAGGATACCCTTTTTTTGCTTTGAGTTTTCCAGACAGTCCTGTAAATGTTTAGAGTTTTCCAGGAAGCCCTGTTGTTGTTTTGAATTTTCCAGGCGACCCTGTAGTTGTTTTGAGATTTCCAGGCAGCCCTGTAGTTGTTTTGAGATTTCCAGAAAGCCCAGTAAATGTTAAGAGTTTTCCAGGCAACCCTGTAGTTGTTTTGAGTTTTCCATGCAGCCCTGTAGTTGTTTTGAGTTTTCCATGCAGCCCTGTAGTTGTTTTGAGTTTTCCAGGAAGCCTTATTGTTCTTTTGAGTTTTCCAGCCAACCCTGTAGTTGTTTTGAGTTTTCCAGGCAGCCCTGTTTTCCAGGCAGTGCAGTAAATGTTTTGAGTTTTCCATACAGACCTGTTGTTGTTTTGAGTTTTCCAGGCATCCCTGTAGTTGTTTTGAGTTTTCCAAGCAGTCCTTTAGTTGTTTTGAGCTTTCCAGGCAGCCTTGTTGTTGAATTATCTAGGCAACCCTGTAGTTGTTTTGAGTTTTCCAGGAAGCCATGTTGTTTTGAGTTTTCCAACCCTGCAGATGTTTAGTTTTTTTCAGGAAGCCCTGTAAATGTTTTGAGTTTTCCAGACAGACCTGTTGTTGTTTGAGTTTTACAGACAGATCTGTTGTTTTGAGTCTGTCGTTGTTTTGAGTTTTCCAGCCAGTCCTGTAGCTGTTTTGAGCTTTCCGGGCAGCCCTGTTGTTGTTTTGAATTATCTAGGCTGTAGTTGTTTTGAGTTTTCCAGGAAGCCATGTTGTTTTGAGTTTTCCAGGCAACCCTGCAGATGTTTCGAGTTTTCCAGGAAGCCCTGTAGTTGTTTTGAGTTTTCCAGGAAGCCCTGTAAATGTTTTGAGTTTTCCAGACAGACCTGTTGTTGTTTTGAGTTTTCCAGACAGATCTGTTGTTGTTTTGAGTTTTCCACCAGACAGATCTGTTGTTTTGAGTTTTCCAGGCAGACCTGTTGTTTTGAGTTTTCCAGGCAGACCTGTTGTCAAAATTTCTCGAAGAAATATGCCTCCTATTCATGCAAATATTTTTTAATAAAATTCTATTTAAGAAATTATTTTTTAATAAAAAAAACTATCCCCGTTTCCAATCCAACATGCAATGGTAACTGCAACACCTAACACCAAAATATCACTGAATTCAGTTTGAAATGAAGTCAGAAGCTTAAACAAATGTATGTTTATGCAAAGGTTTATTGAAATATTCTCATATTATTTAAATATTTAATTTCTAAACCTATGAAAAGCTTGTGGAAATCAAAAGTATTGAATTGGTCTGAAACGAACAAAAAAGTCAAGTAAATATTAATAGCTTACCTGTCAGACACCTGCTCACGATGTCTGCAAACAGCAACACCTATAATATCAAGATGCAATTTACAAACAGAAACACTTAAAATAACAAGCAAATTTAGAGAATTATTGTCCACCGCTTGATAGGAACCGCCAATGTAAAAATCAGTTGATATGTAGTCAAAACCTTTGCAAAACCATAATTTTTTAAGAATTTAAGGGCTAACTTGGCCAAGATGCCAATAAACACTGAACCCAAGTTTCATCAAGATTGAATTACAACTGTAATGTTAAAGTTACTGAGCAGAAACCGCAAAAATCTTCAATTTTCAAAAATTCCAAGGGTCATAACTCCGGCATGATAAGTGTGATCTTGCTGGTTATCGAATTTGGCCTATATAATATGGCCATAAACATTGCCCTATAGTTTCAAGATGGAATTATAAATATTACGGTTATTGACGCAAAATCTAAAAATTTAAAAAAAATCCAAGGCCAATAACTCCGGCATAAGAGAGGCAATCTGGCTGGTTATCGAACTTGGCTGAGATATTATGCCCATAAACATCAACCCCAAGTTTCATCAAGATTGGATTATAAATATTAATGTTACGGAGCAGAAATCTGCAAATTTCTTAAATTTTCAAAAATCCAGGGGCCATAACTCTGGCATGATAGGTGCAATCTGGCTGTTTATCGAAACTGGTCTAGATATTATGGCCGAAAAACATTGTCCTAAAGTTTCATCAAGATGGATTATAAATATAAAAGTTATTGGTCGATAACGAGTCGAATTTGAAAAATCCAAGGACCTTTAACCCCGACATTATAGGTGAGATTTGGCTGGTGATCGAACTTGACCTAGATGTTATAACCATAAACATTGTCCTAAAGTTTCATCAAGATTGGATTACAGATATCATTATTTGTCGGAAAAGAAAATGATGACGTAACGACGGATTCAAATATAAATTCAATCATCCTTATGCCTTTGGCAGTGGACCAAAAAGTGTCAAACAAGCTTATAATAAATTCCCGTGCCCGCCTTAAAGTGTTAAGGCCCAGTAATTGTATATATATGGTTATAGGTTATGACCAAGGGGCTCTGACTCCAGGGATGAGGATGGACCCAGTAAGTGTATATATGGTTAAAGTGTGGGGATCTCAACAGTTTCTATGTTATGACCCATGGGCAATTCCCTCCAGGGACCGGGGACGGACCCCCGTGTCCCATGCTGGTTGGATAGTTGTATCCATCTGTTCATGCCAAGAAAGTGTATATACATGTATGCTAGGGTGGGGATCTCAATGGTTTCCAAGTTATGACCCAGGGCCTAAGTCCTCATGGTCAGGGATGGACTCCGGGGCCAATGCTGGTTCGATGGTTGTATCACTTTTTTCATGCTCAGTAAGTGTATGTATGGTTATAATGTGGGGATCTCAACGGTTTTGAAGTTATGACCCATGGGCAATTTCCGCAGGGACTGGGGACGGACCTCATGCTGGTTGGATAGTTGTATCCATCTGTTCAGGCCAAGTAAGTGTATAATTATGTGATTATAAGGTGGGAATCTCAATGGTTTCCAAGTTATGACCCAGTGGTCAGGGATGGACCCGGGGCCAAAGCTGGTTGGATGGTTGTATATGTTCATGCCCAGTAAGTGTATTTATATGGTTATAGGGTGGGGATCTCAACAGTTTCCAAGTTATGGCCCAGGGATTATGTCCCGTGCTGGGGATGGATCCCAGGGCCGATGCTGGTTGGACGGCTGTATCCCTCTGTTCATGCCCAGTAAGTGTATATATGGTTTTAGGGTGGGGATCTCAACCAAGTTAAACTCTTGTAATAAGCTAATTACTTAGCCATCAATTGAATGATCTGATAAGTTACATAACAATTGCAGCTCACGTGTTTCATTGAAGTAGTCCAATTATTGAATATGTTAACCCATGATGAGGACAGCATCAATAAATTGCATAATAGACTAATAGAAAAGGACAGCATCAATAAATTGCATAATAGACTAATAGAAAAGGACAGCATCAATAAACTGCATAATAGACTAATCGAAAAGGACAGCATTAATAAATTGCATAATAGACTAATAGAAAAAGACAGCCTCAATAAATTGCATAATAATAGACTTATAGAAAATGACAGCATCAATAAATTGCATAATAGACTAATAGAAAAGGACAGTATCAATAAACTGCATAATAGACTAATAAAAAAGGACAGCATCAATAAATTGCATAATAGACTTATAGAAAAGGACAGCATTACTAAATTGCATGATAGACAAGAAGATTGTTCCACGGAACAACTGTGTCACCTGTCATGTGCTTTTCAGCAAGGACAATCTAACTAAAGTTTGAAGACATGGGGTGCAATCCTTCAAGAATTATGGAGCAGATTATTTTTTAGTGTTCAAGTTTATTAAAAGGGGCATAAAACTGCATTGGATAATTGATAAGGAGAAACTGTTTAAAGTTTCATGATCATAGGTCAATTTTTTCTAAGTTATGAGCTAGGTTAGGTATGTTATTGTATGTTAAATTTCTTTGAAAATGGGCATAACTGTGCCAAAATGAAGGTCAGAGTTATTGAACATGTGTAACGACATTCCTTAGGTTAAAATGAAGATGAGTGTGAAGTTTCATGAATAAAAATAGGTCATATACTTTCAAGCTATGGCCAGTTATGAGCTTGGTTAGGCTGCTAGTTAAAGTTTTATGAAAAGTGGCATAACTCTGCTGAAATGAAAGTCAGGGTTATTGGACATCTGTAATTACATTCCTTGGGGTAAGATGAAGATGTGGGGTAAGATGAAAATGTGGGGTAAGATGAAGATGTTTGTGAAGTTTCTTGAACATATGTCAAATAAGTTATGGCCAAGTTTATGTTGCATGTTAGAGTGTGACAGACGGACACCAACGGATGACAAACCACGGACAAAGTGATCCGTAAGTGTCCGCCATGCTACACAGGCGACACAAAAGAGGACAGCATCATTTAATGGAATAATAGAAAATGACTGCATCAATTAATGGAATAATAGAGAATGACAGCATCAATTAATGGAATAATAGAAAATGACAGCATAATTTAATGGAATAATAGAGAATGACAGCATCTATTGAATGGAATAATAGAGAATGACAGCATAATTTAATGGAATAATAGAGAATGACAGCATCTATAAATGGAATAATAGAAAATGACAGCATCAATTAATGGAATTATAGAAAATGACAGCATCAATAAATGGAATAATAGAAAAAGACAGCATCAATTAATGGGATAATAGAAAAGGACAGCATCAATTAATATAATAACAGAGAATGACAGCATCAATTAATGTAATAATAGAGAATGACAGCATAATTTAATGGAATAATAGAGAATGACAGCATCTATGAATGAAATAATAGAAAATGACAGCATCAATTAATGAAATAATAGAGAATGACAGCATAATTAAATGGAATAATAGAGAATGACAGCATAATTTAATGGAATAATAGAGAATGACAGCATCAATGAATGGAATAATAGAAAAAGACAGCATCAATTAATGGAATAATAGAAAATGACTGCATCAATTAATGGAATAATAGAGAATGACTGCATAATTAAATGGAATAATAGAAAAAGACAGCATCAATTAATGGAATAATAGAGAATGACAGCATCAATTAATGGAATAATAGAAAAAGACAGCATCAATTAATGGAATAATAGAAAATGACAGCATCAATTAATGGAATAATAGAAAAAGACAGCATCAATTAATGGAATAATAGAAAATGACAGCATCAATTAATGGAATAATAGAAAAAGACAGCATCAATTAATGGGATAATAGAAAAGGACAGCATCAATTAAGGGAATAATAGAAAAGAACAGTTTCATGGAATAACAGAAAAGAACATCAATAAATGGAATAAAAGAAAAGAACAGTATCAATTAAATTAATGAAATAATAGAAAATGACAGCTTCAATTAATAGCATAATAGACAAGTAAATAACTTACTAAACAAAAAGAAATGCTCTTATTTATTAAATTTACTTAAATGTACTTACAGAAAAGAGGAGCTGTAGCTTTGAATTCATATGCTTCCTCTTGGTTCTCAATTCCAAATTTAAGTCACAGTCGCACTTCCACCAAACTCACTCAACAACAGCATATAGATGTTTGCACAACAAACTTTCACAGAAGTTCATACAAACTGTGAAATAATTGTTAAATACAGTAGGCCCAGTTTATAATTGTTAACACGAGGTCTTCATAAAATTCCCTTTATTTTCCTTTCCAATTAGGACAATCTTTAATCAATACAGAACAAAGACCAGAAGTACTCTAATAGTGGTCAGTATTAGCTATTGGTATTGATAAATACATTTAAGAAATGACCACTCACAAAGTAAACAAAACATGAAAGAGTTAGATGAATTATGCATTGTAAAGTCATGTATGTTTGAATTTCAATTAGGACTGAGGTTCTTAATTGATTTTTTTGTCATGAAACTATTTAAAGAAAAGAAGAAACAATACTTTTACAATTTTATTAAAAATATATTTAGAACATGAAGTGCATCCAATAACCTTTCATAATTAAACATATATAAATAAGCGATTTTGTAAACATGATGTCCTATGATGAACAAATGAAGTAAGAATAAATGAATAAAACTGTACTGATTGCACAAATATCAACAGCACTTCCATAGTTTCATTACATGCCGATTTGCTAAGATGTTATGTGAAAAGCACTTCCTAGGATCAGACCATCCTTAAAAATGTGTCACAGGACGATAAGAAAGAAAAAAAGGTCCTACCTACCTACCCACTTAATTTTTTTTGTGGGGGCCGAACACAGCAAACTAACAATTTTTTAAGGATGGCCTCATGACCAAACAATTGATAGGGTTATTTCTATGAAGCTTCAAGACTGAAGGTCAAATAATTCATGAATAATAGCAGAGAAAACGTCTTTCATGATTAGGTTAAATGACCTTGATATTTGACCTATTAACCATTTAATCATTAGTATCACTGTTGCAGCTTGGATACAATTTGCATAACGATTGTAGATATAGTAGTAGATAAATTATAGTCCTGAAGGCAGGTTTTTTCCTAACCCTGTCACTGTGACCTTAAACGTTGACTTACTAACCTCAATATTAAAGCAAGTTTTACCATGGGTATATGGCGGTACTATTTCTGCAACTTCAAGATTGTAGGTCTAATAGTTTACAAGTCAGAGTGGGGAAGTGTTTCTCAGGATTGGGTCATCGCAGTTCTATCTGACCTTGATGACCTACTGACCCCAAAAGTAATAGGGATCCTCCTTACACCAAAGGCAATGTGCCTATAAAGTGAGTGAAGGTGTTATACTCCCTGAGTTATCACTCGGAATGTGTATGTCCATTATTATGAGGTCATGGTTACCTTGACATTCGACCTACTGACCTTCTCCCAGTCATGGTGACCTTGACATTTGACCTACTGACCTTCTCCCAGTCATGGTTACCTTGACATTCGACCTACTGACCTTCTCCCAGTCATGGTTACCTTGATATTCGACCTACTGACCTTCTCCCACCAACGACAATGTACATATGAAGCTTCAGGGTGCTAGGTGTTTTGTTTTCAGATATTATCGCGTGGAATGTGTATGTTTACGATGGACGGACAAACATAATTATAATGTCTTGTTTATTAAATTGGCATATAAAAATGTAGCAGTAACACAATTGTAAATGTACTGGTAACAAATATAAATGTATCGTAACACAAATATAAATGTACCAGTAACACATAAATGTACAGTAACATAAATATAAATGTACCAGTAAATCAAATATAAATGTACTGGTAATGCAAATATGAATGTACATGCACTGGTAATACACATATAAATGTACCAGTAACACAAATAAAAATGTACAAGTAACACAAATATAAATGTACCAGTAACACAAATACAAATGTACTGGTATCACAAATATAAATGTAATGGTAACACAAATATAAATGTACCAGTAACACAAATACAAATGTACCGGTAACACACATAGAAATGTACTCATAACACAAATATAAATGTACCAGTAACGCAAATACAAATGTACCGGTAACACACATATAAATGTACTGGTAACACACATATAAATGTACTGGTAACACAAATATAAATGTACTGGTAACACAAATATAAATGTAAATGTATTGGCAACATATTGGTAACACAAATATAAATGTACTGGTAACACAAATACAGATGTACCAGTAACACAAATATAAATGTACCTGTAACACAAATATAATTGTACTGGTAACACAAATAGAAACATGCTGGTATCACAAATATAAATGTACTGGTAACACATACATTAATGTACCAGTAACACAAATATAAATGTACCGGTAACACAAATATAAATGTACTGGTAACACAAATATAAATGTACCAGTAACACAAATATAAATGTACCGGTAACACAAATATAAATGTACTGGTAACACACATATAAATGTATTGGTAACACAAATATAAATGTACTGTAACACAAATATAAATGTACTGGTAACACAAATATAAACATACTGGTAACACAAATATAAATGTACTGGTAACACAAATATTAATGTACCAGTAATGCAAATATAAATGTACTCGTAACACAAATATAAATGTGTTGGTAACACAAATATAAACTGATATTCAATTTGACATCAATTTGACAATATAATCATATTTTTGATTGTTTTTATGGTTCAAATATGAATACACATGACTTTGAACAAATAAATATATAAAAGGATTTCATCAGAATTTCATATATATACTATAAATGAACAATACCTAAGAAACATAAAACACAACACACACTGTCAATAACATATTCAAAATATCAAAACTTACAACTCAATTATCCTGCCATTTAACCCTTAACCCGCTAAGCACAACTATAACAGCCTTTGCATCCATTATAAACCTAGATCAGCCTGCGAGTAACTCGCAGGCTGATCAGGGTTTACAATGTCTGGCTGCTGATCAGTCATTTCCCCCAAAACACTCCTTTCACATAAATGGAATGGTCTTAATTCAAAGAAGAACAATCCATTATATATATGTAGCGGGTTAAGGGTTAACATTAGCTAGGAATGTGATGCCAGGCTTTAGCACGGTAAGTCACACAAAACCTTGAATAAAGTGAGTAAGCATACGAAGGCCATTCCCAATGACCATATGTTACTAGTAACATGTTCGTGTTACATATATGCTAGAACAATCCAATTGCTTAAAATATGAAAACATTTAAACAACTTTTTCTTAAGAATTAACCAATGACCCATTACAAACTTGATCGAAAGAATCGTCTCTTATCCCTTTCTCGGATTTATATAAGGAATGTATTACAAATGTCCAATAACTCTGACTTTCATTTCAGCAGAGTTACTCCCCTTTTCATACAACTTTAACCTGCAACCTAACCATGCTCATAACTGGCCATAACTTGAAAAGTATGTGACCTATGTTCCACTGTGTAAGAAATGCAAGTATTAAAATTTGGTTATGGGACATTATACAATATTAGAGTGGAAAATCCAAACAAAGGTCCATAATTCTGTAATAAATTAGGCAATCAAAAACGTGTGATGTAGAGGGACATATTTTTAAGGTCCTCAGTTGTTAAGTGTACATGAAAGAACAATGCATTCGAAACAATTTGAGACAAGAGGCCCAATATCGCTCTATTGGCTGCATGGTGTCCATGGTTATATATCTCAATGACAAACTGAAGTTATATCTGTTCGAGAAATTTTGTGGAGTCAAGTGAAAAACAAAGTTACCATGCTCTTAAATTTTTTAAAAACTTTACTAAGCTATTATTCTTTTATTGAAAATAATATTCTGAACAAGTATGGCAAAGATCAGATGAATAAATGAAGGATCTAAAGTCATTAAACATTTTTAAATAATTCAAGGGCCGTAACTCTGCCTTTTCTTGTCTGATACTGATATCGCTAGTTTGTTAAATTTGTCTCACTTTTTTATGACAGTCAAAACCTCATAAAATAAAAGATTTTAAAAAATAGGGGGTGGAGGAGGTGTGGATAGTGTGTGTGTGGGGGATAGAAATGAATGGGAGTCAGATCAAACATGGTTGGTTTTCAAGATGTCCGACCTTTTATTGATATTAACACATTCTGAACAAGTTTGTTAAAAATCAGATGAAAGATGAAGTGTTGAGCATTGTGGTCTAGTGGTAGGGCATTGGATCCAGGATCGAAAAGTCATTGGTTCAATCCTCGCCATGACCATACGAGTTGTGTCCCTGAGCAAAACACTTTATCTGCATTTGCGTAGCAATGGTCCTACCAGGAAGACAATGAGAGTGATTCAAATAAATTCAGAGATCTTTCATTACAATCGATGTAAAATAAATAAGTTTAAACTAAAGATGAAGTAGACACAGATTTAACAAATATACAGCATTTTTAAATAAATCAAGGGCCATAACTCTGCTGTTTCCAGAATGAGGTAGCTTTCATTGATATTAACCCTTAGCCCGCTATGAATGTATAAAGGAATGTCCTTTCTTTAAATTTAGATTCCATTTATGTTACAAAGGGGTGTTTTGGAGAAATGACTGATGAGCAGCGAGTTACTCGCAGGCTGATTTGGGTTTATAATAGAGCAAAGGCTATTGTAGTCGCCCTTAGCAGGTTAAGGGTTAACAATCTGGTAAAGTTTGGTAAAGATCGGATGAAAAATGAAGATGCTAGAGTTAAAACAATGCAAAATATGGCATCTTTCAGTAAAACAAGGGCCATAACTCTTGTATTACCCCCATCTGATTTGGCTGGTTTTCGAACTCGTCCGAGCTTTCATTGATATAAAGACACTGACAAAGTTTGTTAAAGATCAAATTAACAAGAGGGCCATTTAGTGGGCCTGTAGACTCTCTACTGGTATGATGTGATTCAAAAACATAAACAAACATAAACATGACAGAGGCCAACCCAAGACACATGTTTCCTATATATAACTCTATGTAAACTTTGGCGGCACTCCACAGTTTAATGTACAGTCCTCAATAATCAAACCCATGACAAGCCCTTAGCCTGAATCCTTGAGCAAAAATAAATCACATCATCATTGTGTCATACATTTCTTAGAAGACAATAAAATTACCCATACCAAATAAAAGTATCAAAAAGCATTTTCTGTACAACTTTAGTCCCATTTCTTTAATATTACCCCACCCCTCAAAATATGCTAAAAAAGCAATTTTAGCAATAATTCAAATGTCAATAAATAAAAAAAAAGAATTTTCCTAAGCATATCAGGGTCATGTCTACACTCATAATGCTCTTGCATATCAGGAAATGCTGAGTTTTACATACCTTCTCCCGCATTTTAAAAACTTATTCCATGATGATCTCCCCGTGAGTCAAAATCAGCCATTTTACCTACTTTTTGGAAGTTTTTGCTAGTTGAGCATTTTTCTATTTATAGCCTCCAACAAACCCAAAGAATGCATATTCCAATACACCTAAATAAACTTAGAAGTACTCAAAACTGAAAACAACATCAAACATGTGATTCATAATTATTATAAATACCATCCATGGACCTAAAAGATGCTTAGTTGATTTCTTTCTGATTTACACCATGGACATTCGTGCGAAACTGAGGAGTGCCCGCTTTGGGTTATCATGGTGGCCATTTTGAATATTTGACCACAATAAAAAACACACACTTGACACAGGCCAACAACAGGAACATGTATATGATATTTAACTAGAATGGAATAAGTGGTAATATGTCATTTTTAACGTTTTCCTATATAACTCTATGTTAACTTTGGGTCGCTGTGGCGGCCATTTTGATTATTCGCCAATAACGAAAAACACAAACTTGATAGAGGCTAACCCAAGGAACATGTTTATGATATTTCACAAGAATGGAATAAGTGGTTTCGGAGATGTTGTTTGAAAATTCCTTAAATTTGACCTAGTTTTAGCCATGGCGGCCATCTTGAATGACTGGCAGCCGCAAAAAACACAAATCTGAGAGGGACTATCCCAAAGATCGTTGTGATTTAAGTTTCATCAAAATCCTTCAAGCGGTTTCAGAGAAGATGTCATTTTTAATGTTTTCCTATATAACTCTTATGTTTCGGAGGAGATGTCGATTTTATAAAATTGCTAACAGACGGACAGACGGACAGACGGACGACGGACGGAAAGCGATCCCATAAGCTTGCCTGGCCTTTGGCCAGTAGAGCTAAAAATGAAGACCATATCGCGTAAACAAGCCAAATGATGACTGACTGACGAAGGACAACTCCCCATCACATTATACTCTGCTGGCCTGTGGACAGTAGAGCTAAAAATGTCTTACAGCACATTATACAGTACTAGCGTGTGTGATGCAGAAGGATATAAGGTCATCAGTTGTTATGTGTATATAAAGTTTGGGAACAATCCATTGGAAACTGTCTGAGAAATGCTAGTAATAACCATGTGTCATGTAAAGGCATGGGACATGATGTTACGGGACGTTATAGACAGTGTGATTCCTATATCTAACACGGTTTATTAAAATACTCAAGTGTTGATTGGTTATTGGGGAGGTCTTAAAAAAGCTATCATTATGTATGTCAACCGTTAAGAAAACACGTTAACCTTTGAGACGTCATTTTAAACATCAGATGCAAGACAACGCAATGAAAGGCATTATTTTAAGCGCTGCTACATTCCAACTACACATTTAAATAGGATGAAGCTGTATATTCTTCTCGTTTGATGTTGAGAGATAGGCATAAAATGTAAGTCGTGATACTTTGTTTGTATTTTGTCACAATCAAAATGTGTATCCTGATACATAAAACTCCATGTCAGATAAGAAATAAAATATTTCCAGCGGGTTTATATTGTGCGTGATCAAAACCTGGTGTTTGGGACTTGAAACACATTGAAACTGCAGGCCTGCAGCCCTTGGTATAGATGAACTTCAAGTCACGCCCACCAGGTAATGATCTGTGCCAATATAAACCTGCTGGAAATATTTTATTTCTTAAATAATCCCCGCTTCACAAATAGCCACCACTTCACTTTGTGAAGCGATGGTATAATAAAGGTAGCCATCTTGGATGACACATTTTAACAAAATTGAAAACCTTTGATCTAAGGATTATCCATGTGAAATTTGGTCAAAATTTATATTAAAAGAGTTTTTATTGATAAGGAACTGAGTGTGCTTGAAGTGCACACTTTTTTTTTTTTTTTGATTAAAAACGTTCCCAGAAAGGTTCAAAATGTACAAAACATGACAAAACTACTACAAATACCATTTTTTGAGATCTGGTTAAATAGTCTAGATAAATACAAGAAATCCACAGATTCACAAGTCTCGCCTAGCGGGGACGGGACTTAAAAATAAAAAGGTCAATGATGCTTAAACGGAAGTTTGTAAACATTTTAGTAACTAAAAACAATGGAGTTTGCAGTTTGCTGAGATGACATTTAAGTGCATTTGTTTAAAAACAAAATGCCATTCTATTAAAAATCATCAGCTCCAAAAAGTAGGACAAGGCCATAGATGGAATTCATGCGTCCAAAAAGATGCACTACCCAAGACACAACTATGTCAAAATAGAATATTTTGTCTTCCAAAGATTAAGCTATAACTTAGGCTTAAAACATCTAGTGCATAATTATAGTTCATGAGAAAGTGATGTAAATGTCTCTTTTTTTCTTCGAAAAGGCGAGACAAAAACTAATAAGGGTATTTCAAAGATAAAATATGATCAATTTACTTCAACATGAACAACAAATTATAGGGCATTCTGAATACTTTGGGGACACAAAATAATACCCTCGTATCATATCTTGTCCATTTCCTCATCATGGTGCAAAAGCTTCCCAGCAGAGCTAAACTTTGTTTCTTTTATCCTAACATGTTATGTAATAGATAGAGTATGGTCTCATTGAGTTTGTCGATTTAAACATTGAGATGGGCGTAGTCCATCAAGGTGTTTAAATCAACCAACGAGACGAGACCATACTCTATTTGTTATGTAGAATGTTCATTTCACCTGTCTGCCATACTCAAACTTCCGATAATTGGTAGTTAGAGTACACCAGTAATTCTGACAGGTCTTATTTTCAATTAATTGATTTAAACCTGTGCAAATACAAAATTCAGCGATCATGCTACAACAACAAAAAAGAAATTCAGCAGTTTAGTTCAACTTTAAGTGAAATGCAAACAATAACTAACTAGAGCTGTCGCCTTTTAAGAGAGACAAATATACCCCGCTACCAGTCCCCACCATTCCCCACCCTACCATTTGAGTAAAGATTGAGTGGAATGGGATTTTCATGATCAGGTAATGGTGGCCTTGACCTTCGACCTACTGACCTCAAAACCAATATGGGCCATCTTTTCATCACAGGCAATCCACCTATTAAGTTTCATGAGATTTGCTTCAGGGGGTGAGGAGTTATGGAGAAGAAAATTTTCATTATCGGGTCCTGGTGACCTTGACCTTTGACCTACTGACCTCAAAATCAATAAGGCTTGTCCCCTCACCACAAGCAGGTCACCGTTGAAGTTTCATGAGATTTGCTTCAAGGGGAAAGGAGTCATCGAGCGGACAAGGTGTTTCATTATTGGATGCTGGTGACCTCGAGCTTTGACCTACTGACCTCAAAATCAATAGGGGTCAACCTCTCAACACAGGCAGTTCACGTATGAAGTTTCATGAGATTTGCTTCTGGGGGAGAGGAGTTATGGAGCGGACAAGGATTTTCATTATCGGGTCCCGGTGATCTTTGACCTACTGACCTCAAAATCAATAGATCGCCATAGGCATTCACCTTTGATTTGCTTCAGGGGGAGAGGTGTTATGGAGCGGACAAGGTTGCAACTACAGACAGACAGATGGACAGAGTGAAACCAGTATACAGACAGTATACAGGGTATAAAGACATTTATATCATAACAATTATTATGTACTTATGCTAAAGTACTGTACACAATCATTTCCATGTCAAACGAGATTCAAGTATTGCAGAGCAATGCACACCCCTACCAGGCATTTTTTAGTAAGAGTGACCAAATAAATGCAATCCCAAACTTACTTTTTATATAAGCCACCTACACACCAAGTTTCAGGCCGATATCTCATTCCTGAGTAAAGTTAATGAGCAGAAACAATTGTTCTATGTTTAGTAACTGTGAACTTGACCTTGACCTTGAACCCAGTGTCCCCAAATACAATCACAAGCTTCCTTTTCAATTAAGCTACCCACCCATAAAGTTTCATTACAATATCTCATTCCTAAGTAAAGTTACTGAGCGGAAACCATTTTCGATTTTTAGAAATGGTCATCTTGACCCTAACCCCAGTGACCCCAAATGCAATCCCAAGTTTCCTTTTCATATAAGCTACCTACCCATAACGTTTCATTCCAATATCTCAATCCTAACAAAAATTATTGAGCAGAAACCCTTTTTCTACTTTTAGTAACAGTGACCTTGACCCCAGTGACCCCAAATCTCAAGCTTCGTGTTCATATAAGCTATGTATCCATTAAGTTTTATTCGAATATCTCATTCCTAACTAAAGTTATGGAACGGAAACCATTTTTTTTATTTTTAGCAATGATGTATTTTGTGTATTTTTTACAATTTTTTACTATTTCTGTTGCCATATCATCCACCATTTTTGACATATTAATAAAACAAAATGATTTGCATAATCTCCTCACTCCCTTTACCTACACACATATTTTCATTATATTATCTTTTGTTATCGAAGGATCCATTTATTTTGTGTATTTTTACTATTTCCATAGCCGTAGCAACCACAGTTTGTCAAATCAACAAAATAAAATAATCCAATCACTGCCCTCTACCAATATGCCAAGTTTCACAAAAATATTTTATACTTTTCTCATTATCTCAGGACCCATATTTGTGGGATGGACTGATGGACTGGCGGTCTGACAGATAGACGAGGCAAACCTAAAGTCCCCTCCGGTGACACACCGGTAGGGGACTAATAAATATATGGCACTTTGAGTTACAGGCATCATCCATCTAACTACCCCAAAATGCATTTTGTTGGCATTCCATCTGCATGTTAACTGCATTCCAATGCAATATGCTCGAATTTTCCTTGCATTCCATAAAATCAATAGTGCCAAAACAGCAGACGTCATAAACGGGCATTTGTAAAATACATTATTTATTATGAGTTGTTGACTTAGATCTGATTAATTTATATAGTTTCAGTTAACAAAATGTGTTTAGTGTTACAGATTTATTGCATTTCATGCCCAACCAATCAAAATCATTCCAGGTTGTATCACAAATATGCACATTTTTATTAAACAATTGAATTACCCATGTGTACATACAATGGAAGACAAATGATTATTCCACACGGCTAACAAGGGATGCAATGTGATAGTACATGTGACTGTCTTCTAGAATCTTTATTAACCCCTGGGACTTTATTTGAACAAACTTGATACTCTAGGCTGTAAGGATCATATTAAATTGAATTGGGTTTTAAGGCGCACCAACACATGAAAGGTTATATGGCGCCTAACAGGCATGAACATGCCAGGCTCATCCTCCATGTACATCGAGATAAAATATGGAGAATGGGCCTAGGACCTTCTCACCCTGAACTGCAGAGTTGCTGCAAATTCTATTGTAGACACTCCATTTACGCTGGAGCCACATTTATTGTTTTACTGCCACTGCTCTTAGTGATGTGAGCGAGATGGCACCTGAAACAATGCAGGGGTCATGATGAAGACCTTTAATGAGCATGACAAAAAATGACAAAATGAATATGAATGGGGGTGTCCTACCCCTCTGCAAGGAGATTGTTCGAGCTATTTCTAGCAATGGCAGCCATACTGGATGTCACACTGACCTAAATTTAGTAACTTTAGCCTGCTAAGCATGCCTATAATAGCCTTTGCGTCCATTGTAAATCCAGCCCGCGAGTAATTCGCAGGCTAATCAGGGTTTACAATGTCTGGCTGCTGATCAGTAATATTCCCCCAAAACACCCTTTTATCACATAAATGGAATGGTCTTAATTCAAAGAAAGAACAGTCCATTATATATACATGTATTTAGCTGGTTAAGGGTTAAAAGACATTGAAATCAGAGTTATCCAAGCAAAGTTTGGTCAACAATGGCCAATGGGGAGAAGCTGATAAAGCAAGGATTCACACATGAAGGACACAGAGCCATCACCATAGCTCTCTTTGAGGTTACAGATCAATCAAGCTAATACAAAAGATTAATCTCAGTTTGTATTGGCATTGAAAGAGTCCTTACCAAACTGAGACAAACTCAAAAGAATTGACGTCTGATGGACAGCTAAATATATCATCTTCTATCCAGCATTGTAGGATAGAGTAACAAATAAAGTAACAAATAAATCAAAAATTAAGTAAAAGTCTCTTACATAATGCTCTACATTTGTGAAATACTGCTAAACTTCATTTTATGTATAAAATAAATAAAAACCTTCAATATTTAAAACAAGAAATTCGTGGATTCACATGTCTCGCCTAACAGGGACTGGACTTAGAAATAAGAGGTAAACGTTGTTTAAATGAAAGTTTATAAAAAAACATAATAACTAAAAACAACAGAGTTTACATTTTGCTGAAATATGTTATTAAAGTCTATTCGGTTAAAAACAAAATGACATTTTATAAAAAATAAAAAAATAAAAAAATCTTCACCCAAAAAAAGGTCATAGATGAAACCCATGTGTCCAGGAAAGATGCACTACCCAAGACACAACTATGTCAAAATAGAACTTTTTGTCTTCCAAAGATTAAACTATAAACTAAGTTTAAAAGATCTAGTGCATAATTACAGTTTGTGAGAAAGTGATGTATCAGTAACCGTAAGAATTACTAAGTTATCTGCACTTTGCTTGGAGGGTGAAGGTCACATCTGCAATGAACTAACCAAGATACAACTGTAACCAATGCTTAGTTTAAACTTATTTATTTTACAATGATTGTAACGAAAGCTCTATGAACTTATTTGAATCACTCTCGATGTCTTCCTGGGTAGAACCAGTACTAAGCAATGCAGATAAAGTGTCTTGCTCAGGGACACAACGCATATGGCAATGACGGGAATCGAACCCACGACTTTTGGATCATGGGTCCAACGCTCTACCACTAGACCACAGCGCTCCACCAATGATTGCAAGGTGTAGCGCATACACTTCATGAGAAAGTGACCTAAATGCAAAAGTTAAATGTAAAACTAATCAAGTTATCTGCCCCTTGCTTGGAGGGTGAAGGTCAACTGCACATGTCACATTGTGATGTAACATCCAAGATAAAACTATGACCAAAGTTTGAAAGGTCTAATGCATATAGTTCATGATAAGTTTAATGTAAAAATTATTAAGTTATCTACCCTTTACTTGGAGGATGAAGGTCACATCCATATTTTCTATGTTATGTTGCAATGTACAACCTAAGACAACCAAACTTTGAAAGGTCTAGCGCATACAGTTAGTGAGAAAGTGACCGCAAAAGTTGAATGTAAAAATTACTAAATTATCTGCCCTTTGCTTGGAGGGTGAAGGTCACAACCATAAATGTTATGTCACGTTGCAATTACTACCTTAGATACAACTATAACCAAAGTTTGAACAGTCTAGTGCATACAGTTCGTGAGAAAGTGACCTAAACGCAAAAGTATAATATTGATGCCGCTGCCTTCGCAGCCAGAAAAGCAACACCTACATGTATGTCTCTTTTTTTCTTTGAAAAGGCTAAAAAAAAAAAAAAAAAAAAAAAAAAAAAAATGTATATTCAGCAGATCTAAAATGTCATGCTGATCTTAACTCCCTTTGTTCAACGCTGCCTTAACACGAACTTCCTTTATTTATCCAAACCAGCCAGGTTCACTGTTATACCTTATCTCCGATACTTTAGCGTGTAAATCCCCACTGCTTATTGGTAGATTTTTATCAACAAAGAACCTGACAGCTTTAGCTTCATACATCCGTTGCTGGTATTCATACCACCAGTTGTTACCCTCGTATGTCCTTCTTCCCGCAGAATCAAAATGAATTGGTGGCGGACAATTAAGGTGAGTTCTGTCAGCTTGGTACTTCAATGTTTGCTCACCTCGCTTTCTTCTTCTGATGTTTTCGTGTATTCTGTTACACACAAAACACTCAAAGTCCTCAACAAAATTAGATCTACCATTCTTCCATGTATCGACAATAGTCCACGTCCGACTTTCCATAAGCTTCTTTAAGTTATCGTTAGTGATACCATTTTTTTTCCACAGGAGATATTTGTTGTATTCATCATCGTTAGCGTTTAAGTGTTTGAGATAGGCAGCTAAATCCTTGACTGTTTTAAAGTCGTCTATTATGATGGCAGAATGATTGTCAGGTAATAGGTCCTAAAAGAAACAAACAATAGTTTGGCATGCTTTTGAAATAATATTTCTCAAGTTAAGGACAGTTAATGTTGTGGGAGAACTTGTGCATCAATTCATAATGCTTGCAAATAATTTGAAACAAAATAATTGTTTTTGGTAAACATTTAGTTTTTCAGGAGTTTTGTAGGAACACCTTTGAAACCTCTGTTTTTGGTAACAACCAGTAAACCTAGAAAGGTGGTTAAAGAGAAATTGTACAGACAAGGTTTTTCATGAACGAGTGATCTAAGTGACTCTGACTGTGTGTATAACTCTATGCAGTAGGACCCACTGTGCTAGCAATTAGACTGTGTACAACTGTATGCAACAGAATCCACAGTGTTAGCCACTAGACTGTGTACAACTTTATGCAACAGAATCCACAGTGCTAGCCACTAGACTGTGTACAACTCTATGCAGCAGAGAGAACTGTAACTAATGTTGTAATAACTTGTAGTTCAGTCCATTTGCACATGTTGCTATGAATAGTGTGATGTTGAATTTATGTATTGTAACATAACTGCAATAAAATATTATTAAACTTAACTGCGTTAGCCACAATATTTTGTGTACAACTCTATGCAGCAGGACCCACTGTGCTAGTCACTAGACTGTGTACAACTCTATGCAGCAGAATCCTCAGTGCTAGCTACTAGACTGTATACAACTCTATCCAGCAGGACCCACTGTGCTAGTCACTAGACTGTGTACAACTCTATGCAGCAGAATCCACAGTGCTAGCCACTAGACTGTGACCAACTCTATGCAGCAGGACCCACTGTGTTAGCCACAAGACTGTGTACAACTTTATGCACCATGACCCACTGTGCTAGCCACTAGACTGTGTACAACTTTATGCACCATGACCCACTGTGCTAGCCACTAGACTGTGTACAACTCTATGCAGCACGACCCACTGTGCTAGCCACTAGACTGTGTACAATTCTATGCAGCAGGACCCACTGTGGTAGTCACTAGACTGTGTACAACTCTATCCAGCAGAATCCTCAGTGCTAGCTACTAGACTGTATACAACTCTATCCAGCAGGACCCACTGTGCTAGTCACTAGACTGTGTACAACTCTATGCAGCAGGACCCACTGTGCTAGCCACTAGACTGTGTACAACGTTATGCACCATGACCCACTGTGCTAGCCACGATACTGTGTACAATTCTATGCAGCAGGACCCACTGTGCTAGCCACTAGACTGTGTAAAACTCTATGCAGCAGGACCCACTGTGCTAGCCACTAGACTGTGTACAACTCTATGTAGCAGGACCCACCGAGTTAGCCACTAGACTGTGTACAACTCTATGCAGCAGAATCCACAGTGTTAGCCACGGTCCTTTGTATACAACTCTATGTAGAAGACACACTGCGCTAGCCACTAGACTGTGTACAACTCTATGTAGAAGAACCTACTGTCCTATCCATTATACATTGTGTACAACTCTATGCTGTAGGACCTACTGTGCTATCCACTATACTTTGTGTACAACTATATGCAGCAGGAACCACTGTGCTATCCACTATACTTTGTGTACAACTATATGCTGCAGGACATTGTGCTAGCCTCTATACTTAGTGTACAACTATATGCTGCAAGACCCACTGTGCTAGCCTCTATACTTAGTTTACAACTCTTTGCTGCAGGACCCATTGTGCTAGCTTCTATACTTAGTGAACAACTCTATGTTGCAGGACCTACTGTGCTATCCACTATACTTTATGTACAGCTCTATGCTGCAGGACCTACTGTGCTATCCACTATACTTACTTTGTGTACAACATTATGCTGCAGGACATACTGTGCTAGCCACTATACTTAGTGTACAACTTAATGCGTCAGGACCTACTGTGCAATCCACTATACTTTGTGTACAACTCAATGCAGCAGGACCCACTGTGCTATCCACTATACTTACTTTATGTACAAAATTATGCTGCAGGACATACTGTACTAGCCACTATACTTAGTGTACAACTCTATGCAGCAGGACCCACTGTGCTAGCATCTATACTTAGTGTACAACTCTATGCAGCAGGACCCACTGTGCTAGCCTTTATATTTAGTGTACAATTCTATGCTTCAGGACCTACTGTGCTATCCACTATACTTAGTGTACAACTCTATGCAGCAGGACCCACTGTGCTTGCCACTATACTTAGTGTACAACTCGATGCTGTGGGACCTAATATGCTGTCCACTATACTTTGTGTACAACTCTATGATGCAGGACCTACTGTGCTATCCACTATACTGTGTGTACAACTATATGCTGCAGGACTACTGTGCTATTCACTATACTTTCTGTACAACTCTATGCTGCAGGACCTACTGTGGTAGCCACTAGACTGTGCACAATGCTATGATGCAGGACCTATTGTGCTATCCACTATACTTTGTGTACAACTTTATGCTGCAGGACCTACTGTGCTATCCACTATACTTTGTGTACAACTATATGCTGCAGGACCTACTGTGCTAGCCACTATACTTTGTGTACAACTATATGCTGCAGGACCTATTGTGCTATCCACTATACTTTGTGTACAACTTTATGCTGCAGGACCTACTGTGCTATCCACTATACTTTGTGTACAACTATATGCTGCAGGACCTACTGTGCTATCCACTATACTGTGTGTACAACTATATGCTGCAGGACTACTGTGCTATTCACTATACTTTCTGTACAACTCTATGCTGCAGGACCTACTGTGGTAGCCACTAGACTGTGCACAATGCTATGATGCAGGACCTATTGTGCTATCCACTATACTTTGTGTACAACTCTATGCTGCAGGACCTACTGTGCTAGCCACTAGACTGTGTACAACTTTATGCTGCAGGACTTACTGTGCTATCAACTACACTTTGTGAACAAGTCTATGCTGCAGGACCTACTGTGGTAGCCACTAGACTGTGTACAACTCTATGCTGCAGGACCTGCTGTGTTATCCACTATACTTTGTATACAACTATATACTGCAAGACCTACTGTGCTATCCACGATACTATGTGCACAACTCTATGCAGCAGGACCTACTGTGCTAGCAACTAGACTGTGCACAACTCTATGCAGCAGGATCTACTGTGCTATCCACTAGACTGTGTACAACTCTATGCAATAGGAAACTCTATGCAATAGGATATACTGTAGCCAAAAGACTGTGTACAACTCTATGCAGTAGGACCCAATGCGCTATCCTCTATACTTTAGGTACAATGCTATGCAGCAGGACCGACTGTGCCAGCCTCTATACTTTGTGTACAACTCTATGCAGCAGGACCCACTGTGCTATCCACTAGACTGTGTACAACTCTATGCAATAGGAAACTCTATGCAATAGGATATACTGTAGCCAAAAGACTGTGTACAACTCTATGCAGTAGGACCCAATGCGCTATCCTCTATACTTTAGGTACAATGCTATGCAGCAGGACCGACTGTGCCAGCCTCTAAACTTTGTGCACAACTCTATGCAGCAGGACCTACTGGGCTATCCACTAGACTGTGCAGAACTATATGCTGCAGGACCTACTGTGCCAGACTATATACTTCATGTACAACTCTATGCAGCAGGACCCACTGTGCTAGCCTCTATACTTTATGTACAACTCTATGCAGCAGGACCTACTGTGCTATCCACTATACTTTGCATAAAACTCAATGTGGCAGGACCCACTGTACTAGCCACTATACTTTGTGTACAACTCTTTGCATAAGGGCCCACTGTGCTAGCCTCTATACTTAGTGTACAACTCTATGTTGTAGGACCTACTGTGCTATCCACTATACTTTGTGTACAACTCTATGCAGCAGGACCTACTGTGCTGTCCTCTTTACTTTATGTACAACTCTATGCAGCAGGACCTACTGTGCTATCCTCTATACTTTGTGTACAACTCTATGCAGCAGGACCTACTGCGCTATCCACGCTATATTGTGTACAACTTTATGATGCAGGACCTACTGTGCTAGCCTCTATACTTTATGTACAACTCTATGCAGCAGGACCCAATGTGCTAGCCTCTATACTTAGTGTACAACACTATGCTGCAGGACCTACTGTGCCGGGCTCTATACTTTTACTTTGTGTACAACTATATGCTGCATGACCTACTGTGCTATCCGCTATACTTAGTGTATAACTCTATGCAGCAGGACCTACTGTGCTATCCACTCTATATTGTGTACAACTTGATGATGCAGGACCTACTGTGCTAGCCTCTATACTTTATGTACAACTCTATGCAGCAGGACCCAATGTTCTAGCCTTTATACTTGGTGTATAACTCTATGCTGCAGGACCTACTGTGCCAGTCTCTATACTTTGTGTACAACTATATGCAGCAGGACCCAATGTGCTAGCCTCTATACTTAGTGTACAACACTATGCTGCAGGACCTACTGTGCCGGGCTCTATACTTTTACTTTGTGTACAACTATATGCTGCATGACCTACTGTGCTATCCGCTATACTTAGTGTATAACTCTATGCAGCAGGACCTACTGTGCTATCCACTCTATATTGTGTACAACTTGATGATGCAGGACCTACTGTGCCAGTCTCTATACTTTATGTACAACTCTATGCAGCATGACCCACTGTGCTAGCCACTATGCTTTACTTTGTGTACAACTTTATGCAGCAAGACCTACTGTGCTATCCACTATACTTTGTGTACAACTCTATGCTGCAGGATCTACAGTGCTATCCACTATAATGTGTGTACAACTCTATGAAGCAAGACACACTGAGCTTTCTTCTATACTTTATGTACAACTCTATGCAACAGGACCTACTGTGCTATCCTCTATACTTTATGTACATTTCTATGCAGCAGGACCTACTGTGCTATTATCTATACTTTGTGTACAACTCCATGCAGCAGGACCCACTGTGCTATCCTCTTTACTTTATGTACAACTCTATGCAGCAGGACCTACTGTGCTATCCTCTTTACTTTGTGTACAACTCTATGCAGCAGGACCCACTGTGCTATCCTCTATACTTTGTGTACAACTCTATGCAGCAGGACCTACTGTGCTATCCTCTTTACTTTATGTACAACTCTATGCAGCAGGACCTACTGTGCTATCCTCTATACTTTGTGTACAACTCTATGCAGCAGGACCTACTGTGCTATCCTCTTTACTTTATGTACAACTCTATGCAGCAGGACCTACTGTGCTATCCTCTATACTTTATGTACAACTCTATGCAGCAGGACCTACTGTGCTATCCTCTATACTTTGTGTACAACTCTATGCAGCAGGACCTACTGTGCTATCCGCTATACTTTGTGTACAACTCTATGCAGCAGGACCTACTGCGCTATCCACGCTATATTGTGTACAACTTGATGATGCAGGACCTACTGTGCTAGCCTCTATACTTTATGTACAACTCTATGCAGCAGGACCCAATGTGCTAGCCTCTATACTTAGTGTACAACACTATGCTGCAGGACCTACTGTGCCCGGCTCTATACTTTTACTTTGTGTACAACTATATGCTGCATGACCTACTGTGCTATCCGCTATACTTAGTGTATAACTCTATGCAGCAGGACCTACTGTGCTATCCACTCTATGTTGTGTACAACTTGATGATGCAGGACCTACTGTGCTAGCCTCTATACTTTATGTACAACTCTGTGCAGCAGGACCCAATGTTCTAGCCTTTATACTTGGTGTATAACTCTATGCTGCAGGACCTACTGTGCCAGTCTCTATACTTCGTGTACAACTATATGCTGCATGACCTACTGTGCTATCCTCTATACTTTGTGTACAACTCTATGCAGCATGACCTACTGTGCTATCCTCTATACTTTGTGTACAACTCTATGCAGCAGGACCTACTGTGCTATCCGCTATACTTTGTGTACAACTCTATGCAGCAGGACCTACTGCGCTATCCACGCTATATTGTGTACAACTTGATGATGCAGGACCTACTGTGCTAGCCTCTATACTTTATGTACAACTCTATGCAGCAGGACCCAATGTGCTAGCCTCTATACTTAGTGTACAACACTATGCTGCAGGACCTACTGTGCCGGGCTCTATACTTTTACTTTGTGTACAACTATATGCTGCATGACCTACTGTGCTATCCGCTATACTTAGTGTATAACTCTATGCAGCAGGACCTACTGTGCTATCCACTCTATGTTGTGTACAACTTGATGATGCAGGACCTACTGTGCTAGCCTCTATACTTTATGTACAACTCTGTGCAGCAGGACCCAATGTTCTAGCCTTTATACTTGGTGTATAACTCTATGCTGCAGGACCTACTGTGCCAGTCTCTATACTTCGTGTACAACTATATGCTGCAGGACCTACTGTGTTATCCACTCTATGTTGTGTACAACTTGATTCTGCAGGACCTACTGTGCTAGATCTTTACTTTATGTACAACTCTATGCAGCAGGACCCACAGTGCTATCCTCTATACTTTATGTACAACTCTATGCAGCAGGACCTACTGTGCTATCCTCTATACTTTATGTACAACTCTGTGCAGCAGGACCCACAGTGCTATCCTCTATACTTTATGTACAACTCTATGCAGCAGGACCTACTGTGCTATCCTCTATACTTTATGTACAACTCTGTGCAGCAGGACCCACAGTGCTATCCTCTATACTTTGTGTACAACTCTATGCAGCAGGACCTACTGTGCTTTCTTCTATACTTTATGTACAACTCTGTGCAGCAAGACCCACTGTGCTATCCTCTATACTTTATGTACAACTCTATGCAGCAGGACCTACTGTGCTATCCTCTATACTTTGTGTACAACTCTATGCAGCAGGACCTACTGTGCTATCCTCTATACTTTATGTACAACTCTGTGCAGCAAGACCCACTGTGCTATCCTCTATACTTTGTGTACAACTCTATGCAGCAGGACCTACTGTGCTATCCTCTATACTTTATGTACAACTCTGTGCAGCAAGACCCACTGTGCTATCCTCTATACTTTGTGTACAACTCTATGCAGCAGGACCTACTGTGCTTTCTTCTATACTTTATGTACAACTCTATGCAGCAGGACCCACTGTGCTAGCCAATATGCTTTACTTTGTGTACAACTCTATGCAGCAGGACCTACTGTGCTTTCTTCTATACTTTATGTACAACTCTATGCAGCAAGACCTACTGTGCTATCTACTATACTTTGTGTACAACTCTATGAAGCAAGACACACTGAGCTTTCTTCTATACTTTATGTACAACTCTATGCAGCAGGACCTACTGTGCTATCCTCTATACTTTATGTACATTTCTATGCAGCAGGACCTACTGTGCTATTATCTATACTTTGTGTACAACTCCATGCAGCAGGACCCACTGTGCTATCCTCTTTACTTTATGTACAACTCTATGCAGCAGGACCTACTGTGCTATCCTCTTTACTTTGTGTACAACTCTATGCAGCAGGACCCACTGTGCTATCCTCTATACTTTGTGTACAACTCTATGCAGCAGGACCTACTGTGCTGTCCTCTTTACTTTATGTACAACTCTATGCAGCAGGACCTACTGTGCTATCCTCTATACTTTGTGTACAACTCTATGCAGCAGGACCTACTGTGCTATCCTCTTTACTTTATGTACAACTCTATGCAGCAGGACCTACTGTGCTATCCTCTATACTTTATGTACAACTCTATGCAGCAGGACCTACTGTGCTATCCTCTATACTTTGTGTACAACTCTATGCAGCAGGACCTACTGTGCTATCCACTATACTTTGTGTACAACTCTATGCAGCAGGACCTACTGTGCTATCCTCTATACTTTATGTACAACTCTATGCAGCAGGACCTACTGTGCTATCCTCTATACTTTGTGTACAACTCTATGCAGCAGGACCCATTGTGCTATCCATGATACTTTGTATACAATTCTATGCAGCAGGACCCACTGTGCTATCCTCTATACTTTGTGTACAACTCTATGCAGCAGGACCTACTGTGCTATCCTCTTTACTTTATGTACAACTCTATTCAGCAGGACCTACTGTGCTATCCTCTATACTTTATGTACAACTCTATGCAGCAGGACCTACTGTGCTATCCTCTATACTTTATGTACAACTCTATGCAGCAGGACCTACTGTGCTATCCTCTATACTTTGTGTACAACTCTATGCAGCAGGACCCATTGTGCTATCCATGATACTTTGTATACAATTCTATGCAGCAGGACCCACCGTGCTATCCTCTATTCTTTATGTACAACTCTATGCAGCAGGACCCACTGTGCTATCCTCTATACTTTGTGTACAACTCTATGCAGCAGGACCTACTGTGTTATCCACTATACTTTACTTTGTATACAACTCTATGCAGCAGGATCCACTGTGCTAGCTTCTATACTTTGTGCACAATTCTATGCAGCAGGACCTAATGTCACAGTGGTAGTTACTATAAACTTACCCTGATCCTAGATGATCCATGTATGATAGGTACAGATCCTACCATGAGTGCTCGCCATAGTTTCTCCGTCACATAATCATCACAGATGGCATTCTCCATGGCCGAGGAGAACTTGTACTTGGCTTGCAGGGCATAGAAATCTTCATGGTCCATCCCTCCTATGGGTTCTGCAAGACTGCAATTAAAGAGACCCTAAAATATTCAACATCTTTAAACATGAGATCAAAAATAGTGGAGATTTTTTTTTAATAGACAGCTTATTACAAGACAGACCCAAATCATGCAAGTTCTGTCATAATGGCTTACAAAATATTGTCATTAAGTGTTCAAAGTGTGTCTTGATATTTCATCTTTAAAGGTCACTGTAAAGTCAGGAGTAACAGTGGACAGTGAACAGTTGACTGATAACAGTGGACCAACCTAGGTTGACTGATAACAGTGGACCAACCTAGGTTGACTGATAACAGTGGACTGACCTAGGTTGACCGATAACAGTGTACTGACCTAGGTTGACTGATAACAGTGTACTGACCTAGGTTGACTGATAACAGTGCACTGACCTAAGTTGACTGATAACAGTGGACCAACCTAGGTTGACTGTTAACAGTGGACCAATCTATGTTGACTGATAACAGTGGATCAACCTAGGTTGACTGATAACAGTAGACCAACCTACTGATATCAGTGGACCAGCCTAGCTTGACTGATAACAGTGGACCAACCTAGGTTGACTGGTAACAGTTTACTGACCTAGGTTGACCGATAACAGTGTACTGACCTAGGTTGACTGATAACAGTGTACTGACCTAGATTGACTGATAACAGTGCACTGACCTAAGTTGACTGATAACAGTGGACCAACCTAGGTTGACTGTTAACAGTGGACCAATCTATGTTGACTGATAACAGTGGATCAACCTAGGTTGACTGATAACAGTAGACCAACCTACTGATATCAGTGGACCAGCCTAGCTCGACTGATAACAGTGGACCAACCTAGGTTGACTGGTAACAGTTTACTGACCTAGGTTGATTGTTAACAGTGGACCAATCTAAGTTGACTGATAACAGTGGATCAACCTAGGTTGATTGATAACAGTGGACCAACCTAGGTTGACTGATAACAGTGTACTGACCTAGGTTGACCGATAACAGTGTACTGACCTAGGTTGACTGATAACAGTGTACTGACCTAGGTTGACTGATAACAGTGCACTGACCTAAGTTGACTGATAACAGTGGACCAACCTAGGTTGACTGTTAACAGTGGACCAATCTATGTTGACTGATAACAGTGGATCAACCTAGGTTGACTGATAACAGTAGACCAACCTACTGATATCAGTGGACCAGCCTAGCTTGACTGATAACAGTGGACCAACCTAGGTTGACTGGTAACAGTTTACTGACCTAGGTTGATTGTTAACAGTGGACCAATCTAAGTTGACTGATAACAGTGGATCAACCTAGGTTGATTGATAACAGTGGACCAACCTAGGTTGACTGTTAACAGTGGACCAATCTAGGTTGACTGATAACAGTGGACCAACCTAGGTTGACTGACAACAGTGTACTGACCTAGGTTGACTGATAACAGTGGACCAACCTAGGTTGACAGATAACAGTGGACCAACCTAGGTTGACTGTTAACAGTGCACTGACCTAGGTTGACTGATAACAGTGAACCAACCTAGGTTGACTGATAACAGTGGACCAATCTAGGTTGACTGACAACTGTGGACCAATCTAGTTTGAATGGTAACAGTGGACCAACCTAGGTTGACTGATAACAGTGGACTGACCTAGGTTAACTGATAACAGTGGACAGACCTAGGTTGTCTGATAACAGTGGACAAATCTAGGTTGACTGATAACAGTGGACCAACCAAGTTATTTGATAACAGTTGACCAACCTATGTTAACAGATAACAGTTGGTCAACATAGGTTGACTGATAACAGTGGACCAATCTAGGTTGATTAATACCACAGTTATACTAGCTTGACTGATAACAGTGGACAAACCTAGGTTGACTGATAACAGTGGACCAACCTAGGTTGTTTGATTACAGTGGACCAACCTATGTTAACAGATAACAGTTGGTCAACATAGGTTGACTGATAACAGTGGACCAATGTAGGTTCACTTATAACAGTGTATCAATCTAGGTTGACTTATAACAGTAGATCAACCTAGGTCGGCTGCTAACAGTGTACTGACCTAGGTTGTTAACAGTGGACCAATCTAGGTTGACCGATAACAGTGGACCAACCTAGGTTGTTTGATAACAACCTATATTGACTGCTGACAGTGGACCAACCTAGGTTGACTGGTAACAGTGGACCAACCTAGGTTGACTGCTGACAGTGAACCAACCTAGGTTGACTGCTGAAAGTGAACCAACCTAGGTTGACTGCTGAAAGTGGATCAACCTAAATTGACTGATAACACTGGGCCAACCTAGGCTGACTGATAACACTGGGCCAACCTAGGCTGACTGATAAACCTGGACCAACCTATGCTGACTGATAACACTGGACCAACCTAGGCTGACTGATAACACTGGACCAACCTATGCTGACTGATAACACTGGACCAACCTAGGCTGACTGATAACACTGGACCAACCTAGGCTGATAGCTGAAAAATGTAAACAACTCACTGTTTAGGCAGATCCATGTTATGTAAACATGATCCATAGGAATCAACTGCCATCTCCTTCATCAGCAAAGTTATATAACTGTCCCTATCCGATGGTGTGTTACAGTCACTATGTATGTAGATCAGGGGTGCAAACTCTTGTTGTAGTTCATTTTTTTCACTTGTTGGGACCACATACTTTGAACTCTCTAACCATTCCAAGCTCTCGATGCTTTGAAGCGTGAGGGGGAAATCTGATTCTCTGCGAAATGTGCTTGTATGGTTGAAGAGTTCGATGAATTCTGGCATAGTTAAGGCGTAGTTGTTTTTGGGAGATTCTTCGTGCAGAAGACCCCATTCGTGGTCAGGGTTGCGAGGTATTGGTAGATCTTTAAACTTGATGTCAGACCCATAGAACATCAACACCTATAAGACAGAGAAAACAAATCACTTGAATCAAGCTATTCCAAATGTCTAATGAAATCAAAGACAGAATGAATGAACGAATGGTATTTTACAGCACGTCGACACATAAATAGGTCATATTGCGCGCAAAAACATGAAGGAATGAAGTAGTAATTAACAATAATGTAAACGTATAAAGATAAAACTATCTACAAATATGGGATGATATGGTAGCAATATAAACTATGTATATATGTAAATCAACAAATGCCCGCCAACGGCCTGTAAACAAGTTAATATATATAGGAAAATATTATATTGATTTATAAAGTCTGATTTCTATATGGAAATCTAAAACAAGACTAAAATCTATAGTATCAAATAACTCTTTCAAAGTATTAACTGTGTAGTATCTTTGTCGCATAGGATCAAAGTCTACACATTCCAACAAGATATGTTTTAAAGTTTTTCTTAATATAAGTCTATATAAAATCTCTAAAATCAGCCATTTTTGACCTTCAGGACTTTATTTGTACAACTATAATACTAGTCTAAGGTCTGGCAATCATCTAAGAAGAACAAATGTCATAATCTGCTTTGAACTATTTAAAGTAATGGAGGCCATCTTAGATGTGTTGTTGATAATTGTTAAAACTTTAAAAGGTATTGATCTAAGGATCATCCATGAGAAGTTTATGAGATGTCGTTAAAAACCAATGCTAACATATGGATGTAGGGACGGACTTTATCAGTATGATATACTCTTTTGTATAATAAAGGCATACAAACCAAAACAAGCCACACAAACTAAATAGTTTTTTTTTTTAAAAATGCAAGTTATTTTTCTCTAACCGTAAGCCCTACTCACACAAGTATATTGAAATTCTTTCATTTGCTAGAAGGCATGTTGTGTTTTTTTCTGCATTAAATCTCTATATATGTAATATTTTAAAGGCAATGTTTTGCCACCAACTTTACAGTGTTGCTCTATGATTTTAAAGGACATGTTTTGCCACCAACTTGACAGTGTTGCTCTATGATTTTAAAGGCAATGTTTTGCCACCAACTTGACAGTGTTGCTCTATGATTTTAAAGACAATGTTTTGCCACCAACTTGACAGTGTTGCTCTATGATTTTAAAGGCAATGTTTTGCCACCAACTTGACAGTGTTGCTCTATGATTTTAAAGGCAATGTTTTGCCACCAACTTGACAGTGTTGCTCTATGATTTTAAAGCACAGCAGCAACTTTCCAGCATATTGGCATGTTTGATTTTGTAAATAAAATACTGCAGCCTCAGTGCACTTTTAAAAATGGCCTTTGGCATTTTGCGCTGCTGTGGGGTCATCTTGTATGTTTTGACGATGACAAAAAATAAAAATAAAAGGACAGAAAAAAATCCAAGGAACATAAATATATTTTATAACAAACATAATGGTTTTGGAGGAGATATTGTTTAAAAATCTTTTGTTTTTATATATTTTCAGTATAATAATTATTAATGGGAATCATTGAAAATCATCAATTTTAAAGAACAACACGCAAGTTTCAATTAAGGATGTTGGCTGGGCAAGTTTTGACATCTTCAAGTCTAATCATTTTATTTTTTAAATCATTGTTTTATTTGAAAACAGAATTGTTTCATTTTTTTTGCATTCTATTAGATATGGATATAATGTAGGATTTAAGAACATATCAAATTTTAAGCAAAAAAATAGTTTTCATATTTTTCCCATCATTTGTGATTTTTTTTTGTTATCAACAAAATAGGGGGTATGGGTAGCTTTGAGAAGAATTTATCAGTTTGCTATAGAAAAAAATAAGATTTTTGTTTTTCATTAGTGGATTACATATATAAAAGTAGATACTGAGCTAATTTTATATTCGATCTCTATGTCAAAATTGTGTGTACAGTATTTTAGATTTTAGAGTGAAAATGTCAATTTAACTTGGTCTGCCTCTACCATACAAACAAATCGACTGTCATATATGGCCTAAAATGTGTTAAAGAAGATGTAAAACTCCGTTCAAACAAACAAATCAAACATTTAAAAAAATAACTTTATTTGACTTAGATATGCAAATGTGTTCATTTTTGTGTTTCTAACTTATCTGTCCCATTGAGGACATGGTAAAACCTCATAAAAAAGATCAATAGGGATTATCAGACAACGCCATGTATAATATACTCAGTTGCAAAAGAAAATGGACTTTGAGTTTTGTTTAGATTAAATTGTATAAAGTATTTTTTAAATTAAATTGACAAATTCCAAAAGGAATATGCCATGTTTGGTACCACCGTTTTTATCATTCCATTGGCAATATCATGTTGTCATTTTTTTTTCAATAGGTTGAATCATTATGGGACTGTTGCTTGATAAAGAGGATAGGGTGTAAAGTAAAATTTTCAAAGTGTCCAGTTTCTTTTGCAACTGAGTATACTTTCCATTTCATGGACATATAATAATTTTATCATGCAGATGTGCACCTTTCTGCCCAATAAAGGGACGACCTATTAAATTTTGCTTTATTTGCCAATAACCAATAGAGCAAATCAATGCGGAATCCCTCGGCGTTTATTGTACGTAACGTTATCTGACGTCATGCACAACAACATGGCGGTGTCCTCGATAAGCGTAACATTCGGAGAAATAGGTAATAAAAGTAATTCATAGAGAAAATGTGGATAATCTACATGATAAATAAAATATTATGTCAGTGCCTTTAACTATCAAGTCTATTAGGCTCGGCACGAAAACGAAGAATGGCTCGGCAGAGCCTCACCATTCTTCGTTTTCTAAGCCTCACCTAATAAACTTGATAGTAAAAGGCACTGACATAATATTCTCTATATATACAGGGGAATTGTACGTGACCAAAAAAATAGGTCAAGGTCAGTCAATATAACTTTTTTTTATATTAATGTTCAGAGGGAAAATAGAGTCATTGAACATTTTGAAAAAAAACTCATCTAAACTGCTGTTGCCATGGTTACCGGCAATATTATAAGAAATTTACACCTTACGTTCACACCAACCAACAACTGTTTATAAATACTAATATCAATAATAAGAATTCACAGCAAGTATTTCTGCAATGTTAACAAAAATAGGTTAGCATTGAGAAAAGTCGCAGTTTTGGTTAAAGTCAATACTGAAACAGAGTTATCTCCCTTATAATTCATATATTGTGTTTTAATATGGTAAAACTTGATAGTGTAATTATTTATAATTTATTTAGTAGCAAACACTTTTAAAGTATAAATATTATTAAAAACAACAATGAGAGCAAGATTGCTTGCATTTTTCTTCCTATACCCCCCCTATTTTAAGTAATTTCTTAAAAAAACATACATGCATTGAAAACATCTTATTTTTTGAAAAATGGGATAAGCCAACATTTTAATTTTTCTTTTTTGTTAAAATATAGGTATTTTGCAAAACATCTATGCATATTTTATCAAAATTTAAATAGGGGCCAAAATGGGCCCTTATCATACACTAGTCCTTTAAGAGTTAGAAATATGTGTCTTCAAAAACGTCTAGTGGAAAAAAAAGTGTGATGACCTACCCTTTTTTTGATAATTTTATATATTTAAATGATACCAAAGTAGCTTTAAATATCAATTTAAAAAAAGTTTTTGGTGAAACTGAAAAAGGTAGTTGGACAAGCTGTGGATGGATAAAATACCATCACATAACCTCATCTGGTTTCTGGTCAGTAGGTGTAAAACTCAGTCTGGGACTTTTCTTCAAGCCCGATGTTTTGGGGAAAAGAGTTCAAGAACATTTCACTAATTTATTTCTCAGAAAACTGATTTCCAGCATAGATTAGAACTCCTTCTCCTAAGAAAAGATGATGGTTGATGCCTATGAACCATATTTGAATAACAAACTAGAGTAAGGCATACCTTAGTCTGGTGATGGTCGAGATAATGTCTGTCCACTGTAAAGAAGCAGGATTTCTGTCCACACTTCCTGTATTTGCCAGCTTCTCCTGTAAACCCCGTCCACCACATAATGATGGGCTCTGAGATGGACTCCTGCAGGGCTTTAACATCATCCTTATGCTTGTCTTCAAATTCTACATGAAGCATATGTAAAAAAAATATGCTCTTTTCTTTTTTTTTTATTTAAAATTATGTATTATTATATATTTTCTGCTGTACTTCATAGCAAAATACATATAACTGATACATTTTGATATTCAAACACTATTTGCCTAAATAGGAACTGTGGGCAGTTTTGAAGACTCTATTTACAATAAAAATAAAAGTTATTTAAACAAATAAATTTAAATACAGTAATTCAAATAATCTATATCTTATACAGCTAATCAATAATATGCTTAATCCAGAGATATAGCGCTCATCAGTATTATTCTCAGTCCAGCGATATAGCACTAATCAGTAGAACTCGCGATCCAGAGATATAGAGCTATAATAAAACGGTGGGTGGGGTATATATTTTTATTTTTTTCATAATTTTATTCCTACACAACATATAATATCGAATTCCTGTGGTAGAACTCTTAATCCAGAGATATAGAGCTAATCAGTAGTACTCTCATTCATAAGATATAGAGCTAATCAGTAGTACTCTCAATCCAGAGATATAGAGCTAATCAGTAGTACTCTCATTCCAGAGATATAGAGCTAATCAGTAGTACTCTCAGTCCAGAGATATAGAGCTAATCAGTAGTACTCTCATTCCAGAGATATAGAGCTAATCAGTAGTACTCTCATTCCAGAGATATAGAGCTATTCAGTAGTACTCTCAGTCCAGAGATATAGAGCTAATCAGTAGTACTCTCAATCCAGAGATGTAGAGCTAATCAGTAGTACTCTCATTCCAGAGATATATAGCTAATCAGTAGTACTCTCAGTCCAGAGATATAGAGCTAATCAGTAGTACTCTCAGTCCAGAGATATAGAGCTAATCAGTAGTACTCTCATTCCAGAGATATAGAGCTAATCAGTAGTACTCTCAGTCCAGAGATATAGAGCTAATCAGTAGTACTCTCAGTCCAGAGATATAGAGCTAATCAGTAGTACTCTCAATCCAGAGATATAGAGCTAATCAGTAGTACTCTCATTCCAGAGATATAGAGCTAATCAGTAGTACTCTCAGTCCAGAGATATAGAGCTAATCAGTAGTACTCTCAGTCCAGAGATATAGAGCTAATCAGTAGTACTCTCAGTCCAGAGATATAGAGCTAATCAGTAGCACTCTCAGTCTAGAGATATAAAGCTAATCAGTAGTACTCTCAGTCCAGAGATATAGAGCTAATCAGTAGTACTCTCAATCCAGAGATATAAAGCTAATCAGTAGTACTCTCAGTCCAGAGATATAGAGCTAATCAGTAGTACTCTCAGTCCAGAGATACTGAGCTAATCAGTAATTTCGTAAAGCAATAATATACTTAATCCAGATATATAGAGCTAATCAGTAGTACTCTCAATCCAGAGATATAGAGCTAACCAGTAGTACTCTCAGTCCAGAGATATAGAGCTAACCAGTAGTACTCTCAGTCCAGAGATATAGAGCTAATCAGTAGTACTCTCAATCCAGAGATATAGAGCTAACCAGTAGTACTCTCAGTTCAGAGATATAGAGCTAATCAGTAGTACTCTCAGTCCAGAGATATAGAGCTAACCAGCGGTACTCTCAATCCAGAGATATAGAGCTAACCAGCAGTACTCTCAATCAAGAGATATAGAGCTAACCAGTAGTACTCTCAATCCAGAGATATAGAGCTAACCAGTAGTACTCTCAGTTCAGAGATATAGAGCTAATCAGTTGTATGCTCAGTCCAGAAATATAGAGGTAATCAGTAGTACTCTCAGTCTGGAGATATAGAGCTAAGCAATAATATACTTAATCCAGAGATATAGAGCTAATCAGTAGTACTCTCAATCGATATATAGAGGTAATCAGTTGTATGCTCAGTCCAGAGTTATATAGCTAATCAGTTGTATGCTCAGTCCAGAAATATAGAGGTAATCAGTAGTACTCTCAGTCTGGAGATATAGAGCTAAGCAATAATATACTTAATCCAGAGATATAGAGCCAATCAGTAGTACTCTCAATCAATATATAGAGGTAATCAGTTGTATGATCAGTCCAGAGTTATATAGCTAATCAGTTGTATGCTCAGTCCATAGATATAGAGCTAATCAGTCGTAATCTCAGTCAAGAGACATAGAGCTAAGCAATAATATACTTAATCCAGAGATATAGAGCTAATCAGTAGTACTCTCAATCCAGATATATAGAGCTAATCAGTAGTACTCTCAATCCAGAGATATAGAGCTAATCGGTAGTACTCTCAGTCCAGAGATATAGAGCTAATCAGTAGTACTCTCAATCAAGAGATATAGAGCTAATCAGTAGTACTCTCAGTCCAGAGATATAGTGCTAATCAGTAGTACTCTCAGTCCAGAGATAAAGAGCTATTCAGTAGTACTCTCAGTCCAGAGATATAGAGCTAATCAGTAGTACTCTCAGTCCAGAGATGTAGAGCTAATCAATAGTACTCTCAATCCACAGATATAGAGCTAACCAGTAGTATTCTCAGTCCAGAGATATAGAGCTAATCAGTAGTACTCTCAGTCCAGAGATAAAGAGCTATTCAGTAGTACTCTCAGTCCAGAGATATAGAGCTAATCAGTAGTACTCTCAGTCCAGAGATGTAGAGCTAATCAGTAGTACTCTCAATCTACAGATATAGAGCTAACCAGTAGTATTCTCAGTCCAGAGATATAGAGCTAATCAGTAGTACTCTCAGTCCAGAGATAAAGAGCTATTCAGTAGTACTCTCAGTCCAGAGATATAGAGCTAATCAGTAGTACTCTCAGTCCAGAGATATAGAGCTAACCAGTAGTATTCTCAGTCCAGAGATATAGAGCTAACCAGTAGTACTCTCAATCCAGAGATAAAGAGCTATTCAGTAGTATTCTCAGTCCAGAGATATAGAGCTAACCAGTAGTACTCTCAGTCCAGAGATATAGAGCTAATCAGTAGTACTCTCAATCCAGAGATGTAGAGCTAATCAGTAGTACTCTCAATCCACAGATATAGAGCTAACCAGTAGTATTCTCAATCCAGAGATATAGAGCTAACCAGTAGTACTCTCAGTCCAGAGATATAGAGCTAATCAGTAGTACTCTCAGTCCAGAGATATAGAGCTAACCAGTAGTATTCTCAGTCCAGAGATGTAGAGCTAATCAGTAGTACTCTCAATCCACAGATATAGAGCTAACCAGTAGTATTCTCAGTCCAGAGATATAGAGCTAACCAGTAGTACTCTCAATCCAGAGATAAAGAGCTATTCAGTAGTATTCTTAGTCCAGAGATATAGAGCTAATCAGTAGTATTCTCAGTCCAGAGATATAGAGCTAATCAGTAGTACTCCCAATCCAGAGATATAGAGCTAACCAGTAGTACTCTCAATCCAGAGATAAAGAGCTATTCAGTAGTACTCTCAATCCATAGATATGGAGCTGACCAGTAGTACTCTCAATCCAGAGATATGGAGCTAACCAGTAGTACTCTCAATCCAGAGATATTGAGCTATTCAGTAGTACTCTCAGTCCAGAGATATAGAGCTAATCAGTAGTACTCTCAGTCCAGAGATGTAGAGCTAATCAGTAGTACTCTCAATCCACAGATATAGAGCTAACCAGTAGTATTCTCAGTCAAGAGATATAGAGCTAATCAGTAGTACTCTCAGTCCAGAGATAAAGAGCTATTCAGTAGTACTCTCAGTCCAGAGATATAGAGCTAATCAGTAGTACTCTCAGTCCAGAGATATAGAGCTAACCAGTAGTATTCTCAGTCCAGAGATATAGAGCTAACCAGTAGTACTCTCAATCCAGAGATAAAAAGCTATTCAGTAGTATTCTCAGTCCAGAGATATAGAGCTAACCAGTAGTACTCTCAGTCCAGAGATATAGAGCTAATCAGTAGTACTCTCAATCCAGAGATATAGAGCTAACCAGTAGTACTCTCAGTCCAGAGATATAGAGCTAATCAGTAGTACTCTCAGTCCAGAGATATAGAGCTAACCAGTAGTATTCTCAGTCCAGAGATGTAGAGCTAATCAGTAGTACTCTCAATCCACAGATATAGAGCTAACCAGTAGTATTCTCAGTCCAGAGATATAGAGCTAACCAGTAGTACTCTCAATCCAGAGATAAAGAGCTATTCAGTAGTATTCTTAGTCCAGAGATATAGAGCTAATCAGTAGTATTCTCAGTCCAGAGATATAGAGCTAATCAGTAGTACTCCCAATCCAGAGATATAGAGCTAACCAGTAGTACTCTCAATCCAGAGATAAAGAGCTATTCAGTAGTACTCTCAATCCATAGATATGGAGCTGACCAGTAGTACTCTCAATCCAGAGATATGGAGCTAACCAGTAGTACTCTCAATCCAGAGATATTGAGCTATTCAGTAGTACTCTCAATCCAGAGATATGGAGCTGACCAGTAGTACTCTCAATCCAGAGATATGGAGCTAACCAGTAGTACTCTCAATCCAGATATATTGAGCTAATCAGAAGTACTCTCAGTTCAGAGATATAGAGCTAATCAGAAGTACTCTCAGTCCAGAGATATAGAAGTAATCAGTTGTATGGTCAGTCAAGAGATATAGAGGTAATCAGTTGTATGCTCAGTCCAGAGTTATAGAGGTAATCAGTTGTATGCTCAGTCCAGAGATATAGAGCTAATCAGTTGTATGCTCAGCCCAGAGATATAGAGGTAATCAGTTGTATGCTCAGTCCAGAGATATAGAGCTAATAAGTTGTATGCTCAGTCCAGAGATATAGAAGTAATCAGTTGTATGCTCAGTCAAGAGATATAGAGGTAATCAGTTGTATGCTCAGTCCAGAGTTATAGAGGTAATCAGTTGTATGCTCAGTCCAGAGATATAGAGCTAATCAGTTGTATGCTCAGTCCATAGATATAGAGCTAATCAGTCGTAATCTCAGTCAAGAGACATAGAGCTAAGCAATAATATACTTAATCCAGAGATATAGAGCTAATCAGTAGTACTCTCAATCCAGATATATAGAGCTAATCAGTAGTACTCTCAATCCAGAGATATAGAGCTAATCGGTAGTACTCTCAGTCCAGAGATATAGAGCTAATCAGTAGTACTCTCAATCAAGAGATATAGAGCTAATTAGTAGTACTCTCAGTCCAGAGATATAGTGCTAATCAGTAGTACTCTCAGTCCAGAGATAAAGAGCTATTCAGTAGTACTCTCAGTCCAGAGATATAGAGCTAATCAGTAGTACTCTCAGTCCAGAGATGTAGAGCTAATCAGTAGTACTCTCAATCCACAGATATAGAGCTAACCAGTAGTATTCTCAGTCCAGAGATATAGAGCTAATCAGTAGTACTCTCAGTCCAGAGATAAAGAGCTATTCAGTAGTACTCTCAGTCCAGAGATATAGAGCTAATCAGTAGTACTCTCAGTCCAGAGATGTAGAGCTAATCAGTAGTACTCTCAATCCACAGATATAGAGCTAACCAGTAGTATTCTCAGTCCAGAGATATAGAGCTAATCAGTAGTACTCTCAGTCCAGAGATAAAGAGCTATTCAGTAGTACTCTCAGTCCAGAGATATAGAGCTAATCAGTAGTACTCTCAGTCCAGAGATATAGAGCTAACCAGTAGTATTCTCAGTCCAGAGATATAGAGCTAACCAGTAGTACTCTCAATCCAGAGATAAAGAGCTATTCAGTAGTATTCTCAGTCCAGAGATATAGAGCTAACCAGTAGTACTCTCAGTCCAGAGATATAGAGCTAATCAGTAGTACTCTCAATCCAGAGATGTAGAGCTAATCAGTAGTACTCTCAATCCACAGATATAGAGCTAACCAGTAGTATTCTCAATCCAGAGATATAGAGCTAACCAGTAGTACTCTCAGTCCAGAGATATAGAGCTAACCAGTAGTATTCTCAGTCCAGAGATGTAGAGCTAATCAGTAGTATTCTCAGTCCAGAGATGTAGAGCTAATCAGTAGTATTCTCAGTCCAGAGATATAGAGCTAACCAGTAGTACTCTCAGTCCAGAGATAAAGAGCTATTCAGTAGTATTCTTAGTCCAGAGATATAGAGCTAATCAGTAGTATTCTTAGTCCAGAGATATAGAGCTAATCAGTAGTATTCTCAGTCCAGAGATATAGAGCTAATCAGTAGTACTCCCAATCCAGAGATATAGAGCTAACCAGTAGTACTCTCAATCCAGAGATAAAGAGCTATTCAGTAGTACTCTCAATCCATAGATATGGAGCTGACCAGTAGTACTCTCAATCCAGAGATATGGAGCTAACCAGTAGTACTCTCAATCCAGAGATATTGAGCTATTCAGTAGTACTCTCAATCCAGAGATATGGAGCTGACCAGTAGTACTCTCAATCCAGAGATATGGAGCTAACCAGTAGTACTCTCAATCCAGATATATTGAGCTAATCAGAAGTACTCTCAGTTCAGAGATATAGAGCTAATCAGAAGTACTCTCAGTCCAGAGATATAGAAGTAATCAGTTGTATGCTCAGTCAAGAGATATAGAGGTAATCAGTTGTATGCTCAGTCCAGAGTTATAGAGGTAATCAGTTGTATGCTCAGTCCAGAGATATAGAGCTAATCAGTTGTATGCTCAGTCCAGAGATATAGAGGTAATCAGTTGTATGCTCAGTCCAGAGATATAGAGCTAATCAGTTGTATGCTCAGTCCAGAGATATAGAAGTAATCAGTTGTATGCTCAGTCAAGAGATATAGAGGTAATCAGTTGTATGCTCAGTCCAGAGTTATAGAGGTAATCAGTTGTATGCTCAGTCCAGAGATATAGAGCTAATCAGTTGTATGCTCAGTCCAGAGATATAGAGGTAATCAGTTGTATGCTCAGTCCAGAGATATAGAGCTAATCAGTTGTATGCTCAGTCCAGAGTTATAGAACTAATCAGTAGTAATCTCAATCCAGAGATATAGAGCTAATCAGTTGTATGCTCAGTCCAGAGATATAGAGCTAATCAGTAGTACTCTCAATCCAGAGATATATAGCGAATCAGTTGTATGCTCAGTCCAGAGTTATAGAGCTAATCAGTAGTAATCCCAGTCCAGAGCTATAAAGCTAATCAGTTGCATGCTCAGTCCAGAGTTATAGAGCTAATCAGTAGTACTCTCAATCCAGAGATATAGAGCTAATCAGTTATATGCTCAGTCCAGAGTTATAGAGCTAATCAGTAGTAATCCCAGTCCAGAGCTATAAAGCTAATCAGTTGCATGCTCAGTCCAGAGTTATAGAGCTAATCAGTTGTATGCTCAGTCCAGAGTTATAGAGCTAATCAGTTTAATGCTCAGTCCAGAGATATAGAGCTAATCAGCTGTAATCTCAGTCAAGAGATATAAAGCTGAGCAATAATAATCTCAGTCCAGAGATATAGAGGTAATCAGTTGTATGCTCAGTCCAGAGTTATAGAGCTAATTAGTTGTATGCTCAGTCCAGAGATATAGAGTTAATCAGTAGTACTCTCAATCCAGAGTTATAGAGCTAATCAGTTATATGCTCAGTCCAGAGTTATAGAGCTAATCAGTAGTAATCTCAGTCCAGAGATATAGAGCTAATCAGTTGTATGATCAGTCCAGAGTTACAAAGCTAATCAGTTGTATGCTCAGTCCAGAGTTATAGAGCTAATCAGTTGTATGCTCAGTCCAGAGATATAGAGCTAATCAGCTGTAATCTCAGTCAAGAGATATAGAGCTGAGCAATAATAATCTCAGTCCAGAGATATAGAGCTAATCAGTTGTATGCTCAGTCCAGAGTTATAGAGCTAATCAGTTGTATGCACAGTCCAGAGTTATAGAGCTAATCAGTTATATGCTCAGTCCAGAGATATAGAGCTAATCAGTAGTAATCTTAGTCTAGAGCTATAGAGCTAATCAGTTGTATGCTCAGTCCAGAGTTATAGAGCTAATCAGTTGTATGCTCAGTCCAGAGATATAGAGCTAATCAGAAGTAATCTCAGTCCAGAGATACATAGCTAATCAGTTGTATGCTCAGTCCAGAGTTATAGAGGTAATCAGTTGTATGCTCAGTCCAGAGATATAGAGCTAATCAGTTATATGCTCAGTCCAGAGATATAGAGCTAATCAGTCATAATCTCAGTCCAGAGATATAGAGCTAATCAGTCATAATCTCAGTCCAGAGATATAGAGCTAATCAGTCATAATCTCAGTCAGGAGATATAGAGCTAATCAGTCATAATCTCAGTCAAGAGATATAGAGCTAATCAGTCATAATCTCAGTCCAGAGATATAGAGCTAATCAGTCATAATCTCAGTCCAGAGATATAGAGCTAATCAGTCATAATCTCAGTCCAGAGATATAGAGCTAATCAGTCATAATCTCAGTCCAGAGATATAGAGCTAATCAGTCATAATCTCAGTCCAGAGATATAGAGCTAATCAGTCGTAATCTCAGTCAAGAGATATAGAGCTAAGCAATAATATACTCAATCCAGAGATATAGAGCTAATCAGTAGTACTCTCAATCCAGAGATACAGAGCTTATTTTGGCCTAACTGATATTTACTTAGGACCAACAAGACGTCAAGAGTAACATTAATATAATGTTTCATGAAAATCCATCAAGTAGTTTCAGAGAAGTAGTCGCCACAAGATTTTCCAGGCGATGTTTGACATCGAATCAAAATAAATTTTGTTTAGGACCCACTACATGTCATGCCAGTCAAAATGACTAAAGTTTCCACATCAATACTACTTACGGTTTTTGAGAAGTACCGTAGTAACCATAATAACTTTCAGGTTGACCTGATTTTTTACTTAGGACACTTGATTTTTACTTAGGACAAACTAAACTTCTGTTAAGTTTCATGAAAATCCATGAAGTAGTTTCAGAGGAATAGTCGCCACAAAAATAAATGTACAGACAGACAGCCGGATGTGCACCATCATGGCTGAAATCAAGACAGTCAGCTGGATGCAAACCAAGGCTAAAATAGATTTCTTCCCCTTATGAACAAAATATTATTTTCATAAAATATATTCCTGTAAAGTTTCATGAAAATCAAATAGTTTCAGAGGAATAGTCACAACAATATAACTCTATGTAAACAAAGATGGCCACTGACAGCCATGTCTGAAGTGGAATCAAACAAACTTTGTTAAGTAAGTACCAACTACATGCCATGCCAGTCATTTTGGTAAAGGTTCCAAATCTATATCAAGTATGCCTTTGTAGAAGAAGTTGTCACAAAATTGTACTTTCAAAATCTAGTTTTAGCTGTGGCAGCCATTTAGAATTTCCGGGCAACCTGACTTTTACTTAGCACCAACTAGACATCAAGAGTAACATTCCGGTAAAGTTTCATAAAAATTCATCAAGTAATTTCAGTAGAGTAGTCGCCACTAGATTTTCTATAATACTCTACGTAAACAAAGATGGCGGCCATGTTCAACATCGCACCAAAATGAATTTTGTTTAAGGATCACCTACATGTCGTGCTAGTCATTTTGGTAAAGGTTCCAAAACAATACCACTAATGATTATTGAGAAGTAGTCGCCAGGAAATTGTATTTTAAAAATCTATTTTTAGCTGTGGTGGCCATCTTGAATTTCAGGTCAACCTGATTTTTACTTTAAGGCAGACAGACGACGGAGGTCGCACTATGGCATAATGATCTTTGATCAGCAGAGCTAAAACTCTTTTAATCGAATCGGTTTATGAAGCAAGCAAATTCTTGATTCTATGTTATGGTTCCCAGGGTCATGTTTATATGATTATGTACAAATAGTGATAATAACATACTTGGCATGGCGACGTCTTGTTCTACAAATACATCACCCGACAATGTCTGAAATATACAAGTACAGACATATAAATGACGATATAGACAATGTAGATCGAAAAAAACAATGCCATAACAGTGAGCTGAACACAACAATAAGGAAATATCTATACAATAGTGCACCTCATGACTCTACATTACACTTCACTTCACTGCGATCCTCTTCATGACACTTAACTTTACTGAACTTCGCTACATATCACTATGATTCACTTCATAACACTTCATTACACTTCACTTAATGACACTTTAGTTCACTACACTTCACTTCATGACACTTCACTACACTTTATGACACTTCACTTCATGACACTTCACTAAACATCACAACACAGCACGTAATGCCACCTCACTACACTTCACTCACTACACTGCACTTCACCAAACTTCAATACACTGCACTTCACTTCACAACACTGCACTTCACCAAACGTCAATACACTGCACTTCACTAAACTTCACAACACTGCACTTCACAAAACTCACTACACTGCACTTTATGAAACTTCACTTCACTAAACTTCACAACACTGCACTTCACTGAACTTCACAACACTGCATTTCACTGAACTTCACAACACTGCACATCACTAAACTTCACTTCACTAAACTTCACAACACTGCACTTCACTGAACTTCACAACACTGCACTTCACTGAATTTCACAACACTGTACATCACTAAACTTCACAACACCGCACTTCACTAAACTTAACAACACTGCACTTCACTGAACATCACAACACTGCACTTCACTGAACTTCACAACACTGAACATCACTAAACTTCACAACACTGCACTTCACTGCACTTCACAACACTGCATTTCACTAAACTTCACAACACTGCACATCACTAAACTTCACTTCACTAAACTTCACAACACTGCACTTCACAACACTGCTCTTCACTAAACTTCACAACACTGCACTTCACTAAACTTCACAACACTGCACATCACTAAACTTCACTTCACTAAACTTCACAACACTGCACTTCACAACACTTCACAACACTGCACTTCACTGAACTTCACAACACTGCTCTTCACTAAACTTCACAACACTACACTTCACTAAACTTCACTACACTGCACAGGGCTTTCCTTAATAGCCAGTAGGCGAGTGACTTACCCTCCTACTTTTGTTAGCTGACCAGCTGTTTTAGTAGTCCCCAATACAATAACAAAAAGAAGAACTATAAATCACCCGTCGACTTTTGACTAGAAGGGTGTTCCACAGTACATGTGTGTTGCCTACTATGTGCTTATTTCAGTGAGTACAATCTAACTATAAAGTTTGAAGACGAGGAGTGCAATCTTTCATGAATTAGGGAGCCAAATTAATTATTAAATATGTTCAAGTTTTATGAAAAAGGGCATAACTATGCAAAGGATAATTGATAAGGAAGAACTGTATAAAGTTTCATGACCATATGTCAACATTTTGTCAAGGGATGAGCTTGTTTTTGTTGCATGTTAAAAGTGTTATGAAAAGCCTCAAAAGGGGCATAACTCTGCTGAAATGAAAGTCAGAGTTACTGGGCATGTGCAACACAATTCCTTAGTGGAAGATGATGATGCATGTAAAGTTTTATGAATACAAGTCAAATACTTTTCAAGTTATGGCCATTTATGAGTTTGGTTTGGTTGCAGGTTAAAGTATTACAGAAAGGGGAATAACTCTTGTCAAAATAACAGTCAGAGTTATTGTGTGAAGTTTTATGAAATTAGGTCAAATACTTTTAAACTTGTGGCCAAGGCTAGGATGCAGGTTAAAGTGTGACGGACGGAAAGACAATGATGTGCAAAGTGATCCCTAAGTGTCTGCCATGGTACCCCCAGGCAACCAAAAATGTCCCTTTTATTCAAAAACAAAGGGAAAGCCCTGCTGAGTTTCACTACACTTCACTTACTACACAACACTTCATGGCACTACACTTCACAACACTTCACTTACTTTACTACACAAGTGTAAACATTTCAATTCTTACAGATGGCGGGAGGTATACAGTACTAATTCTAGGGAAAATGGGGTGGTCTGCCTCTACCATCAAAAAAAGACTGACCGTCATATAATGGACTAACATGTGCTAAAAATGATGCAAAGCACCATTTAAACAAACTTCGCTTCAGTACACTGCGTTTAATCACTACACTTCACTACACTTCACTACACTTCATTATATTTCACTAAAATTCACTACACTACACTTCAATTCACTACACTACATAACACTACATTACACTACACTTCACTATACTTCAATTCACTACACTTCACTATACTTCATTTCACTATACTGCATTGCAATTTATTACACTTCACCGCACTTCACTACATTACACTATAGGGGGCAGTCCTCAGTTTTGCACGAATGTCAATGGTGTAAATCAGAAAGAAAACAACTAAGCATCTTTAGGATGGTATTAATAATTATTATGACATGCATGTTTGCATGTTGTTTTTTTCAGTTTTGAGTACTTATAAGTTTATTTTGATAAGGTGGAATAGGCCTTCTTTGGGGATTTTGGAGGGTATAAATAGAAAAATGCGAAACTATCAAAAACTTACAAAAACTAGCAAAATTGGCTGATTTTGCCTCACCGGCTCATCAATTTGGAAAAACTTTTTAGAAAGTCGATGAAAATATGAAACATTTAGCATTTCCTGATATATGCAAGAGCATGATTAGTGCAGAAATGACACAGGAGGTGTAATCTTAAAGAAACGAGGAAAACATTGCAAAGAAAATGCTTGTTAGTAGTTCTATTTGGTATGAAAACATGGGTAATTTAATGGTCTTCAAAGAAATGTGTGATCAAATGATGGTGTGATTTTGTTTTGCTCAAGGATTCAGGCTAAGGGCTTGTCATGGGTTTGATTATTGGGAATTGAACATTAAACTGTGAAGTTTTAACTTTATTAACCAAATATTTTAATTGTGAGTTATATGAGTCCTAGAAGCAGGACTCGCAGGTAACAAAATCACTGCTTCACTGCATTTCACTACACTTCTTTATATTTCACTTCACTAAAATTCACTACACTTCACTTCACTACACTTCAATTCACTACACTTCAATTTATTACACTTCACTATTCTTCAATTCACTACACTATACTGCACTTCAATACACTTCACTTAAATTCATTACACTTCACTTCATTTCAATATACTTCACTACACTACACTTCAATTCACTTCATTACATTTCACTATACTGCACTTCACTATACTGCATTTCACTATAATACACTTCACTGTATTGTACTTCTCTATACTACACTTCACTGTATTGTACTTCACTATACTACACTTCACTGTATTGTACTTCACTATACTACACTTCACTGTATTGTACTTCACTATACTACACTTCACTTCACTATACTTCACTTCACTATACCAGTCATCGAAATTAGGATTTCAATATTCTTTGATTTTGAACAAGCCCGGATAAAAACGAACAAGCCCGGAAAAAAGTATGTCAAAAATTGAAAAAAACACCAGTATTATCACTATGGGCCTAATATAATAGTAACATTTATCGAAATTTGATCATGGTAATGTTTCTTTCAATCTCTACAATATCGTAAAAGGTGCACTTCAAAACAAAACTCGAGGATATTATGACTGTCAGGGGACGAAATATATTTTACTGTATACTACAGGACGAGTGGCATTGACATGCTACTCATCCTTATAGGATGTTTACTCATCCTGCTCATATTGTAAAAGTTCATAAGTCAAAGTAGTCAGATATCATCATTTAACACTATTATATATAAATAAAACAAAGGGAAACATCATAATGTGTTGTTTTTTTTCTTTATATAAATCAATGAAAATTATGAAACTTTGACCAGTATTATAGATATCCATAGTCTATAGTTCACTACAGTCTACTCATGGCCATTACAGTTACTCTGGCATGGTATATATTTTTCCCCTTCTCATGTGAAAAATTCCCCTTAAAAAAAAAATATATATATTTATTACAAAATGTTAAACTCCAATACAGGAAAACAGCATACTTTTTGCAATTCCCCTTCCTGGAGGCCCTGGTCCCAGTCACCTAAAAGGTGACTAGTACCCTTAAAGATTTCCCCCGTGAAAGGGTTATTTGTATTACATTCAAATACCGTAACGTTCGGCGCTCCGTGAAATTAGAACGTGAGCCGCATTTTAGAATGTCTCAAACGGAAATGCGTCAATTTCCCAATATCCGGTTGGCTTAAATTGCATTTTATCGCTGAATAAACAGAGTTGCGACTATTTACTGCATTTAATCACTTAATAAACTATGTAAGAACTATTTTCTTTATTGTTTTTTTCTACTGAAATGATACTCGTCCTCTCGGATGACCGAGTGGAATTTTCGTGCCCTGTGACTATTTTATGAATTTTTATGGATATTACTACCGGCAAATCAACAAGCCCGTTGGGCTTGTGTTCTTGAATATTAGACAAGCCCGGCAGGCATTTTACCAGTCTCGGGTTTGCGGGTTTGTGCTAATTTCGACCACTGCTATACTACACTTCACTTCACTATACTACACTTCACTATACTGCATTTCGATATACTACACTTCACTGTACTGTACTTCACTATACTACACTTCACTAAACTGCAATTCACTAAACTGCAATTCACTACACTTCACTGTCATGCACTTCATTTCACTACACTACACTTCACTTCACTTACTACACTTTACTTACTACACTACAATTCAATGAAACCATACTCATGTTGTAATCTATAAGGTGAAGAGCAATAAATTCACATTGTAATCTATAAGGAGAAGAGCAATGAAACCATACTCACGTTGTAATCTATAAGGAGAAGAGTAATGAATTCATACTCAAGTTGTAATCTATAAGGAGAAGAGCAATGAATCCATACTCACGTTGTAATCTATAAGGAGAAGAGTAATTAATCCATACTCACATTGTAACATATAAGGAGAAGAGTAATGAATTCATACTCACATTGTAACCTATAAGGAATAGAGTAATGAATCCATACTCACATTGCAACCTATAAGGAGAAGAGTAATGAATCCATACTCACACTGTAACCTATAAGGAGAAGAGTAATGAATCCATACTCACATTGCAACCTATAAGGAGAAGAGTAATGAATTCATACTCGCACTGTAACCTATAAGGAGAAGAGTAATGAATCCATACTCACATTGTAACCTATAAGGAGAAGAGTATTAAATCCACTCACATTGTAACCTATAAGGAGAAGAGTAATGAATCCATACTCATATTGTAACCTATAAGTCAGTCTTATTAAGGGAGAAGAGTAATGAATCCATACTCACATTGTAACCTATAAGGAGATGAGTAATGAATCCATACTCACCTTGTAACCTATAAGGAGAAGAGTAATGAATCCATACTCACATTGTAACCTATAAGGAGAAGAGTAATGAATCCATACTCACATTGTAACATACAAGGAGAAGAGTAATGAATCCAAACTCACGTTGTGACATATAAGGAGACGAGTAATGAATCCATACTCACATTGTAACCTAAGAGGAGAAGAGTAATGAATCCATACTCACGTTGTAACATATAAGGAGAAGAGTAATGAATCCATACTCACATTGTAACCTATAAGTAGCATAGTAATGAATCCATACTCACATTGTAACCTATAAGGAGAAGAGTAATGAATCCATACTCACATTGTAACCTATAAGGAAAAGAGTAATGAATATATACTCATGTTGTAATCTATTTAAGGAGAAGAGTAATGAATCTATACTCACATTGTAATCTATAAGGAGAAGAGTAATGAATCCATACTCACATTGCAACCTATAAGGAGAAGAGTAATGAATTCATACTCACATTGTAACCTATAAGGATAAGGAGAAGAGTATTAAATCCATACTCACATTGCAACCTATAAGGAGAAGAGTTCTTAATGAATTCATACTCACACTGTAACCTATAAGGAAAAGAGTAATGAATCCAATCAAGCACAAGTAGAGGAACATCTTGAATGGATCTATCTTCATATCTGGTTTTCCTTTAGCTGGCATTGTGACAGTCTACGTATATGTACCAATCTGGAAGAAATCAAATTTAAGATTACAATCTGACCAAATTAGCATCGATTCCTGAACAATTGGGCAGACAAATATTTCTGCAAAATTAACAGCATTTAATTGCAGGGAAGTTTAAAATGGAAGCAGTCTGGTGAGTTTGTAGTGAAATATTGTCACAATATATCACAAAAATACTGTACTGGTTCTAATACAAAATTTTTTTATATAAGATTAAACTTTGACCAAAATAAAAATGATGAAATTTTCCAAACAGTGTTTTTCAGATGTATTCATGTTTTTGTGTTTAAAATTTTAAAATCCGTTTATACAAATACAGTTTTGGCCAAGATATGATGATTTTGGACAGTGATGTGGATATGAATAAAATGTTTGTTTTACAAAAATCAACGCATATCAACAGAGGAACATAAATTATCACCATTCACTTTGTTAGGAAAAAATATGTCAAGTAATGCAAATCACTCAGGAAATATGAATAGTCAGGAGTCAAAGAACTTGACAGTCATTTCCACTACAACCAGTCAAGAAATAGGAATAGTCAGGAGTCAAAGAACTTGACAGTTACTTCCACCACACTACAATCACTAACACTCAGCTGGGACTGTGTTTAGAATGAAAGTTTGGAAAGCTCCCATTTGTAAGATACCAAATCAGCAGCCTCAGCCACAGTGGCTGGTAGACCATTCCAACAACAAACTTTTCTTGAGAAAAAAAATAATTTGAGATACCTGGTAGTCGATGGAAGAAGATAACCGACTAAATTTCAGAGAGTGATTCGACCTGGTGCGAGATGATGTAGATGTCAGGAACTTGGATGCTGGTAATATTGTCCACAAAACTGTGAATGATCTTAAGGCCTAAAAAAAATATATGTGTGTTTCCGGTTTCCCGACCGACCCTATTTTTTCACCGCATAGGGGTAGTGTAGACCATAGAATTACCGAAATAGACCATTTAATACATTATTTATGATCTAAATTAGCGTAAATGTATTGTTATTTAATTAATATATTAATGAATATGTCCTTTTGTGACATTAATCAGCGAAAAATACCGAAATACACCAGAGATTTACCGATATAGACTTAAATATTTAATACATTATTTATTAGCGAAAAGTTCCGAAATACACCAGAGAATTACCTAAATAGACTTGTTTATATTTATCATCATTAGTACATTATCGTTAATCTTCTAAAAAGTTGTAAACAATGTATTCTATCAATATTTTATAACAGTCTTTGAATTAAAATGTTTGTGTCACTAGCCCGAATTCTTATATGTTCTCAATGAAAACCCGTACATTTTCCTTCAGCCCGATTACATAAATTAAAAAAAATCACTAGCCCAAATGGCAGTTTACTAGCCCCGCGCTAGTGGGTTAATTCGAAGACTTATAATATATCAATTACAAAAAGGTCTATTTTGGTAATTCTATGGTCTATTTAAGTATATTTCGGAAAATAGGTCTATTCCGGTAATTCCCCTATGCACTGCCCTGTCTGGTACCAGTGGCAGTGCCGTGGTAGTTCATTTATAAAAATGAGGAACATTAGTGGTCCTAGTGGGTCCCAAAGGGGTTTTGCGTGAAAACGTGATCGGGGTGTTTTTAAAAACGTGACACGTGAAACAAACAATATTTTTGCGTGATTGCGTGAAAATTATATCAGCGTGATCCGTGATTTTGGTCTTGGTAAAACGTGATCGCGTGATATGGTGACGTGAAACGTGAATTTTTAGTCCTTTTCAGTCTTTTTAGTGTCCCTCCTCCTCCCCCGAGAGCGGAACTTTCGTACTTGCGCGAACATCTGGCATGGGGAATCCCCGGGGACACTACAATGAGCCGAGTCGTGTATCAGATACAGTATAGGCAGTATAGACTGGTGGTATGCCGACAGTTTCACTGACATAGCTCACTACATTACAAGTAGCACTGGTCGGCTTGGAACTAGTCTAATACAGTTTGCTGACAAAAGTGGTCTCCCTTGACTGGATTCCAAATCTATTACTATTTGTATGATGGTCTCGGTAGTACAACATAATACCGCTAGGTGCGCGCAGATCTAATAGCGCGCGAGAATCGTATCTGCTTGTTTATGGACTTTATACCGTTGCAGAATGGCAGAAGCTATTCCTCCGTTTGAGTTTATTGTTTGTGCTTTTGTTAATGGGGTCAATTTGAAAGCCTCAGAATACATCTGACGGCTCAAGTTTGTGTGTGATTGTGTGTGGGTTTTTTTGTTGTTGTTTTTATTGTTGTTGCAACCCACACATTGTACTAGAGAAGCTCGAGCCTATAGCGCTTCACGTCTGCTCATTCACATTTAACGTGAAATGTGAAAATTCTGCTATTTTTACGTGAAGACGTGATCCTTGTTTTTATTTTACGTGAACACACCCCCCCCCTTTGGGACCCCCGTCCTAAGACTTTGACTTGTGGTACGAATGGTAGCGCCCTGTATGCGTTCATGTGGAACTCTGTCAAATGCCTTGGAAAAGTCCAGGATGACTATGTCATGTTGGATTCTAGTATAGGCCTATAGGCTATACTATAGTCTTGACAGGATACGAGAAATCTCTTTACAAACTAATTTACAACAACTATACAGTACAGTGCGATGAAATCAATCAACTGACCAAGAAGACGAATTATAAATAAAAGAAAAGTTCAAAACTTGAAGCTCTAGATACTTGTCCAAAACTAAAATTACTAAATTAAAAACAAACCTGAACTTGAATTATTTATACAAGGACCAAATCATTGTGCAGAAAATGTCATGAGCACCGTTGATAGTGAACGGTACACGATTTACAAGAAACAACTCTGTTACTGTAATAATAATTTTAGATACAGTCTCTAACCCATGTGTTTCCGGTGTTGACATTTCTTGAACATATTTTCTGTTCATATTTTGAATATAAATATGCCTAAGAAGAAAACCGTAAGTTAGCTGAACAATTCACTTTCACACTTTCCTTGTTTCTATGGTCAAACAGTGGTGTAAATATACAACACAATTAAAATAAATAGGAAGGTCATGTGTTTTCGCGTTATTTCACCTTTTTTTCATACGCACGATACGGACAGTTTTAACAGTTTGGGTAATAACCGCAGCTGATTCCCAAATGAAGTCACGGCTATGTGTAGAAATGCAAACCTCACTCTCTTTCAGACTCGATTTAAGTGTTTAAATGGTCAGTTGTTAGCAAAATAATATGAAATAGATTAAACCTTTAGGGGGGGCGTCCGAGTGGTTAACGTCTCTGACTTGAAATCACTTGCCCCTCACCGCTGTAGGTTCGATCCCTTAGGGGCCTAGGAATCTTTATGTGAGGAAGCTATCCATCTGGCTTGCGGAACATCGGTGGTTCTTCTCAGGTGCCTGCCCTAGCCTAATAAATTGGCTCCTTTGCAAAAGACCCGACTGGAAAAAACGCTCGAACACCCATGTGACTTTTGAACGAAATTGAGCAGCTTATCAGACTCCTGTGCGTAAACCATGATGATAATCTAACAAAATAATTAGTTATTTACCATTTACTTTCGGTTTTATTTTTTTCCGGAGCATATTTTACATAATATATCGGTTTTTCGTAGATCGCTATACATGTGTATTGACAATATATTGACAAGTGCGCGTTTCTCCCAACGTTGCATGCGCATGCGCATAAGTACACATTTTCCACTGTGGACAACGTGTCACGAAACTACGTTGTGTATAATGTACCCAGTATTAAGTTTTCAAGTCTTAGGTTAACAAACAGTAATGGGCGAAGGGTGCCGGGATATTTATTATAAGTTACCCCTTCAGACATTCTCCTAAAAGAAAAATTAAAAAATCTCGCCTGATCTGGGGGAAAAAGCACCTAACCATAGACCTACTGTATGTCCATGACCTAACTTAAGCTTGTTTATTTTGTTTTGTTATGTTCATTTCATTTAGTGTGTAGGGGGTGGGGTGAGTTTACGGGTGGATTCAGGGGGCGACTCACTAAAAAATCTGTAAAATATGGAAATTTATATTGAGCTGTAGGAGAACAGCGCAGCTCGACTATTCAGAGAATAATAAATGGTATAGCCAATATATACCATCAGAAAACAAGGCTAAAACAATGTGATGGTGGGTTGGGGGTGGAGGTGGGGTGGGTATAGAAACTCGGGGCGAAATGGTACGGCAACATAGCTTCATGTGTAAGATTTGACCAAAACAACACAGAAATATGTAAAATATATATATAAACCGAGTTTCAAGTGGGGCAGGCGGTGAGTGGGGGAGGGTGGTGGCAGGGCCACGTAAGAATTGACCAAAACGAGACAGAAATATGCAAAAAAAAATATCGAGTTTCGAGTGGAAATATAACATTTTTAAAAGAGCCGTAACTCCGCCGTTGCTGGTCTGATCTGGTTGGTTTTCGAACTTGGCCAGTAGAGATAATAAAATTTACCAAAGCAATACAGAAATATAAAAAAATATATAGCTTAGAGTCGGGGGGGGGGGGGGCATAGCAATATGTGTAAGAATTGACCAAAACAACAAAGAGATATGAAGAAAAAAATAGAGATTCGAGTCGGTGGGGGCGGGGCAACATAGCTATATGTGTAAGAATTGACCAGAACAATACAGACAGAAATATGAAGAAGAAAAAATAGTTGAGAGTCGGGGGTGGGGGGGGGGGGGGGGCGTGGTGCCGAGGGGGTTGTGCGTGGGCGGGGACGGGAGTAGCGGCGGAGCAACATAGATATATGTGTAAGAATTGACCAAAACAACACAGAAATATGTAAAAAAATAAACAAATTGAGTTTCGAGTGAGGGTGGGGGAGGCCCTGGGGTGTTGGAAGGCGGACGCGGGGTTGGGGGCAACATAGCTACATTTGTAAGAATTGACCAAAACAACACAAAATATGTAAAAAATTAAATTAAATGAGTTTCAAGTGTGGGGAGGGTGGAGAGGGGGGTGGGGTCAACATAGCTATATGTGTAAAAATTGACCAAAACAACAGAAATATGTAAAAAAAAAGATGTGGAAGGGGGAGAGGGGTGTGTGGCGGGGCGGGAGGAGGGAGCCCATGCCCAAATTTGGGTGAAGTACAAATAAGATGCATAATGATATAAGATCCCAAACCAAAATTATAACTATATATACACCAGCTTACATGCAAACCTAGATCTGCCTTTATTGCACATTTTATGGGCCGTCACAATTTGGATTCCATGGGAGCCCAGAATTTGCGGAAGACAACATTACTTAAGCAACCCTTAACAACATACTATAAGGAAACCAATTCCCAAATTTAGTTGAGCTAGGATGGGACATTGTGCTTTATAAAAAGAAATCGTTGTGTGTTTGGTGGACCTGAACATGGTGATTTTGTTTACGAAAACAATAACTGTCACTTGTATTCAAATCCCCCATCAACGCCCCAACCCCCACCCCCCAGTGTTTATGGGATGACGAGTTGTCCGTTGTCAGTTGTCCGTCGCCCGTTGTCGTCCGCTAACTTTTGCCTTGTGAAACACTCTTGCAACTTCATTATTATTATCGGATCTTTACCAAACTGCTAATTTTCATATATTTTATATTCTCTTTATTACGATTTAAGAATGAGGAAGAGTCTTGTAGAATAATAAACGACTAAAACAAGTAATTTTAACAATACTATAAATATAACAAAAATATTACTTTAAATCGGCATGAAATATGTGTAGTTTAAACACACTACACAATGTTTTTACGATTGTAGCAATACACGGTTCTATTCTATTCTATCGACGGTGCATGGTAGGTTGCGTATGGTGAAGTAATATGCGCAAGGAACTCTGGGTAGACTTTCAAACAAGATGACGGTACCCTTCGATAATTCGGAAATGTGTCAATATATTCGTGATAAATTTGGATAATCTGAGATATTTCATCGTGGCAGGTAAATTTTGAAACACCAATCGACTCAAAAAAAAATCTTCTTTCAACCTGTGCATATATAATATACAAACAAAGCTGTTTAAAAGCGTGAAACCTTCCCAACAGATTCCGTTGGGAAAGTCCAGTCGTAAAAGGTGCAATAATCAATACACGTTGATGCTCGCCAATACGAAAAATTTCAAAAGAACATTAAACGTGTATTTAAACACACTAGTGCCTGCCCGTGCACGAAAATTGCCCGGAAGACCACCTGGAGTCTTCCTCCACCAATGGAAGCTGGAAAGTCGCCATATGCAGTGCTCAAGAAATAGGATAGCCCGACGCCCGGGGCTCCTCGAAATCCATTCCGGGCCTGTCTCATTTTGCAGACGAGGAGTCCGTCGGGCCTGTCTTAAAAAAAAAAAAAAAAAAAAAATCCCCCAAAAAATCAGTTTTACTGGATCTCAAGCTCAAGTTCCTCAAGACAAAATACTCCCATGTGTATTGTGAACTGTGAAAACACTTGCAATAAAGTATTTAAAATGTGTTATACACACATTTAAACAATAAGAAGTTTGAATATTTTGCCTGGCTTCGTGTCGGCAGTTTGTCACAACTTTGAGGTCGACAATTGTTGACATAAAACTCATTATTCTGCTATAAGGGTTGTGTTTTCTTTCCTTTGTGATAAGAAATACCGTTTTTGTCATTAAAAACACACTAATGCATGAAAAAAACACATTATTGATGGTATTTCGATTGAATGTTTGTGAAATGCTCGGGCCGTGAAAGTGCGGTGTCATAGTAGTTCGGATGGTACATAATTTCGGATATATTATTATTAATTTTTTTTTTTTTTTTTTTTTTTTTTTACATAATCAAATAAGAAAAACTGTCCTTTACAAATACATGTTGATGGAAAGAAAAATATACTGTATATGTATAAATACAGGTATAAAGTATATTTCTATTCATTATTTAAGGTGTAAGGAGTTCCTGGAATCCTACTTTTAAATGAATTCTAGTCTATGCTCCTTATTCTTTATTTGGAGAAAGTGGTGACAAAAAGAAAAAATATAGCCAGAGGAGGCTCTGATAGTCTCATAAAACCTGATTAAAAATTTGGCTCCAAGTTTAGCTCCAGTTTCACCAAGTCGGCTCTGATTATTATCGTTTGGCAAAAGTGCTAGTACTCTCCTTTGCATTGGTTATAAATTACTATGTAATATTCTATTCTAACATATTTTAAACGAAATGGTAAATAAGTCCGCTGACCAGGGAGCATAAAGTGGTAGCAAAAAGAAAAATATAGTCAGAGGAGGTTCTGAGCTTGATTAATACATACGTAACAAAATTAATGTGTGCTATAAAAGTGAATAAAGACACATTCCCAATAAGAAAGAAATATTGGACCTTTCCATTTTAAATCAGGGCCTGTCCATTTCAAATCAGGGCCTGTCCATTTCAAATCGGGGCCTGTCCATTTTCAGAAGCAACAAGCCCTGGGCCTGTCTCTTAAAATAATTTTCTTTGAGCACTGATATGACCTTAGCTGTTGGTGTGACTATAAACCCCAATTCAATCAATTCAATCAAAAACTTTTAGGCAGTGCAACAGATAAGCAGCGTATCTGCGTATTTCACTCAATTAAAATTGTAAAATACCCAATTAATTTCCCTGACATGCGTACCAGATACGCAAGCAATTTCCTTTTCACTCAAACATTTTAATTTTCGAGAGTATCGACAGTCAAACTGTTCAAATGATTGATGGATTAATGTTTTCGTGCGTATTCCAATATTTACAAAAAGCAGATTTTACTTCTGGTGTTTATCTTGACTGGGACGTTACATAATTATTGATAAAGTGGAGCAGTAAAAAAGAACGCTATATAGTTGAATATGTACGCTATACCAGTCTATACTATTGTGTAGTCGTCTGGTCGCTTTTTTGTTTACTTTTGAAAGCGTTTGCGTTGTGCAGACGATTAAAATGTCGAAACAGGGACGTAAACCGACAAGCGAGTTACCGTTAAGAAACGCTTCTGAAATTAACACATGTGATTAGTGTTTCTACGGAAATTAATCATTAATAATGATTAATCATTGACAAACCACTGCCATGAATAAAAAGTCAATAAAGCTCACATAAAGACAGGTAAGGCCAAAAAAAAAAATAGGTGTGTTTCCTATTGCATGCTCTAAAAAAAATAGGGTAGGTCGATAGGCATTTTTTTTTTTTTTTAGAGCAAGATATTGTGAAATTCTACATGTATTTATCTCATAAACCCCATACAATTTGATGATACAACTGAAAGTTTCTCTGTGATGTCAGTTACCTCGATATATTGTGATAAATCATTGTTCAGAACAAAATTATTATTATTATATTTTTTTTAATTTCTTTTTTTTTTCATAAAAAGTTTTAGGGTCGGCCCCTTAAAAATATGGTTGGTCGGGCCACCTGAAACACAGGTGTTGTTTTTTTTGCCTAAGTTACCTTGCTTGTTTTACATTTGATCCCCAAATCACCCTATTATTTTTGAAAATTTGAAATTCACTCAGTTAATTTTAATTTCATTAGTGAAATACCCAATAGGTCCAAAAGTTATCTGGGGCACTGTTTAGGGCGATCACAGTTCATGATTGTCAGTATGTACAAGTCTACCGGTAAGTGTCCTATGAAATGTGACCCTAACACATTTCAATTCGTTCCAAGACAGATATGGCATGGAACAAACTTCGAAATGCTATCTAGTCATGATCCAGTCTGGATCGACAATTGCAGAATCACCAACCGTAATGTAAGAAACAAATGTGCAGCCGGATCGAACCTCAACCACGGGACCTTTTCATTCTTCCTACCTTGGACTACCTTTCCGATACTCTAGCAACTGAGTTAATTGGGCTAATCGGTCAGATTATCTACAACAGCTCACGCGAACCCCACAGTTTACACGATTCGCCAAGTTTGGTCATATCCAGGGCCACGAGGATCTACGCGAAGTCAGTGTTTGGACTCGGCGTATCCACGTCGCGAAAGTACGCCATTGACAAGTCACTCATAGTGATCAAACACTCCGAGTTACTCCGCGCAGAATCCAATTAACCATGAGTGCACACCTGCGGTGATTTATTATTGGGATTAAAAAAAATCCAAATTTTCCGTCAACTTTTCAACTTGTCTGACAGCACACTTGAAAAAGCAATCAATCGCGGGAAATACAAATAATGAGTTGCCAAGTGCATCTTTTCTGTATAAAGTTGACACGACTGATAAATACAATAAATACATTTGGAAACAAATACGTATTTAAACCAGGGCCTTCCCGAGGAATATTTTGAGGGATAGTGTCATTTAGCGCGCGACTGGGGGAGGCTGCGGGAGGGGGCTTTTTTTCCCATATTGTTTGAAGTAAAATATGGGTTTTTGGCATACACCCGACACATATAAATATATCTACCGGTCTGCCATAGATAGTACATGTATGTCCAGCTTTTGGGATGGTGTGTTGTCCGTCGTCCGTCCGTCCGTCCGTCCGTTAACTTTTGCTTGTGTACACTCTAGAGGCCACATTTCTGATGCAATCATCATGAAACTTTGTCAGAATGTTTTGTCTCAATGAAATCTCGGTCAAGTTCGAAAATGGGTCATGTGGGGTCAAAAACTAGGTCACTAGGTCAAATATTGGAAAAACCTTGTGTACACTCTAGAGGTCATATTTGTGACCCGAGCTTGATGCAACTTTGTCAGAATGTTTGTCTTAATTATATCTTGGTCAATTTTGAAAATGGGTCATATGGGGTTAAAAACTAGGTCACTAGGTCAAATACTTGAAAAACCTTGTGTACACTCTAGAAGCCGTATTTCTGACCCAATTTTGATGAAACTTTGTCATAATGTTTGTCTTAATTATATCTTGGTCAAGTTCAAAAATGGGTCACATGGTTTAAAAACTAGGTCACTATGTCAAACTTTGGAAAAACCGTGTGTACACTCTAGAGGCCATATTTTTTACCCTATCTTGATGAAACTTTGTCAGAATGTTTGTTTCAATGAAATCTCGGTCAAGTTCAAAAATGGGTCATGTGGGGTCAAAAACTAGGTCACTAGGTCAAATACTTGAAAAACCTTGTGTACACTCTAGAAGCCGTATTTCTGACCCAATCTTGATGAAACGTTGTCAAAATGTTTGCCTTAATTATATCTTGGTCAAGTTCAAAAATGGGTCACATGGTGTTAAAAACTAGGTCACTAGGTCAAACTTTGGAAAAAACGTGTGGCCATATTTTTGACCCGATCTTGATGCAATTTTGTCAGAATATTTGTCTCAATTATAGCTTGCTAAAGTTCGAAAATGGGTCACACAGGGTCAAAAACTAGGTCACTAGGTCAAATACTTGAAAAACCTTGTGTACACTCTAGAGGCCATATTTCTGACCCGATCTTGATGAAACTTTGTCGAAATGTTGTCTTAATTATATTTTGGTCAAGTTCAAAAATGGGTCCCATGGGGTCAAAAACTAGGTCACTAGGTCAAATACTTGAAAAACCTTGTGTACACTCTAGACACCATGTAGTACGACTCGATTCATCAATGGTATAACAGCCAGTAGAGCGTTCACAGGCCCTCTTGGGCCTCTTGTTTTATTTTATTTTTTGGAAAAAGATGATACACTAAACTTTATACATTGTTTCATTTGCTGTTTTAGATTTTTTTTGTCTTATAAACACTTCATTATATATGTAGTGAAGTTAAGCAAGAGTCATTATGTTATTTTTAAGTGAATAACATTTAAAAAACAACAACTTGAAAAGCAAAGTGTGGTTATAAGTTTATTTCAATGTTATAAATTGCTGTCTTTATTCATAATTAATCGTTTTAGTTTGAAACACTGAAGCAAATTCAAAACCGGAAGTAAACTAAATTATAATCTGCAACCCTGAGATTCTTATAATTTTATGTGATTATCGAATAATTTTGCGTTTGTAAGATTATTTTCTCATCATTATCTATTTAAAATCACGATAAAATGCATGGAGGCACGTTAATTCAACGCTACAATAAAATATAACTTATATAAGTAAATTATTTTCTCATTTGATGACGTAACAATTTAACAGGTCATGTACGCATGGTTAAATTCTTGAATTAGACCCTTCTCGTGGAGGTAATTAACACCTCTGCCTCTCTAATCCTTATGAAAACACTCCAGTCAGGAGCTAAGGACGTATGTTTGTCAGGAGTTTATATCTCAAGGCGTTATTTGGTCAGATATGTCATTAATTAACACTGGGAAAAGAATGTTTTGACCCTCTTTTAAGGGATCGCGGCACAGTTTTAAAGGGTCGCGGTCAGATTAAGGGATCGCGGCATGTCAATTTCAAAAGTTATGGGATTGCGGTGCTGCTACGCCATAAATGGGTGGGGAAAGCCCTGCAAACGTTTAATGCATTTAATCACAAGTTTTGTAATTGTTTTTTTCTAAAGTTATTGAATAATTATGCATTAAAATGACTGAAATTAGAAAAAATTGCACCCTTTACCTGTGCAGTTTCGACTCGGCGAACTTCTAGTTTGTCTATGCCAAGTATTGTGGCGCAAGTACGCCGAGAGCTTTTTGCGTAGCTGATTCCCACTCCGAGTAGTTTTATCATCAAAACTCTGCGTAAGTGCACGATTATTAAATTCCTCACCCGGCGTGAAAGAGTAAAGTGTGGGGTTCACGTGAGCTGTACAGTGTATTGTACATCAGTGTATGTTAGACATATACATAATCGCTATGACAACAGTTTTACAATATTTTCAAAATTTTGTAAAATAAATTACACCAATAGAAAGAGTATGTTTTCTCAAAAACTTAACTATGCATTTTAAATCATTAAAATTAACTATGCATTTTAAATCATTAACATTGAACCATTAATACAAAAGTTATAGCTTTTTAAACACCTGCTTTCAATAAAGTTTATGTCAAATTTTTTGTATCACTTCAGCCAAAAGCATTACATGTTAGACTGGTTCCCGCATAAAAATCGGGAGCCAGTCTGTACATTTCTGCCTGCAGAGGCCCAAAAGGTAGCATGTTTGCGCAGCCTTGCACACAAAAGTGCTCCACTCTAGACTTGGAAAATGATTTCCTAACATAAAAGAAGGCCTAATAGAGGTACCTGAACCTTCATTGACCTTCATCCACTTTTACATCATTGTTTTTACCGATGTTGAAAATTGCTATTTTTTAATGAGATGAAATACCCCCTTGGATACCTCAAATATTATCACACATCTTATTATATATTCATATTACATCCCTTTTAACCTTGACACTCATGACCATAACATGGAAATCTGTCTTCTAATTGGTCTAAAATAAAATATGCAAGTGGACCACCATGATACAGTGAATCAAAAAATGGCGATGCGCACTTGATGAATACATAGAGATCGACCAAATTAGAGTCTAATATTTGGCTTCATATGTGAAATGAAAAAGATATTCTCGGCAGATATTACACAAATGATGTTTAATCTTTAAAGTTTGATTACTTGAAAATAAAATGGCACTTATTTAGTAGTAAATTAGGGTCTGTATTTATGACCTATTTATTAAATATGTGACAGATATAAACTAGGCATGCGCAGAATGTGTTGTCTTGGATGGTCTGATTCCGGAAGTCTGCGAAGAGTTCCGATTGCATTTTATGGGTTTATGGGAAAACAGGATAGCGATACTGATAAACAAAAAGAAGATGTTTTCGAAATCTTACTCGGTGTGTATTTTAATCTGCGTTTAAAATACCATTTCTACATCTAATTGTCGTTATGTTTCTATTTTCAAATTTTTACGGCAATACAGTACGGTTTTCTTTTTATGACAATAGACTACTTTTTTAATAGCATTTGTGTTTTTTCATATCGTCAACATATTGGATTGATTTATTCATTTTGTTTGATTCTTACATGCGATACCATAGGAGCTCTCGTTATTTACTTGTAAAATTTGCCTTTTGATGGGGGATAGGGACTTTAATTTACACATTGTTTTATACATACAGAATAACATAATAGTACTATTTGTTTTCTGCATATCGAAGAACAATCAACACGATGTAACCGCTAGACCCAAGTTGACCTGTGAAGAACACGTGGGAATTTGCAATGGTGCGCCATCAAATTGGATCTAGTTATGATTGTGAATAATTGAATTATTTCAGGGCAAGAAGAAGACCGGTACAGTTGATGAACAGGAAGAGAACTACAAGAGTGCACCCCATTCCTTCGTCTTCCACCGAGGGCACATTGGCAAGAATGTCAAACAACTTGTACATGATACACGTGTGGTCATGGAACCTTTCACAGCAAAACATCTCCAGGTCAGTGTTTAAGATAATGGTTATGATTTGTAATTCACTGAACATCATTTGTAGGCTTGGACATATACCCAATGCAATAATCGTTCAAATGTTCTTTATACAGAAATTTATTATAAACTTCACAGTGAAATAGTGGATTTTATGATTAAAACGTTATATTTTCATTGTTTATATTTTACATTTGAAATACTGAAATTAACGTAATGCCGCTGTTGACGTTGTTGACGTTAATATTGTCTTGGCTCATTATGTTGTTTTTTTCTGCATAAGTTTCAAGGTTGTGAGAATGTAATAAATATTGTGGACAGTTTCAACTAAGTTAATGCTTACTATCCCAGGGCTTGTCTTTCTTCATTATCAGTTGGCAATTATCGACATCAGTCATCGGTGTCTTCCCCTAGCAAAATCACCAACTATTCCCCTCTTCGGCTCAGAAAATTCTCTAGCAAGTTTCCCCCCAAATTTTGAGAACAGACCCATTCAAAGACCTTTTATTATATTTTTAATGTGCTGTTTCACTATTTATATGGCTAACTCCATGTTATTTCCTACAGAAGTACTGTATATATATGTTTTGCATCATGCACTCGACCCAGGAGGTAAAGCAAAATATAAATTGTGGAAGTTCTTTGGGTTTAAAAAGTTGGAAGGCCCTCTTGGATATGAGTTAGGCCTTTTGTCAATTTTGTAAAAAGTCGAACATCAAGAAACATCGTTAATTTTTTGTTCGGTGCCCATTTTTCAGCATTTACACAAATGATTTTGCCAATACTTAAATAAATTATATATCATTGGAACTGGAATTTGTAGTGGTAAATAAAAAATATCTTAGTTTAGAAATAAATATTTTACAGCTGAAATACTTATTTTTGCTGGTGCAGCAGAAAATGTTGAGTAACTTTAATACCGGTGTCCTAATTAGTTTGGATTGAAATTTCAGGGTGTCTTATTTTGGAATATATCTAACACATTTAAAACATATTTTTTAGAGAAACATTGAAAATAGATGATAGATTTATTTTTATGGGATATTCTTTATATGGGATGGCGAGTTGTCTGTCCGTCATTCGTTTTGTCCGTCATCCGTTTTTAACTTTTGATTCAAACAACATCTCTGAAACTTCTGGGTAGAATTTGACGAAACTTTGCAGGAAGCATCCTTGCATGGTCCTTTCTCAGATTTGTAGATTTGTACAAATCGTCCCGCTCCATTCACACATATGGCCACCATTACCCAAAATATAAAAAGCTTTTAACAACTTCATTAACTGAGCTTATGGGATGGTGAGTTGTCGATCATCCGTTAACTTTTGCTTTAAGCAACATCTTCTCTGAAACTGCTAAGTAGATGTTGACGAAACTTCACAGGAAGCATCCTTGCATAGTCCTCTCTCAGATTATTACAAATCGTCCCAATCCGTCAGCAAATATTGGCCGCCATTACTAAAAAAAAAAGTTACAAAAATCTTGAAACAACTGCTTGTCATGAACTGTTGGGTAGAATTTGACAAAACTTCACAGGAAGCATCCTTGCATGGTCCTCTCTCAGATTAGTACAAAACGTCCCAATCCAAATGGACACTGTTACTAAAATTGAAACTTCACCAAAAGCATTGTCTCATAACCCTTTTTCAGATTTATACAAATCGTTCAGTATCCCTTCCCTCAGCAAATATGGCTGACGTTACTAACAATAGAAAATCTTTGAACAACTTCTTCTCATGAACCAATGGCCCACTTGTTTGGTTATTTTGTATTATGAACTTATCTGGGTCAAAGAAACAAGTGTGGACAAAATAGAAACCCAACCATTTTGGACTAGAAACAGCAGAGTTATGGCCCTTGAATAAGTTAAAAATGCTAAGCTTTACTTTGTTAACACACACTCGAGCTACTTCAGTTTTCATTGGCTCTAAGCCAGCCAAACTTGCTCAAGATGTATCATGATCATATCGTATCCTCTCTTCCCCTCTTACCTGTTATGAGAACCTTGTTAGCCAGTAGAGCATCCACATGTCCTCTTGGGCCTCTTGTTTGGATGTGGATCGGCACCAGTGATACCTCCAGTTCTTTTAAATTTCGGAGCTTTTTTCCCTCTTTATCTAAAAAATTGCGCTTTTAACCCCCTATTGAAAGACCTGACCCCGTCCTTTATTAAAATAATTTCTGAGGAAAAAAGCACCAGATCCAGGTTAAAAGTTGGTCGTGATTTGTACAGGTGATGGTTGAAATTATTATTTTAATATTTTATTTTGAACAGGTCAGAAGAAAAAATGTACTAAAAGACTTTGTAGGTGTGGCTGGCTTGCTACACGTGTCACATTTCATAATGTACACAAAGACTGACTCCTCTATAAACATGAGAATATGTCGCCTCCCCCGAGGCCCCACCCTTACATTTAAGGTGCATAACTACTGTCTAAATGGAGATGTGATATCGTCATTAAGGAAACCAAATCTGGAGCAGATCCAGTACCTTTATCACCCGCTGCTCGTGATGAACAACTTCAGTGGAGACTCGATGCACGTGAAACTGATGTCCACCATGTTTCAAAATATGTTCCCATCTATAAATGTTCATAAGGTACTGTGAAATACCGTACTTACCTCTTGTAAATTCTTGATTGATATATTTTGAATCATTTACTTATCAAGAAATTTTTAATTCAAAACTTTATAAAAGTTTAGGTTATATCTATAATGCCGTGTTCATGGCACAGTTAAAGCATTGTATTCAAGTCTATGAAATTATGCATTTTTCTGTCTCTCTCTCTTTGTCCGTCTGTCTGTCTCTGTCTGTATATATATTATATATCACGACAGGTAAACCTAAATGATGTTAAAAGATGTGTTCTAGTCAACTATAATCCAGAGACGAAGATGGTGGACTTCAGACATTAGTAAGTTTAGTCACACTCTATATATGTTATAACATTTGACATAATTATGTACACTTCAGTCACACTCTAAATATGTTATAACATTTGACATAATTATGTACACTTCAGACATTAGTAAGTTTAGTCACACTCAAAATATGTTATAACATTTGACATAATTATGTACACTTCAGACATTAGTAAGTTTAGTCACACTGCGTATTTGTTCACAGCAACACGTGCCACAATCTTATACTACTACATAAATATGGCTGTGAAAAAATACGCAGAAATAGGAACACGTGCCACAATCTTATACTACTACATAAGTGGCACGTGTTCCTATTTCTGCGTATTTTTTCACAGCCATATTTATGTAGTAGTATAAGATTGTGGCACGTGCTTCTATTTGTGCGTATTTTTTCACAGCAATATTTATGTAGTAGTAGAAGATTGTGGCACGTGTTTCTATTTCTGCGTATTTGTTCACAGCAATATTTATGTAGTAGTATAAGATTGTGGCATGTGTTTCTATATGTGCGTATAATTGTTTACAGCAATATTCGAGTTGTACCAGTGGGTGTGAGTAGGAGCGTAAAGAAACTTATACAGGCCAAGGTTCCAAACCTCGGCAAATATGGCGATATTAGTGACTATGTAAACAGGTAGGTAGCCTTTGTCTCCCCTTTTCTTGTTTAGCGACAGGTCAAGACTAAACACAAACCAATACAGCTGATTCAGTAAAATGCAAGACTTTTATAGTAAACATCAAAAAACAATGCTTTTGAGTTCAGTATATTTCACTGATTCCAAGATTATAAGAATCTTTCATGGGTATCCAGTGAAGATCGGGAATTCCAGCACGAGGTATAACTTCTTTTATCGGAACCGATAAAAAACAGTAAATCTGCCGAGGTTCCGATTAAAACAATTATACTGAGGGTTGGAAATTTCCCAATCTGAACTGTATACACATGATTGATACTTTTTCTTGCATATCATTTATATTCTGCACACTGACGTCGCCAACTTTTATCTTCCCCCATTTGTAGGATCAGGCGTTCCACTACTTATGTCCACTACTTATGTTAAACACAGATAACCATATCCGTATGCAAGAAAATACATTTCTTGTGGTTTGTGAATAATTTAAATGGACGCTTGACATTCTTGAAGTGTTTACCAAGCATTGAAATTAGCGTCTCGATTTATATATCCAATTAAACCTGCTTGCATTTAATTACATAACATTTTGAGTTGTATTGTTTATTATTTATCACAGGTTTAAATATATTATTGGTGCACTATTGTCAAGAGATAAGTGTTTTATACTGTTATTATAATTAATATTAATAGTTGAACAAAATTATAATATTTATAGTTGAACAAATGCAAGTTATGTAGAAAAAAATAACTGGACATCATGAGTTTTTAAAAAATCAAGATTGCCGTGTGTGTGTTTAATTTATACTAAATATGATAGTTTACCGTTTTGTATTAGAGCAGGGTACTCTTCCGAAAGTGAGGTAGAATTAGATGGTCCGATGAACGAAGTTGTATTGCCTCAAAACCTAAAAAGCCGCGGTAACAGGAAGTCTTCAAAAAGTGCTGTAAGGTATGTAAATGCATCTGTTACATGGCAGTCTGTTTCTCATATTATAAATTGAAAAATTCACCATTAAATGACATTCAGAACAAGTCAATATAGGATCTTATATGAGTGCCTGTTTAATATTGAAATTTATTAAACGAGTTGGATAAAATTATATGATGCGAGGCTGTGTCGAGCATCATATCAGTTTTGTCCAACGAGTTTAATAAATTTCAATAATAAATAGGCATGAATTTGAAATTCTATTTAACACCCACCCATAGATCCCACCCGTAGATGAAAAATTTAGTTCAAAGAACCAATTTCAGAAAATAGGGTTCACCCATATTCATTAACTTGCCTTCCGGGTGTTCCAGATATGTTTTAATGGAATAGCCCTAGGCTGAGATTACAAAATTAATGTTACATCACACATGACTCGTTGGACGTAAGATTGATATCAGTTTGATCAAATCACCAATGTTGTATCAAGAAATAGTGCCTTGTATATTGTCGTCGACTTTGGACTTGGTAATGATTATATGTATGTATCTCAATGTTGGTGACATGCACTACGTATTTCAATACCAGAAAGCCTGAAGAAGGTATATATATTATAGATAAAAGCACACGTTTTTTCAACACTGTACAGTGGCGAGGTTCTGCAGCATATGTGCTTACATGTTTCTGAATAGTGTAGTTATCTTTCATTGAATGCATCTTTAAATCATTTCACAGAGTGGACCGATGTCTGGAAGCTCTGAGTGAGTAATGGTTAGCCCAGTTGATGAATATCTGAACAAAAATATATAAATTCTGATCAGTACCTGCAAAATTGTTATTCACCATGTTTGCATTTATAGAGGATTGCGTTGCATCTACATAACTTGTTTTGACGGACAAGTGTGTTGATTTTAGTTTTCCTTTTCAGGCACCGACGACAAAAGAAAACATTGTGACTTTAGTTACGTATTGAAATTTACGTTTTCAGACTGACAGAACTGGGACCACGACTGACTCTCCAACTTGTGAAGATTGAGGAAGGTATCTGTGAGGGACCAGTCTTGTTTCACGAGTTTATTCACAAAACAGAGCAGGAATTAGCCACTCAGAATGCAAAGCGAAACAAGAAGAAGTAGGTTAAATATATCAAACATGGTAGAAAAAAACAAACAACTATACTCCTCACAATTAACATTTAATAGCTTATTTTCTTTTTAACTCTCCAACAGACCAGAGTTACACACCAATGGTGAGCTGGGAACCTTTATTTCTATATCAGGGTCCGTTTAAAACTGCCAGATTGGTGTAGTCCTGCTAGCAAAATTTAGATAGACAACACAATGCTTTTAGATCACCTCTAGTGACTTTTACACAAACCTTATTTATATTTAAAACTTTCATTGCAATACACAGAAAATTAAAAGAAGCCAGAAAGAGACAACAGATGGATAACATTAAACAGAAAGAGCAAGACAAAGATGCTCATAAGCAGAGAAGTCTGGAAGGTATCAAGAGAAAACTAAAAGAAGAGGCCGATGAAGATGAAGTTGAAAAACCAGAATTGAGTACGTACCCTGTGTTAAAGCAGGGCTTTTTTAACCTATTTAAGTGGGGCCGAAATTCGGCCTCTTCCCATTTGCGAAAACCACTATTTTTCCCCAATTCTGAGGTAAAAATATCCCAATCTTAAAAAAAGATGGTTCAGATGTAGATTAGTATGGATTTATTTTTTTTTAAATAAAAGTACATTAATTGCATGTTAAAATATATAAACTAAATTCTAAAACCTGATCAATATTTTACCTAAAACATACATTTTAATGAAGATTTTCCCCTAAACAGCGAAAGTCACGCTATTTTTTTTCCCAATTTGGACAGTCTCCGTTTCCCAATAATCAGCCGGCCTAGGCCTTTCCCCAATTTTCTTGAAAAAGACCCTGTAAAGAGCACCGCTCACTGTATTTTGCATTTAAATGGCTTTGGTACTACAAAGTCCTACAAACCACACTCCTACATATTCTCCCTCTGGAGACATACACTGGATATTTCACCATTTAACATGTTCATTGCCCGATGTCCCATTAATGCCCTTTGTTTGAAAATATTTGTTTTCCTTCAATTTTTAGCTTGTCTATTTGGAGAGTAAGAGAGCATATTTTACAGTAGCCATCATCATCTGGTGGTAAAATATGTCTTTAAAGGTTCTACTGGGCAGATCTTTATAAAACTTTGTATTGGAATAGGTCATACAACTATTGAGTTTGAGTCAGTAGGTCAAAGGTCTGAAAATGTCACAGTGTATATACCTTGACATGCAAGATAGCGATACCTGGGAGGGAGTATTAGTATGAAGGGCAGATCTTCATGTCCATTTTCCACTTTCAGCGGAGTTAAATGATTTTATAATCGCAACCTTATTTTAGCTGAAAGCTTACAGCGGGGGCATTCTTGTCCACCAACATGTTTTTAGTTTACTCAGTACTTCTTGTGAGTGAAACCAATGAAATCTCCACACTATAACCATAATACACTTACTGGGCATGAACAGATGGATACAACCATCCAAGCAGCATCCGCTCTGGGGTCTATCCCAACCCATGGGGACATAAACCCAGGGCCATCAGTTGGAAACTGTTGCGACCCCCACCCTGTAACCGTATATACACTTACTGGACATGAAACTACGGATACAACCAGCATTCCCCGGGGTACACCTTTGTATTTGTAATATCATGTTCTGTAATCCTGATACCTGTGTATTTGTTCTTCAGGTGCCGAGGAAAATGAAGATGATGATGTGGAGTATTATAAACAAGAAGTCGGCAGGGTCCCAGACGAAGGTGCGATACTTACCTACGCATGACATGGTGTTTTTACTCTTTTTATATAAAGGATCTTACATGAGTGCCTGTTTAATATTGAATTTATTAAACAAGTTTGATAATGCTGAGCATCATATCAGTTTTATTCAACAGGTGTTATAAATTCAGTATTAAATAGACACAAATATTACCTTTGGTTTTAATTAATGAAAACAAACTTTCTAATTACATGTGTGGTTTTACCATTCTCATTTTTTTCTCCTTGTTTATTTGATTCATATTACACTTTCTTAGATAAATACATTTATATTAAACCACATATAATGCATACGTTCATATTACATACATTTATAGTACACCTCATATGATTTATATATATTCATAGTACACACACAACGATACATTTATTCATATTAACGTCCGATAATACATACATTCATACTACACCTCATAAGATACATACATTCATACTACACCTCATAAGATACATACATTCATACTACACCTCATATGATACATACATTCATACTACACCTCATAAGATACATACATCCATAAAACACTTTATATGATACATACAATCATGTTACACCTCATATGATACATACATTCATACTACACCTCATAAGATACATACATTCATACTACACCTCATAAGATACATACATTCATACTACACCTCATAAGATACATACATTCATAGTACACCTCATATGATACATACATTCATACTACACCTCATTAGATACATACATTCATAGTACACCTCATATGATAAATACATTCATAAAACACTTTATATGATACATACAATCATGTTACACCTCATATGATACATACATTCATAGTACACCTCATAATACATACATGCATGTTACACCTCCTATGATACATATAATCATGTTACACCTCATATGATACATACATTCATAGTACACCTCATGATACATACATGCATGTTACACCTCATATGATACATACATTCATACTACACCTCATAAGATACATACATTCATACTACACCTCATAAGATACATACATTCATAATACACCTCATAAGATACATACATTCATAGTACACCTCATATGATACATACATTCATACTACACCTCATAAGATACATACATTCATAGTACACCTCATATGATACATACATTCATAAAACACTTTATATGATACATACAATCATGTTACACCTCATATGATACATACATTCATAGTACACCTCATAATACATACATGCATGTTACACCTCCTATGATACATATAATCATGTTACACCTCATATGATACATACATTCATAGTACACCTCATGATACATACATGCATGTTACACCTCCTATGATACATATAATCATGTTACACCCCATATGATACATACATTAATATTACACCTCATGATACATACATGCATAGTACACCTCATATGATACATACATTAATATTACACCTCATTATACATACATGCATGTTACACCTCCTATGATACATTTATATTATACCTCAAATGATTCATACATTCATATTACACCTCCTATGATGCATACATTCATGTTACACCGCTTATGATACTTACATTTATATTATACCTCATATAATACATACATTCATAGTACACCTCATATGATACATACATTCATACTACACCCCATATGATACATACATTCATACTACACCTCATAAGATACATACATTCATACTACACCTCATAAGATACATACATTCATAGTACACCTCATAAGATACATACATTCATACTACACCTCATAAGATACATACATTCATAGTACACCTCATATGATACATACATTCATAAAACACTTTATATGATACATACAATCATGTTACACCTCATATGATACATACATTCATAGTACACCTCATAATACATACATGCATGTTACACCTCCTATGATACATATAATCATGTTACACCTCATATGATACATACATTAATATTACACCTCATGATACATACATGCATAGTACACCTCATATGATACATACATTAATATTACACCTCATTATACATACATGCATGTTACACCTCCTATGATACATTTATATTATACCTCAAATGATTCATACATTAATATTACACCTCATATGATGCATACATTCATGTTACACCGCTTATGATACGTACATTTATATTATACCTCATATAATACATACATTCATAGTACACCTCATATGATACATACATTCATATTACACCTCCTATGATACATACATTAATATTACACCTCCTATGATGCATACATTCATATTCTCATATAATACATACATTTATATTATACCTCATATAATACATACATTCATATTACACCTCATATGATACATACAATAATATTACACCTCATATGATACATACATTAATATTACACCTCCTATGATGCATACATTCATATTCTCATATAATACATACATTTATATTACACCTCATATACATACATTCATATTACACCTCCTATGATACATACATTCATATTACACCTCCTATGATACATACATTTATATTACACCTCATATTATACATACATTCATAGTACACCTCATGATACATACATTAATATTACACCTCCTATGATACATACATTTATATTACACCTCATATTATACATACATTCATAGTACACCTCATATGATACATATATTAATATTGCACCTCCTGTGATACATATGTTCATATTATACCTCCTATGATACATTCATATTCTCATGTGATACATATATTTATATTACACCTCATATGATACATCCGTTCATATTACACCTCATATGATACATACATTCATAGTACACCTCATGATACATACATGCATGTTACACCTATGATACAGATAATCATGTTACACCTCATATGATACATACATTAATATTACACCTCATGATATATACATGCATGTTACACCTCCTATGATACATTTATATTATACCTCAAATGATTCATACATTCATATTACACCTCCTATGATGCATACATTCATGTTACACCGCTTATGATACGTACATTTATATTATACCTCATATAATACATTCATTCATCGTACACCTCATGATACATACATTAATATTACACCTCCTATGATACATACATTAATATTACACCTCCTATGATGCATACATTCATATTCTCATATAATACATACATTTATATTACACCTCATATTATACATACATTCATAGTACACCTCATATGATACATATATTGATATTGCACCTCCTTTGATACATACGTTCATATTATACCAGTAACCTCCTATGATACATTCATATTCTCATGTGATACATATATTTATATTGCACCTCATATGATACATCCGTTCATATTACACCTCCTATGATACATACATTCATGGTACACCTCATGATACATACATGCATGTTACACCTCCTATGATACATACAATCATGTTACACCTCCTATGATACATACATTTATATTACACCTCATATTATACATACATTCATAGTACACCTCATATGATACATATATTAATATTGCACCTCCTATGATACATATGTTCATATTATACCTCCTATGATACATTCATATTCTCATGTGATACATATATTTATATTACACCTCATATGATACATCCGTTCATATTACACCTCATATGATACATACATTCATAGTACACCTCATGATACATACATGCATGTTACACCTATGATACATATAATCATGTTACACCTCATATGATACATACATTAATATTACACCTCATGATATATACATGCATGTTACACCTCCTATGATACATTTATATTATACCTCAAATGATTCATACATTCATATTACACCTCCTATGATGCATACATTCATGTTACACCGCTTATGATACGTACATTTATATTATACCTCATATAATACATTCATTCATAGTACACCTCATGATACATACATTAATATTACACCTCCTATGATACATACATTAATATTACACCTCCTATGATGCATACATTCATATTCTCATATAATACATACATTTATATTACACCTCATATTATACATACATTCATAGTACACCTCATATGATACATATATTGATATTGCACCTCATTTGATACATACGTTCATATTATACCAGTAACCTCCTATGATACATTCATATTCTAAGTGATACATATATTTATATTGCACCTCATATGATACATCCGTTCATATTACACCTCTTATGATACATACATTCATGGTACACTTCATGATACATACATGCATGTTACACCTCCTATGATACATACAATCATGTTACACCTCATATGATACATACATTCATAGTACACCTCATGATACATACATGCATGTTACACCTCCTATGATACATATTATCATGTTACACCTCATATGATACATACATTAATATTACACCTCATGATACATACATGCATGTTACACCTCCTATGATACATACATTAATATTACACCTCATGATACATACATGCATGTTACACCTCCTATGATACATATTATCATGTTACACCTCATATGATACATACATTAATATTACACCTCATGATACATACATGCATGTTACACCTCCTATGATACATACATTAATATTACACCTCATGATACATACATGCATGTTACACCTCCTATGATACATATTATCATGTTACACCTCATATGATACATACATTAATATTACACCTCCTATGATACATACATGCATGTTACACCTCCTATGATACATACATTAATATTACACCTCATGATACATACATGCATGTTACACCTCCTATGATACATTTATATTATACCTCAAATGATTCATACATTCATATTACACCTCCTATGATGCATACATTCATGTTACACCGCATATGATACGTACATTTATATTATACCTCATATAATACATACATTCATGTTACACCTCATACAATACAATACACCTCAAACAATACATATGTTCATATAACCATTTTACACCTCATGATATATACATTCATATTACACCTCCTGTGATACAAACATTTATATTACACTTCCTATGATACATACATTTATATTATACATCATGTGATACATACATTCATATTACACCTCATATGATACATACATTCATATTACAACTAGTAATATGAATGCATACATTAATACATACATTAATACATGTTACACCTCTTACAATACATTTACACCTCATACAATACATACATTCATGTTACACCTCATACAATACATTACACCTCATACTTTCATATTACACCTCCTATGATACATGCATTCTTATTACACCTCCTATGATACATACATTTATATTACACCTCATGCTACATACATTCATATTACACCTCATATGATACATACATTTATTATTACACCTCTTATGATACATACATTTGTATTATGATGTTATTAATTAAGTGTTTTCATATTGGCCCAGTTATTGGTCCAAGGACTGTCATATTGGCCCAAGGTCGAATTAACTACTTAATATCTCTCTAATTAACTACTTAATATCTCTCTTTATTCCTATGTTTTAAATATCATTTACAGGTAAGAAAAAACAAGAGATATATGTTCAATATAACAATAACAAGTATCTGATTCAAATAAATCTATCACTGTTACCACTCGACGGCACGTGGGAAAATCACACACGAACGTGATAATAGCTATATTTCAGCAAAGTCGATGTATCCGAATTTACAAATAATCAAACCTTAGTTATTTTGATTGTCTACATTACATAGGCGAACATAGCTCTGCGATGTTGTGTTTCTTTTCTTCAAAATGGCGTCCTTAAAAAAAACAAAGCCTTGGTCATATTGGCCGTGTTGGCTTATCCAGTCAGATTGCTTGAATTTCATATTTGCCAAGTTTTCTCATATTTAGCCGAGTTTCTCACCATATTGGCCTTGTTTTTACCATATGATGCGTGCAGTTTCCTGCAAACCACGGCAGATATTAAGTAGTTAATTAATAATATACCTTTTATAATACATGCATATTTCATCTGATGCTTGCATACATATTACACCTCATAAGTTGCACTTATTCATTCCTTATCTTCATCTAGGAGATAACTATGTAAATATATAGAATTATTACTTTTTCATTTTCAGATTCTTTCATTAAGGGTGGTTTTAAGCGAAAATCAAACCAGCCTGCTTTGGACCATGGAATAAAGAAAAAAAGGTTTGATAAAGACTTCAAGTCTGGAAAGCAGCAGCAAGCTTGGAAAGGGAACCAGCAAACTGACAATAGGAAAGGGAACCAGCAAACTGGCAATGGGAAATCTCCATTTAAAAAGAACAGAAACAATGACAAAAACTCTGATTCAAAATACACAGACAAGTTTAGTAAGCAAAAGAAAGATTCTGAACCTAAGGGAAAAAAGAAGAGGTCAGAAATGACAATTATGGATCAGATTAAGCTAAAGAAAAAGAAGAAAATGAAAATTAAAGAGAAGAAACTGAACAAATTCAGGAAATGAGAAAGATAACAGTGAAATTAAAATGAATTGCTATCAAGATATCCATGCCATCTGTGTATGGATTCTGTTACCAGAGTGAAGTGTTAACATAATGCAAAGATAGACAAAGTTACTTGCATACTCATGAAAATGTTGTTTTGTTACCATGCTGTGGAATAGAATACAATGTTTATTATACAAAAAACAAAATAAAATGTTGACAAACAATCCAGTTAATGTGAATCTACCCACCATCTATGCCAGTGTTTTTTTTTCTATATTTTGGGAACATAACCCATAGCGTCACAATTGGGAATTTGAGCGCGATTTTTCAAAAAATTTGGAATTTAAGAGATATTTTATAAAATTCGGAAAAATATAAAGTGAAGCATTCCTTTCATAATAAGAATGTTTACACCAAGATCAACAGAAGCATTTAAAAGCTTTTGAACCTCACTCATTGGCACACTTTGGGATTTTTTCCCCTCGAAATTGGGGAAAAAAAATATGTTTTGGCATTGGGAATATGACCGAATTTCGGCTGTAAAAAGAGCCAAAAAAACAAATTGTATGCTCTGTTTATTTTGGCAACTAACTGCTTCGTACTTGTTCTCCAAACTTGTTCATGTGACATACACATCTTTTGTTTGTTTGATGAGGAAGCTATCCAGCTGGCTTGCAGAACGTTGGTGATTGTACCCAGGTGCCCGCAAACAATGGAAGCTGGAAAGTCGCCATATGACCGAAGCTGTTAGTGCGGCCATAAAATCCAATTTAATTGTTTGTTTGGTGTTTAACGTCATTTTTCAGCAGACATTTTAGGCTATGTATGATGGTCGATTTTTTATGGTGGATGCAGACCATCCACTATTTCCTGGGTAGAACCAGTACTGCATTATCTCCCGCCATCCGTAAGAATCGACACTTTCTAAAACAAGAATGAAGTATTTGTATCTGACACTACACAATAAAGGCAGAAACTCATACTGGTACAATTTAAGGACTAGTAATTCTGGCGAGGCTTAAATATTGTCTCCACGTCAATACTACTTTTTCATCTTGTCTCTGCAGGGCCACCTCTGGGATTCCCAAATGGAGCCAAATGAGACAAAATAATAAAAGTGGCGATAAAAAAATAACTGGTGAATGTGATTGGCGGCAGAAATATCCAATGTCAGTCATGAATGTTGTGTTGTGTATTACTTTCCAATCTAGTCATACCCCTTTTTTTCGCCCTGTATCGCCTAATGACTCGGTCAAAATTAGCACCTCTTGTTTCCAAGTCCAGAAGGCAACACTTGTCCATGATGAGGTGTAAAATACACACATTTGGTGTCAAGTATACAACAGGCTTAATTATAACTGACGGGATAAAATAAACCAGTGATCAGTATAAGTCTAGATAAGATTTTGTACTTGTATACATGTACAGTATTTATTTTAAAACTGAAACATTTCCAGATTAATAAGTTTTATTTTTAGCTCGACTATTCGAAGAATAAGAGAGCTTATGTAATCACCCTGGCGTTGGCGTTGGCGTCGGTGTCGGCGTCCCACATCAAGGTTTGCATGTAAGCTGTGTTTACAAGTCTATATCTCTTACATTTCTTATCCTAGCACAACCAAATTTGATCATGGGCTTCCTTATAGCATTATCTTAAGGGCTGCATAAGCAATTTTAGTTCCTGGAACCCAAATTATGATAAATTGTGCCCCATTTCACATCAAATTTTGCGTGTAAGCTGTGTTTACAAGTCTATATCTCTTACAATTCTTACCCTAGCACAACCAAATTTGGCCATTAGCTTCCTTATAGCATTATCGTAAGGGCTGCTTAAGTAATTTTGGTTCCTGTAACCCCTGGGGTCCCATGGAACCCAAATTCTGATAGCCCTTAAAATATGTCTGTTTCACATCAAATTTTGCGTGTAAGCTGTGTTTACAGGTCTATATCTCTTACATTTCTTGTCCTAGCTGAACTAAATTTTGGACTTGGTTTCCTTATAGTATGTTGTAAAGGGTTGGATAAGTAATTTTGTCTTCTGCAAATTCTGGGCTCCCATGGAACCCGAATTGTGATGGCCCATAAAATGTGCAATAAAGGCAGATTTAGGTTTGCATGTAAGCATGTATATATCTATAATTTTGGTTTGGGATTTGTTATAGCATTATGCATCTTATTACTTCACTCATACGTGGGCATGGGCTCCCTCCTCCCCACCTCCCACCCCCACTGTCCACACTTTTTTTTTTTTTTTTTTTTTTTTTACATATTTCTGTGTTGTTTTAGTCAATTCTTACACATATATGTTGCAACCCTCCCTGCAACACCCCCCCCCCGCCCCCGCCTCTCCCCCCACCCCCACCCCAGACATTTTTTTTTTTTTTACATATTTCTTTGTTGTTTTAGTCAATTCTTACACATATATGTTGTCCCCTCCCCCCACCCCCCAACCCATTGCCGCCTCTCACCCCCGCTCCCCCCAACCCCACCCCCACTTGAAAGTCTAATTTTTTTATTTATTTTTTTTACATATTTCTGTGTTTTATCAATGAAAGCTCGAACGCTTTTAAAAACCAGCCAAATGGAATTAGTAACAGCAGAGTTATGGCCCTTGTTTTTCTGAAAAAAAGCTATATTCTGCCTTGTGAACACTTTAGCACCTTCATTTATTATTTTGATCTTTACCAAACTTAAACAGATTGCTAATATCAATGTAAACTCAGACAAATTTGAAACCAACCAAATCGTATTGGTAACACCAGAATTACGGCCCTTGATTTAGATAAAAATGCTGTGTTTTGCCTCATTAAGACGTTAGGGCTTTCATTTGGCCAGATTTTAATGAAACTGTAGGGATGATCAGTACCATTTCTTGTTATGTATGTCGTCACCATGTTCCAGTTGAATGATTTTTGGCAGAGTTATGGTCCTTTAAAGGTTTTAATACACACACTTTAAATATTGGCCTTCTTTCAATGAATACTGAAATCCTAGAGGTAGGACTTTGAATACTGAACCCCTAGAGGCAGGGCTTTGAATACTGACCCCCTAGAGAAAGGACTTCGAATACTGATGCCCCTAGAGGCAGGACTTTATATACTGACACCCTAGAGAAAGGACTTTGAATACTGATGCCCCTAGAGGCAGGACTTTGAATACTGATGCCCCTAGAGGCAGGACTTTGAATACTGATGCCCCTAGAGGCAGGACTTCGAATACTGACCCCCTAGAGGCATAACTGAATACTGACACCCTAGAGACAGGACTTTGAATACTGACACCCTAGAGGCAGGTCTTTGAATACTGTCCCCCTAGAGGTAGGACTTTGAATACTGACCCCCTAGAGGCATAACTTTGAATACTGACACCCTAGAGACAGGACTTTGAATACTGACCCCATAGAGGCAGGGCTTTGAATACTGACCACCTAGAGGCAGGACTTTGAATACTGACCCTCTAGATGCAGGACTTTGGATACTGACCCCCTAGAGAAAGGACTTTGAATACTGACGCCCATAGAGGCAGGACTTTGAATACTGACCCCCTAGAGGCAGGACTTTGAATACCGACACCCTAGGGACAGGACTTCGAATACTGATGCCCCTAGAGGCAGTACTTTGAATACTGATGCCCCTAGAGACAGGACCTTGAATACTGACTCCCTAGAGGCAGGACTTTGAATACTGACCCCCTAGAGGCAGGACTTTGAATACTGACCCCCTAGAGGCAGGACTTTGAATACTGACCCTCTAGAGAAAGGACTTTGAATACAGACACCCTAGAGACAGGACTTTGAATACTGACCCTCTAGAGGCAGGACTTTGAATACTGATGCCCCTAGAGGCAGGAATTTGAATACTGATGCCCTTAGAGGCAGGCCTTCGAATACTGACCCCCTTGATGCAGGACTTTGAATACTGATCCCCTAGGGGCAGGACTTTGAATACAGATGCCCCTAGAGGCACGACTTAATACTGACCCCTAGATGCAGGCCTTTGAATACTGTACCGCAAGAGGTAGGACTTTGAATACTGACCCACTAGAGGCATAACTTTGAATACTGACACCATAGAGACAGGACTTTGAATACTGACCCCCTAGAGGCAGGACTTTGAATACTGACCCCCTAGAGGCATAACTTTGAATACTGACACCATAGAGACAGGACTTTGAATACTGACCCCCTAGAGGCAGGACTTCGAATACTGACCCCCTATAGGCAGGACTTTGAATACTGACCCTCTAGAGGCAGGACTTTGAATACTGACCCACTAGAGGCAGGACTTTGAATACTGACCCCCTAGAGGCAGGCCTTCGAATACTGAACCCCTAGGGGCAGGACTTTGATAACTGATGCCCCTAGAGGCAGGACTTAATACTGACCCCTAGATGCAGGCCTTTGACTACTGACCCCCTAAAGGCAGGACTTTGAATACTAAACTCCTAGTACTAAACTCTTAGGGGCATGCCTTTGAATCTTGACCGCATAGAGGCAGACTTTGAATACTGCCCCGTAGAGGCAGGACTTCGAATACTGATGCCCCTAGAGGCAGGACTTCGAATACTGATGCCCCTAGAGGCAGTACTTTGAATACCGACTCCCTAGAGGCAGGACTTTAAATACTGACCCCCTAGAGGCAGGACTTTGAATACTGACCCCTTTAAGGCAGGACTTCGAATACTGACCCCCTAGAGGCAGGACTTTGAATACTGACCCCCTAGAGGCAGTACTTTGAATACTGACCGCCTAGAGACAGGACTTTGAATACTGATGCCCCTAGAGGCAGGACTTCGAATACTGATGCCCCTAGAGGCAGTACGTTGAATACCGACTCCCTAGAGGCAGGACTTTGAATCCTGACCCTCTATATGCAGGACTTTGTATATTGACCCCCTAGAGGAAGGACTTTGAATACTGACCCCCTAGAGGCAGGACTTTGAATATACTGACACCCTAGAGGCAGGACTTTGAATACTGACACCCTAGAGACAGGACATCGAATACTGACCCCCTAGAGGCAGGACTTTGAATACTGACCCCCTAGAGGCAGGACTTTAAATACTGAACCCCTAGATGTAGGACTGAATACTGACACCCTAGAGGCAGAACTTCATATACTGACACCCTAGAGACAGGACTTTGAATACTGACCCCCTAGAGGCAGAACTTTGAATACTGACACCCTAGAGACAGGACTTTGAATATTGACCCCCTAGAGGCAGGACTTTGAATACTGTCCCCCTAGAGGCAGGACTTTGAATACTGATCCCCTAGAGAAAGGGATTCGAATACTGATGCCCCTAGAGGCAGGATTTTGAATACTGACCCTAGAGAAAGGACTTTGAATACTGATGCCCCTAGAGGCAAGACTTTGAATACTGACCCCCTAGAGGCAGGACTTTGAATAACGACACCCTAGAGTCAGGACTTTGAATACTGAGGTCCCTAGAGGCAGTACTTTGAATACTAACCCCCTAGCGGCATGACTTTGAATACTGATGCCACTAGAGGCAGGACTTTGAATACTGATGCCCCTAGAGGCAGGACTTTGAATACCGACTCCCTAGAGGCAGGACTTTGAATACTGACCCCCTAGATGCAGGACTTAGAGTACTGACACCCTAGAGACAGGACTTTGAATCCTGACCCCCCTAGAGGCAGGCCTTCGAATACTGACCCCTAGAGGCAGGACTTTGAATACTGAACCCCTAGGGGCAGGACTTTGAATACTGAACCCCTAGAGGCAAGACTGAATGCTGAACCTCTAGAGGCAGGACTTTGAATACATGAAGGGTAATGGTAGGCAGAGTTCACAGGAATATTGCACTCGATGTCTAGTTACTAGTAGTCCTAATAAACACAGGTTAGTCTGAAATGTAAAAAATGGCCACCAGAGATAAAAATAGATCTAAAATAACATGGTATAAAACAAAAGTTCAGACATGGCCTGCAGCGTCCATCATTGTTTGCATAGAGTTATAAACTACCTCCCATCTCCTCCACACACACACACACGACACACACACACACGACACACACACACACACACACGACACACACACACACACACACACAACTTCCGAGAGATAGTCGGAACAAAACGATCACTTCCATATTGACAAACATCCACTCCCAAAGAGACTGTAATCTGCCTACAGAAAGATCAATCTCACCTTGACAAACTGACTCCCAGAGTGATTCGACTGTGATTAGCCACAGGATGGTCATTCTGACCTTGACAAACTGACTCCCAGAGAGATTCGACTATGATTAGCCACAGGATGGTCATTCTGACCTTGACAAACCTACTCCAAGAAAGATTCGACTGTGATTAGCCAAAGGATGGCCATTCTGACCTTGACAAACTGACTCCCGGAGAGATTCGACTGTGATTAGCCACAGGATGGTCATTCTGTCCTTGACAAACATGACTCAGAGAGAGACAGTGTAATTAGCTATAGGTTTAAGTTCTTGATAATCACTGACTCCCAGAGAGACTGTGGGCTGTGACTGTGTGATTTGCTACAGCAAGATCAGTCTCATCTTGAAAAATATTGACTCCTAGAGACTGGGATTGGCTACAGGAAGAGCAATCTCATCTTAACAAACACTGACCCCAGAGAGACTGTGATTGGCTACATAAATACCAGTCTCATCTTGACACCCATTGACTCCCAGAGACTTTGTGATTGACTGCAGGAAGCTCAGTCTCATATTGACAATCATTGAGTTCAAGAGAGATTGCGTTATACGCTATAGGAAGAGCATTCACATCTTGACAAACAGTGATACCCAGAGAGACTGAGATTGGCGACAGGACTATCAGTCTGATCTTGACAAGCCTTGACTTTCAGAGGGACTGCTATATAAGCTACACGAAGAGCATTCTCATCTTGACAAACATTGACTCCCAGATAGACTGACTGGCTACAGGAAGGTCATTCTCATCTTGACAAACATTGACTCCCAGATAGACTGACTGGCTACAGGAAGGTCATTCTCATCTTGACAAACATTGACTCCCAGATAGACTGACTGGCTACAGGAAGGTCATTCTCATCTTGATAAACATTGACTCCCAGATAGACTGACTGGCTACAGGAAGGTCATTCTCATCTTGACAAACATTGACTCCCAGATAGACTGACTGGCTACAGGAAGGTCATTCTCATCTTGACAAACATTGACTCCCAGATAGACTGACTGGCTACAGAAAGGTCATTCTCATCTTGACAAACATTGACTCCCAGATAGACTGACTGGCTACAGGAAGGTCATTCTCATCTTGACAAACATTGACTCCCAGATAGACTGACTGGCTACAGGAAGGTCATTCTCATCTTGACAAACATTGACTCCCAGATAGACTGACTGGCTACAGAAAGGTCATTCTCATCTTGACAAACATTGACTCCCAGATAGACTGACTGGCTACAGGAAGGTCATTCTCATCTTGACAAACATTGACTCCCAGATAGACTGACTGGCTACAGGAAGGTCATTCTCATCTTGACAAACATTGACTCCCAGATAGACTGACTGGCTACATGAAGGTCATTCTCATCTTGACAAACATTGACTCCCAGATAGACTGACTGGCTACAGGAAGGTCATTCTCATCTTGACAAACATTGACTCCCAGATAGACTGACTGGCTACAGGAAGGTCATTCTCATCTTGACAAACACTGATGACTCATAGGGAGGCTGCGATTGGCTACAATAAGATCAGTCTCATCTTGCTAACAAGAGAGACTGTGATTGTTAAAGGGAGATCAGTCGCACCTTGACAAACATCTTTACAAACATGGACGCCCAGAGAGACTGAGATTGGCAGAATGAATATCAGTCAGATATTGACGATATGAGTGCAGGAGATATTTAAAACCTTGACTCTCAGATCGACAGGAAGATCAGTCTCGTCTTGGTAAACATTAAAGACTGCCATTTTATTGGCTACAGCAAATCAATCTGTTCTTGACATTGACTTCCATAGAGACTGTGATTGGCTACAAAGAGATCTTGATCTTGACAATGAACATGAATATCAGTCTGATCTTAACAAACATGAACGTACAGAGAGACTGAGATTGGCTAAAGGAATACCAGTCTGCTATTGACCGGCATTGACTCCCAGAGAGACTGCATGATTGCAAACGGGAAGAGCAGTGTGTCCTTGACAAAAACTGACTCTAAGAGAATGTGTGACTGACTACAAGAAGATTAGTCGCATCTTGACAAGCATTGACTACCAGAGAGACTATGCGATTAGCTACAGGAATATCATACTCATCTTGACAAAAAATTATACCAGTGCGATTGTGTGATTGACTACAGGAGTATTAGTCTCATCCTGACAAACTTAACTCCCAAACAGACTGCGATTGACTACAGGAAGATTAGTCTCATCCTGACAAACTTGACTCCCAGATAGACTGTGATTGACTACATGAAGATAAGTCTCATCCTGACATACTTGACTCCCAGATAGACTGTGATTGGCTACAGGAATATTAGTCTCATCCTGACAAACTTGACTCCCAGATAGACTGATTGATTACAGGAAGATTAGTCTCATCCTGACATACTTGACTCCCAGATATACTGTGATTGGCTACAGGAAGATTAGTCTCATCCTGACAAACTTGACTCCCAGCTAGACTGTGATTGATTACAGAAAGATTAGTCTCATCCTGACAAACATTGACTCACAGAGAGACTGTGTGATTGGCTACATATCATTTTGGCTAGAATCCGTCTCATCATCACAAACATTGACTGCCAGGGAGACTGATTGGTTACAAGAAGGTCGATCTCATACTGATAAATATTGACTCGAGAGAGACTGGTTAACTACACAAATATCGGTCTCATATTGATAAACATCGACTCCCATAGAACTGCCTTACTGGTGAAAGGACGACTAATAACCTTAAAAAAAATATTGGCACTCAGACAGACTGCGTGAAGCCGTGACTGACTTGAGAAAGATCAGTCTCATCTTGACATCAGAGGAGATGCAAATCGCTGGATTAAGGCATTTCTGAGAAACCGTAGTGGTTGATGGTCCAATCTTAGGGGCAAGGCAACCGTAGAATCGGGTGTTCCCCAGGGTTTCATTCTATTTCTGTTATATATAAACGACCTACCGGCAGCTGTTAGTTCCAAGGTACGACTATGTACAGATGACTGTGTGATTTACAGAGAAGTTAGATCACCCTCGGACGCTACACTTTTGCAGAAAGACCTGGACAGCCTAGCCCACTTTTAACAGAGATGGAAGATGTCCTTCAACATTGCCACATCATGCACATTAAAAGATCAAGAAAACTATCAACACTACTAACACACTTCATAATCAAAGACTATCAACAGTAAACCAAGCTACATATTTAGTGGTGGAATTCACATCAGACTTATCATGGTCCCCACATGTCAACAAAGTCACAAACAAAGCTAGCCAAAGCCTTGGATTCCTAAAGCGAAATCTACACTCCTCAAGACCCGAAATTAAACAAGCAGCCTACTGAACTATAGTCCGACCAATCCTCGAATACAGTTCCTCTGTATGGGATCCGTCTCATATCAAGGATATAAAAAACTTGAAGGGAACAACGGAGAGCAGCTAGATTTGTGTGCAACAACTACTAGTATTTCAAGGCTCCAGGCACAGTTACCAATCTACTATCAAACTTGAAGTGGGACTCTCTTGAACACAGAAGACTAACCAGTCGCCTTTCTCTTTTCTACAAAATAGTTAACAACCAGGTCGACATCCTCTCTTCTCAGTACTTAACGCCATATACCCGTCAAACCAGACACAATCATCATCTAGCCTATCAAAAACCCATCACCACAGTTGACTATTTCAAATATTCATACTTACCTCACACAATTAAAACTTGGAATTCCCTGCCATCACATGTAGTCAGTGCTGAATCGATCCTTGGATTTAAGTACATACTATCCTCTTTTATGTTTTAACATACACAGCTAATATTCTTGTCTTCACAGCGTCTTGTACATTTATATAGGCATATTTATAGGCATATTTTATTCGCACTTGTTTTTATCACATTGAAGAGGGAAATTAAATAGAAGAGAGAAAACTAAGGTAGTTTCAGATAACGTATAGATCTATACCTGTTATACATATATCTCTCCACATGTTTCATCATTTAAAAATATGTCTCAAAGAAATAAACTGTACAATTGTTCCTGTTGCTTTGTTAACAGTTACTTCCCTTGTTCGAACGCCGTCATTTACTATAACCTTCGAAAAGCGAAAGTAAAAATATGGTGTTTTACGTCATTTTCAACACATGTAAGGTTATATATGGCGGTCGATTTTTTGTGGTGGAGGCAGACCACCCAACAACGTAAATACATGAATACTGTATAGACTACGTAGTTTTCCAAAGCGTTAGGTTCCCATTTTGTTTTAGTTATAATGTGTTTTGTTTCAAGTCAAGTTAAAGTCGCTGAGCAGGAAATTTGTGACAGCAACTGTACACCGTTTCTAAACCTACAGGGAGATAAGGTATATATATATAACTTACATATTTTAAGAATTCAAACTCTATAGACAATATAGTTGCCAACTCATAATTCATTTTACTCATATTCAATCACGGCTAGGACCTGCATGTAATAACAAATAGATTGGACACAACGAAAATTATCTAAATTTTACGTGGCACAGTGCGAAAATTTCATAAAATATTTCCCAACTTTAAACACACATATCATGAAGTTTTATATATACAAGTTCCATTTATGCCAAATCCAATCACAAATTTAATTTTTTTCTTTCCAATGATAGTAATTTGCTTTCTCTTTCCTTTAGAGCAAAAAATGAGTTTGACGGAAACGTTTACTGTGTCAAAACCTTGATTTTTTAAGAGAAAAACAAAATTGATAATATTTTTAACTTTAAACATCTTTTTATAAAAATAAACATAAGGCCAAATAAAAAAAATGCCTGTGTTTCCGATGGCCCGACCGACCCTAAGGGGCCTACCCTAAAACTTTTTATGCAAAAATTAAAAAAAAAAAGAGTTCTGAACAATGAATTATCACATAGCTTACATCATGGAAGTGAAACATAACACCATTCTATATTTTCTGTAATCCAATGGGCACTGGTGGTATATGCAAATTATTACCAAATTACACAGCAAAAATGGAAAATATGTAGTTAAGCCATATGATTTGCCTGGAATATCATGTGAGACATTCAGAGTTTAACGTTTTTCTTTCACGTAAAGTTTTCTTTCAGGTAAACAATGCGATGCTAATTAACTATTAAACTATTTAGTAAAATGCATGTTAAACAAAGGTCTTCTGGTTTAAAGTGTCCTATTATTGTAAGAGGTATGAGTAGGTCCATGGATTTATTTGTACATATGTGTATATAAATCCATGGTAGGTCTTATATCGAGGTAAACTGATGACAACATCACAGAGAAACTTTCACTCCTCTGGCCATTTTTTTCCTTTCGCAACCAATTTCGCCAAATCAAAAAAGTTGGAGCCAAATTGGAGACATTGGAGCCAAAATTGGCTCAAAGATAGCAAATAATATTTTCGAAAATTATTTTTATGTATTTTAAAAATAAAGTATGGCCCATGAATAAAGCAGTTAGTAATAATTATAATCATAAAATTATATTTAAAAAAATATTTTACTCATATTTTTACATAGAAATAAAATGTATTAATCTGGAAATGTTTCAGTTTCGAAATAAATACTGTACATGTATACAAGTACAAAATCTTATCTAGAATTATACTTTGGCAGAGTAATTAGGCAATTATACAGGGGGAAATTAAGGGGTACGACGAGATTGGAAAGTAATACACAACATTCATGACTGACCTTGGATATTTCTTTCGCCAATCACATTTGCCAAAGTTATTTTTTATCGCCACTTTTATTATTTTGTCTCATTTGGCTCCATTTGCGAATCCCAGAGGAGGCCCTAAACTTGCATGGGGCTTATGAGATAAATAGAATCTGGCAATATCTTGCTCAAAAAAGAAAAGAAAAGGAAAATGCCTACCAACCTACACTATTTTTTTAAGAGCATGCAATAGGAAACAAACATATTTTTTTATGGCCTAAATTATTATAATCCCATTTTGCTATTCACTATGAATCTTTTGAATGTATTTTCATAAAATCAGTAAATAATTGAGAGAGAAGATAGAAGGAAAAGTTAAGGTGCCACATTATATTTTGGTTACTTCATTGGTTAAGATAGCTATCGCAGCAGTTAATTTATTAATATGTCTGTGATCACGATTATTTTAACAAATAATTTGGTAATTTCTGCTCTTTTCCATATGTTTACAATTTAAAAAATAAATTTGCTCCATAATTCATGAAAGATTCCACCCATTGTCTTCCAACTTTATATCTAGATTGTCCTTGCTGAAATAAGCACATGGCAGGCGGCACAAGTCCGACAAGTGCTCCGTTGAACACCCTTCCTGTTTTCAGTAAATTTTAGATTTAAAAGACTGCATTGGTTTAATAAACATATGTACATTACAGATCGGAATCGGGTAATTTTATAGAGAACTATATTTATTTTTTCTTAATAGGTATGGTGATAATCTCTCGAAAAATGAGCGACAACTTTCCTGTAGATGCTATCCAACATTTTCTTCACCAGGAATCAGAAGACAGAGTTATTTCTGTAAAAGGGTTCACTTTGGCCAAGTGTGCAGCCATCAATGTTGGCATTGATCCTGACACTGTTGAAGATGGCATTAAAGCCTTACTGGAGAGCCACAAACATGATTTTATGTCAATAGCCAGCTTGCTTGATGACAATGCACCCATTGAAGGTGAAGAATTAGTCGAAGAAACAAGTGAAGCATTTAAAGACCGATGTGAAGCATATTACGCCAGACTGATTAAAGCTTGCGACCATAGTTACAACTACCTTAAATATTTGAAGATGTACATCTACGCTTTGTCCACCTTTCTAAGGAGACCCATCTACATTTTGACTGAGAATGAGGTGGGCAGTCTTTCATGGCTGTTTTTCCCAAGTCTTTTCATTTATGAGCAGGAGACGTCTCTCAGAGATATTCCGAAATATTTGACGGTGTTCATGTCGACAGGGCAACGAAAACTTTTCTACAAGATAGTGTCTACCAATATAGACGCACTTCCTCCAAGAGCATTTGGCCTTCTGAGCATTTTTGAAAGGGCTTTAAAGGGTATGTGCAAGCTTGTATTTTATTTCGTTGAATTCACTTACTGTATGCTTGGTTTTGTCAGTTCAACGACATTCAGATTTCAGTTCCAAAGGTAAAAGGCCAGGTGAGTTCATGCGATTTTCTGTTGTCGTCTGTTAGCTAATTCTTGTCAGCATGATAACTTTTAACAGCTTTGGATTTTGACCAGTTGGATTTTTAATCTAATTGGATTTTATATTAGCAACAACAGCTAGATCATATGGCGACTTTCAGCTTCCATTGGTGGAGGAAGACCCCAGGTGCCTCTCCAGGAAATTTTCATGCCTGGGAAAGCACCTGATTAGAACCACCAACGTTCTGCAAGTTAGCTGAATAGCTTCCTCACATAAAGATTCCTGCATCCATGAGAGCTCGAACCTACATCGATGAGGGGCAAGTGTTTCCAAGTTGGAGACTAACCACTCGGCCATGGACAATTAGATTTTGCAAGAGTTTGCATGTATAAACTCGTTATTGTCCTTTCAAATTTCATTGTTTTAACATAATACTTTAACTATATTAAAAAAAGTCATGTACATTGGATTTCACATTATATTATTAAAGGGTCACTGTCCGTAACTTTTAGCTTATAAAACACCCAATAATTATGTTCGCAAACATTATACACTAAACATTATTCAATATTTACTAATTAAAAGCAAGATTGTTTAACGGAATTCAATCACGGTACAAAAAAAAGCAAATCCACTTCGTGGGTTTGAACTTGAAGCCCAAACTTGCAGTAAAAATAAGTGTGCGTTAGCGTAAAGTTGTTGGAACTCACTCCCGACTGAGCTTAGCGGGCTATACATATTACGCAATACATACTATGGTGAAAACCTAGTGCGCTATGGAAGTCACGTGAACGCATAAAAGGTAAATATTGTGGGTCCCACTTTATTTACATTTAATAATTAAAACTTCTTTTTTTTCAAACTCACGAATGTATTCCTACATACTTCTTAGGGTCTTTCCTCATGTTTTCATGTATACATTTCAATGAATACAAGTCAGACAGTTATTTGGTTATGCTCAATATCTGCTTACTTACGGACAGTGTCCCTTTAAGTGGTTTGTTTCAATAAGGCCCCTTGTGGTAAGGCCCCTTGTGGGCAAAGAATAGGGCCACTGCAGATCCCGTTAGGGAGGAGTAGGCAAAGGGGTAGAAGTTGAAACCCTCACTTTCCCCTTCCCACACCCACCAAATTCATGTTCTTTTTTAATATCATGTTTTGTTCATGCTCATGAAAGGTCTTCATCATGACCCCTGCATTTCAGGTGCCATCTCGCTCAAATCACCAGAGCAGTGGCAGAAAAACAATAAACATGGCTCCAGCATAAATGGAGTGTCTACAATATAATTTTGAGCAAATCTGCAGTTCTACAGGTGAGAAGGTTCTAGGCTCATTCTCCATATCTTATCTCGATGTAAATGGAGGATGAGTCTGGCATGTTCATTCCTGTTAGGCGTCATATAACCTTTCATGTGTTGGTGCGCCTTAAAACTCAATTCAATTCATTTGTTTGAATAAGATCTTGAATGTGTTTGATAACTACCAAAATTGACTCCTTCGTTACAGATTTATTGCCCTTGATTATTTTTCAGCTGAAGCAAACTTTAAATACATGTAAGCAATACTCGATGAATGTTCCCGGACATTCTCTAAATAGTCATCTTCAAAAAGGGCTTTAATTTCGCAATAACTTCCTGTAAATGTCTGTGCTGTAAATGTCTGCTTTTGTCTTGCCATTATCATGTCAACTAAATCTGCTTGCATATAATTATATTTTATTGTTTGATAACGTTTTTTATGCCTCCACCACTGAATGGTCCGGGGACATATAGTATTAACGTCCGTCCGTGTGTCTCTGTCTGTTCATCCTAAAAATGTGTGTCTATCTCCTCCCGTTCAACCAATTGATTCGAACGTTTACATGATGCTTACCTATGATGTTAAGATGTGCATATCGATTCGGAGTCAAAATTGACCCTGTATTACCGGAGTTATGGCCCTTTATCTTCCAATTTGCATTAAAATATCTTATGTGTCTATCTCCTCCTACAGTTTCAAACCAATTGTTTCGAAACATTACATGTGCTTACCTATGATGTCAGAATGTTCGAATCCCACTGGGAGCTCGACTTGCAAGTGAGGAAGTGTCGATTCTTAAGGATGGCGGGAGGTGTACAGTACTGGTTATACCCAGGTAAAGTGGGTGGTCTGCCTCCACCACAAAAAATCGACCGTCATATATAACCTTACATGTGTTGAAAATGACGTTAACACCATACAAACAAACAAAATGTACACATATCAATACAGCATCAAAATCTACCTTGTATTAATGCAAACTTGTTTTTTTCTTCAAATTTGATGTCTGCTGATTGTTTTCAGTGGGAGCATTCGTGTCCCATGGACACATTTATTGTTGTTGTTTTTTCTGTCTAAATAACGTTATAGCGTTATTGACTATGTACTGTTCCAATTTTGATATATGTTGTAAACTAAATTGTGTATAACTAACCAGTAGAGCCTCCCTCCTCATGCTCATCACAAAACACCACCATGGGCTGCTGTTGTAGTTGATTTTGTTCACTTATAATATTGTACTAATCTTTATCTCTCAGAACCATCTTGCTTGGGAAGTAAGGATCTCTGAGAATACATCTTGATAGTATATATATAGTTTCAAATTTTGCTACAAAATCCGTATTCTACAATAATTACTTCATTCCGGTTAGTACAGAGAACAGTTTACACAAGTGAACATGTAGATTGTTTGTTTGTATGTGAAGTTATGTGTGTACATTTTTTTCTATTCATGTATTTCAGTTGGAGAGTGTGAATATCTACATAAACAAACAGTTTTGACATGTCTAGAGAGTGCCATTATAACCCGGAACACAATCATAACTGAAGTTGTCACATCATGTCGCGTTAGTGGAGGCGAAATCGAGTATAGGAGACGCAAAGTAAATTTAGCTATTATCGGGAGTTCGTCGGCAGGAGCTGTTGGAGGTGTTCTAGGTATTGTCGGCTTAGCTCTGAGTCCTGTCACCTTTGGCGCTTCCCTCGGTCTGTCTATAGCTGGCGCAGCAATTGGCATATCGGCAGGTGTAGCAGGCGGTAGTGCGAGGGCAGTTGAAGCAGTGAAACAAAATATGGACGTAAACGAAGTAAAGGCCAAATTAGAAAGACTCTCTGCTGCTGAAAAGGATGTATCAGCAAATTTAGAAGAGCTTGAAAAACTGTTTTGCAGCTCATTAACCACTGGAGCAGACATGGCCACAGATGGACCGGGAATAAGTTTAAAAGGTTTTTTAGCAATTGGAAGTGCGTTAAGAGTTGCCAAAAGTGGTGCAGCTGTTATGATGGCAGCTGTACGGGTTTCAGCATCAGCAGCAGCAGCAGCTGCAGCTGTGTTAGGACCCTTGTCACTGGCAATTGACATAGGATTTCTAGTGGAAGCTGCATACAATAAATCAAAGGGGGATAAAACAGCAGCAGGGGATCAATTGATAAACATGGCACTTCTTATTGATATGAAAAACAAAATCTTCAACAGTGCTTTGAGAGGTCATTGTTTGGATGACGGAAGAGTTATAACTATAATAGATGAAGTGAGGGAAGACAACATGATCTGTCATGAGACATATACTTTATAGAGAAGTATTACTGGTAGTGTCATATTTTTGACTTTAATTAAACGCAGTACCCCTGTAATTCAGGCATGAAACTGCGCAAACCAGTATTTGAATTGGTTCACAGGAAATTGCCTCGTTTGATTATTACTTTCTGTTATTTCAATTATGTATGAAGGACTGTTATGGGAACTTTTATTGGTGTTTTTCTGGGGTAAAGCAGATGATGATATCGCGTACATTTATGTACAACTTATATTTACATCTAAAATTGCCCCCCAATATCATACATTCATGGCAAAAAATGTCCACATTACTTACCTTTTATACATCTAGATTGAATTTTTAATTGTCTCAACAGTGCTTGCTTAAATGCATAAATGCATAAACAAAGTGCACTTTTCAGTTGATGACTACATATAGACCAAATTTTTCGGCATACATCTGTTTTCTCACTCATCTGAGGCTCCATACCATTAAGAATTTTTCTGTCAACTTTACGAGTCATGTGACTCATACGTCCTGTAAGGGTTGTATAACTGTCACGGTATTCGGTACTGTATAATGTATACTAAAACGTACATGTTTTTCTGTAACTACTTTTAGCTTCGCCTTGCAAGCGGAAGGTATCCCGGCCGGGTAATACCAGAGACCTTATAGTAAACAGTACTAGTACATTGTAACTCCCTTTCTTAGCACTCGGCATATAAAAGGTACATGTAGTGTTGTGACTGGTCGGCCTGGTGTCAGTATAATGTGACTGGGTGGAGTATCATGTCATGTGTCTACGGCGTGGTATTCCAGTGTGGCAGCACTATAAAGCTGAGCATAGACTGGACACCGTCGTAATACTAGTATGACTGAAAGCTTGTTAAAAGCGACGCTAAACCCTACATACAGCTGGATGAATGAATCTAACAACATATATACTTTTTTTCCTGTTTATTAGTAATTTTGTTCACTGTCACTTTTGTAGTTCTTGAAATTATGAGTGAAGTAATAAGGTGATTCGAAGATTTGGCATGTTTTAATCTATTTCACACATTATGTATTACCAGTATAAGAAATATGTTTTAAAACAAATGGGTCAGTCCTAGAATAATAATAATTGTGAGCTAAGACTATTGAACATTTAAAAAGGCACGTAAACTCCACATTACGCCTGAAGTTGACGAAGCTAAAAATGAAGTGTTATGAGTCCAGAAACATTTTGTAGCAAATTGTGTTTTTATGCCCCCACCATTCGAAGACTGATGGAATGGCATATATAGTGTCACCCCTGTCTGTGCCAAAAATGTTGTCTGAACTCTAACTTGGATAATTGTTATCCAATCTTCTCCAAACTTGGTCAAATTGTATAAAACTATATGGGCACAATGTCTGGGCCAAGTTTAATAATCGATCCTGTCGCCTCTGTAATTCCAGAGTTCATCTCATTAAAATCAAATCCTAATTTATACGCTTTGATACTCTCCGCTATAGGATCTGACAACACTGCCTTGGAGGTCATGTCAGATCGATCTTTTATCTAATCAATATTCATGAGAAGATCAACTAAATTCAACCAAAATGAAATAGCGTGTTTCATAATTATGCACTTCAGATGATTTTCGAGTGAACTGAACAAACGAAAATCCACATAAAACACATATATCCGAAAAAAGATAAGTCGCCGTGGATTGCACGATAAATTCAAAGAATTGCACTAAATGGCATGTTTTACAGCAAGAATACGAAGAAAATCATGGGCGCGGTCATGTTTTTTGAAAACATTCGGAACAGTATATTTGTATTTGAAAAATATATATTCTACCCAGATTATTGCAACATTAGGTTTTCTATATACACTACTCAACTTTTATAATCGGTCACTTTTCAAATAATTATATATTTTTCAATAATTCATATTTTTATTTCAAATTTTAACTGGCGTCGTTTAACAATTATCGCTAGCGATTTATAAAACTTTATCTGCCTTGATTGGACTAAAACCTTATTGATAAACTTATTAAAAATTATATATATATATATTATATAGACAAAAATATTGGTATGTGTTTCGGTGATTTCCAGTTTTTAGCATTCGTGTTATTTTCAAGAAACCTGGGTGACCGATTATAAAAGTTGAGTAGTGTAGAGTCCGGTTGCCAAGTGCAGATTGTTGGCCTAACCCAAAAAAACAGTCCGCACAAAATGTTTTTCCATAACAATGTTCTACAATATGTCCTTACTCAAAAACTTAACGACGCCACATTGGCACCTTTGGGGAATTTGAAATATTCAAGATGGTGACCAAGATGGCCGCCGAATCAAAATCACCGTATCTTATGCAGTATAAGAGACAGAAACATGCTTTTTCTGTCGACATATTGGTTTTTGTGGTCAAGGAAACCATATTTGATGTTAAAAAGGTATTTTGGGCAATTTGAAAAATTCAAGATGGCGGACAAGATGGCTGCCTAACATAAAATCGCCATATCTTCTGTATTATATGAGCAAGAAACATGCTTTTTGTGTCGACATATAGGTTTTTGTGGTCAAGGAAACCATATATAATGTTTAAAAGGTATTTTGGGCAATTTGAAAAATTCAAGATGGCAGACAAGGTGGCTGCCGAAACATAAAATTGCCATATCTTTTGTATTATATGAGCAAGAAACATGCTTTTTGTGTCGACATATAGGTTTTTGCGGTCAAGGAAACCGTACTTGATGTTAAAAAAGGTCTAGCGGTCTTATTGTTTACCATTGCAATTGTTACCCACATAAAAGAGCGAAATTATTCTAAAAATGAATTTTTGTTATTGATAGCAACATTAACACCAAAACAATGGAATGACTTTTATTCATAATACAAATAAAATGTGTTGCTGGTCATGGAAAGTCCTTATTTACTGCAGTAAGTAAAACCCAGCATGAGCTTCAGTGTTCAGTCACTTGTCTGTGCAGATGTACGCCAAAACGGTCTCACGAATGATTCTCCAACAATAACATGGTTAGCTGTTTATTCATCATTTTCATTATTGGTATCACTATTTGCCTCTTCATCGCTAAAGCTAAATTATGCAGCCTCTTTTGTCCATCAATTTTGACAGTTACTTGTCAGGTAGCAGTTGCAAAATATTGTGCATGCTAGCTGAGCTGCATAACATACACACCTTGCTGGTCAGACGCACATCCGCAATACATCATCTGAAGCACACATGCCAGTGCAGGCCGTTTATCTGCAGGGATTGTCACAGGTGTAAGTCAGGTGGATCTGCGTCCATTGCACTTTTCCATTTTCGGAGAAGGACTCTGAGATTGGTGGTACAGATTGTAGCTTAGCAGTCTTACTGGCTTTCTTGCTTTTAGTCTTAGCCAACCAAACATCATATCTGATATCAGATATGCTGCCATTTCATTTCCCCCCAAAGCATGCGACAACATAACAGGTAGCTTCTGCAATAACGTCCTGTATATCAGCACTTATGTCACCAAGTTTCTCCAGTTTGTGACCCTTCTGCAGCTTCTTGACAACTGTTGCCTTACGTAGGCCGCTTATAAGTTTAGCTACAGTATCACAGCCAGACAGAGCATGTGCAGCTAATAGCTGAGGTACAATCGCTGAATGTTTCTTACGTGTCGCTGCTATGTCTATTACTGTTCGTTTGGCACTAGTTTCTTTCCTCAAAAGATAGTAGGTCAAGTCTTTGAGCAAATAGTAGCTGAGGAATGATAACATCAGCTTCCTCGTGACTTCTCATTCTATTAATAGCAACTCCCAAATAAATATCTCGGGGGGGGGGGGGGGGGGGGGGGGGGGGGGGGGGGGGGAGGGGGTGGAACCGCTGAGGAATCTGTGATCATCAACTTGTGATTGAAGCCTTTCTCACTTGCAGGGATGTTCATGACTTTGTCTTTGAGCTGCTCACAAATCATGTCAATCAGCTGAACCTTGATTTCTGTATTGGTCAGGACCATCTGCAGCGCTGGTAACGGTGTACTTAGCTTTAGTTTATGCCCAGTGCGAGGCTCATTCGGGGCTCTTTCTTGTGCCACTCTTGATGCTATACTCAGCATAGTATCGGTCAAATATCAGATACACATCTCACGTATTGAGTCGTTGTGACACATAACGTCAGTAACTGGGGGCAAAATCCTGCAGTCGCATTGGAAGGCCAATAGATGCACCAGAAAATTTCACAACCATCATCTGGCTTCAATGAAGCTCGTGCTGATTGAACAATTTGAAGTTTCTTCTTCAGCATGGATTTTGAAATTGCTATCCTCATGTTGCCATTATCATCAAACATTGATGTTTAGAGAGGAGCAAGCACATGGCTGAACACGTCTTTCAAGTCAATGTATCGAGTCAATGTGTCGAGTTGACACCAATTGCATTACCCGTGAGTAGATCAAATGTGTGTCATAGAATGTGACAGATCCACACTTTACACCTATTCTGCTGATTGCCATAAAGACCACATTGTTGGACAAAGGTCCGTTGAAACCTTCAGGCCAGGATCTTTCATATGCAGACATTTATGTTCTTCCAAAGTTGACAGCATCATCGACATTAACTGAATCTGTGCTTATTCTGCGGGAGACAATATGAAGGATACCGTCAGAGTGCTCTTCTGGGCTCAGAGGGTCAATACAGGTGTCAAGCTTCTCGAGGATATTCTTTCTGTCAACTGCATCTGATTCAATCCTATATCTGCCTCCTCCTTGTGTGTAGTGAGGTAAAGTGACTCACTAATATCTCTCATACCATGTCAAGTTGATCCGAGCAAAATTTCAGGTTGGCCGGAAAATTCAAGATGGCCGCTACGGCCAAAAATAGATTTAAAAAAAACACGAGTTTGTAGTGACTACTTCTTGAAAACTGTAAGTGATATTGATATGGGACTTTTTCTAAAATGATCAGCATGACATGACGTTCTGATTCAACATTAAACATGGCTGCCAGGCCGTCTTTGTTTACATAGAGTTAAAAGGTAAAAACGTGTAGTGACTACTCCTCTGAAACTACGGATTTTCATGAACTTCACAGGAATATTGCTCTTGATGTCTAGTTGATCCTACCAAAATTTCAACTTGACTGAAATTTCAACTTGACCGAAATTTCAACTTGACCGAGAGGGCTGGCATGGCGCAGTCAGTAGCGCTGCGGATTCATAACCAGAGGCCCGGTCGGTGTGTTCTTGGACAAGACACTTTCCCTTAGCCTCATCCGTCGGATTGGGGACGTAAACCTGGCGGTCTCGTGTATCGGTCTATCCTCCGAGCACGTTAAAGAACCATACGAATCTATTCAATAATAAGAGTAGGGCACGGTTCCCGGATTCCTATGTATCCTTCCCCTCTCTCTGGGGCGGCTCTAAATAGTCTATACTGTGTTGATGAGCCGTTAAACAACATTCATTTCAATTCAACTAGACCGTAAATTCAAAATTTTAATGCCCCACCACGAAAGTGGTGCGGGCATATAATGTTACCCTTGTCCGTCTAGACGTACGGACGTACGTCCGATTTTTACATTCAATTTTTTTTTAAGTCAGTTTCTCCGATACTAAAAGCCATACAGTTTCCAAACATCATACACACTTTAATACATCTGTATGACTGACAGCACTATGTTCCTACCCAAATCAGGTAAATGACCTTGACATACTTTTTACACTTTGTTAATTTACAATAAAGTGTTACATTTAAGTTTTTATGGGATGGCGAGTTGTCCGTCGTCCGTCGGTCGTCCATTAACGTTTGCCTTGTGAACACTCTAGGGTCTTTATTATTAATCGAATCTTTACGAAACTTTGCCAGTGTCTTTATATCAATAAAAGCAAGTTCGAAAACCAGCCAGATCGGATTAATTTCAACGGAGTTATGGCCCTTGTTTTGCTGAAAAATGCCATATTAAGCATTGTGAACACTCTAGCACCTTCATTTATTATTTGATCTTTACCAAACTTGCAAAGATTGTTAATATCAATGAAATCTCGGATAAGATCGAAAACCAGCCAAATCGGAACAGTAACACCGGAGTTATGGCCCTTGTTTTTTCTGAAAAATGCCTTTGTCTGCCTTGTGAACACTCTAGCACCTTCATTTATTATTTGATCTTCACAGATTGTTAATATCAATGAAAGCTCAGACAAGTTCGAAAACTAGCTAGATCGGACCAGTAACAGCGGAGTTATGGCCCTTGATTTAGTTAAAAATGCTATATTTTGCCTAGTTAAGACGATAGGGCCTTCATTTTTCATCCGAAATTTACAAAACTTTACCAGATTATTAATATCAATGAAAGCTCGGACAAACTCGAAAACCAGCCAGATCGGACAGGTAACAGTGGAGTTATGGCCCTTGATTTTGTTAAAAACGTTTTATTTTGCCTCGTTAATTCGATAGGGACTTCATCTTTCATCCGATCTTTACGAAACTTTACCAGATTGTTTAGATTAATAAAAGCTCAGACGTGTTCGGAAGCCAGCCAGATCGGATCAGTAACAGCGGAGTTATGGCCCTTGATTTAGTTAAAAGTGCTATATTTTGCCTCGTTAAGTTGATAGGGCCTTTATTTTTAATGCGATCTTTATGAAACTTTACCAGATTGTTTATATCAATGATAGCTCAGACAAGTTTGAAAACCAGCCAGATCGGACCAGTAACAGTGGAGTTATGGCCCTTGATTTAGTTAAAAATGCTATATTTTGCCTAGTTAAGACGATAGGGCCTTCATTTTTCATCCGAACTTTACAAAACTTTACCAGATTATTAATATCAATGAAAGCTCGGACAAATCGAAAACCAGCCAGATCGGACAAGTAACAGTGGAGTAATGACCCTTGATTTAGTTAAAAACGCTATATTTTGCCTCGTTAATTCGATAGGGCCTTCATCTTTCATCCGATCTTTACGAAACTTTACCAGATTGTTTAGATCAATAAAAGCTCAGACGTATTCGGAAGCCAGCCAGATCGGACCAGTAACAGCGGAGTTATGGCCCTTGATTTAGTTAAAAATCCTATATTTTGCCTCGATAAGACGATAGGGCCTTCATCTTTCATCCGATCTTTACGAAATTTTACCAGATTGTTAATATCAATGAAAGCTCGGATAAGTTTTAAAACCATCCAGATTGGACCATTTACATCGGAGTCATGACCCTTGATTTTCTGAAATATGCTATATATTGGCCTCATTAAGACGAAAGGGCCTTCATTTGGCCGAATTTCATTGAAACGTTGCAGGGATGATCAGTACCAAGCCTAGTTGTACATAGTCACCGTGTTCCAGTTGAATGATTTTGGCGGAGTTATAGCCCTTTAAAGGTTTTAATACACAAACTTTGTTCTGACTATTTCTCCTGAACCCCTGGCCGGATTAAACGAAACTTTTTAGGGATGATCAATTCCATATCTAGTTGTGCAAATCATTGCCGTGTTCCGGTTGAATGATTTTTGGCAGAATTATGGCCCTTTAAAGGTTTTAATACACAAACTTTGTCGGATCTACTTCTCCTGAACCCCTCGCCAGATTTCAATGAAACTTTGCAGGGATGATCAGCACCCAGCCTAGTTGTGCATGTCATTGTCGCGTTCTGGTTTACAGATATTTGGCAGAGTTATGGCCCTTTAAAGGATTTTGATACTACACTTTTTTCCGGGCTAGTTCTCCTAAACCCCTGGCTGGATATAGACGAAACTCGACAAGGATGATCAGTATCTAGCCTAGTTGTGCATATCATCGCCATATTTTGGTTTAATTATTTTTCTTGCAGAGTTATGGCCCATTAAATGTTTTAATACACAAATGTTGTCCAGATTAGTCTCTTCTGAACTCTTTGCCAGATTTTAGTGAATCTTGGCGGGGATGATCAGCCTAGTTGCACCTGTCATTGCCATGTTCTGGTTGCATGAATTTTGGCAGAGTTATGAGCCCTTAAAGGTTTTAATACACTAACTTTGTCTAGACTAGGTCTCCTGAACCTCTGGCTGGATATCAACGAAACTTTGCAGGGATGATCAGTACCAAGCCTAGTTGCGAATGTCATCACCATGTTCCGGTTGAATGATTTTTGAAAGACTTGTGGCCCCTTATACACTTTATCTTGAGCCAGTAGAGCATCCACAGGCCCTCTTGGGCCTCTTGTTCATTTTTTTATTATTATATATTTTTTTTATTATTTTTTTCAAGTACAACTCGTCAACATTAGCTGGAAAATATCACGCCACTGAGAAGGTAGGAGCACTGAATACACACCTGAAACAACTATTTTTTTCACATTTTCATTTACCAATGAGAGCATATGTTTTTTTTTTTTTATCTCTACTGGCCAAGTTTGAAAACCAGCCAGATCAGACCAGTAACGGCGGAGTTACGGCTCTTGATTTAGTTAAAAATGCTATAGTTTGCTTCTTTAAGACGATAGTCACTCGCTTCATTGATGTTATAAGAGCCATATTAGCCTGTAGAGCGTCCACAGGCTCTCTTGGGCCTCTTGTTTATTATGTCCATTACTCTGATACCAAAAGCAGCACAGCTTTTAAACTCTTACACACTTACATATATATGACAGCACTATGTTCCCACCCAAATCAGGTCAATATAAATGACCTTGACCTACTTTTAACACTTCGTTAATTTACATTAAAATTTTACATTTACGTTTTTAAATCACCTGAGCCGAAGGCTCAAGGTGATCTTGATCTATTGGGATCACTCGTCGTCCGTCGTCGTCTGTCGTCCGTCGTTAACTTTTGCTTCAAACGACTTCTCCTCAGAAACCGCTTGGTTAATTTTGACCAAACTTAAAATGGATAATCCTTAGATGAATGCTTTTTAAATTTGTTAAAATTAGGTCAGCGCGACATGCAAGATGGTCGCCATTACCATATATGGTCGAAACCTTAAAAAATCTTCTCAAGAACAGCTGAACAGATTTCGACAGATTTCGACAGTTTTTCTTTTAAAATGATCGCCAACGACTAGACTAAATGAATTCCCGGGGTCAAAAATGACCATGCCCTGGGGATCCAAAGTTTGTATATTGAGATTTTGCATGTTTTTCGTAGACTTATATAGGAAAAAACTTTAAAAAAATCTTCTTCTCGGAAACCACAAGGCACAGAGCTTTCATGTATTACATGTAGCATCAGCTTATTGTCCTCTACTAAGTTTGTTCAAATGGTGACCTTTGGGTCTAATTTGGCCCGCCCCGGTGATCACAGTTTTACATAATTAAAAAAAAGTCTTCTTCGCTGAAACTACAAGAGCCAGAGGTTTAATATTTTGTATTTACTATAAGATTATGGTCCTTTACCAAGTTTGTTCAAATGGTGACCCTGGGGTCGCATTTGGCCCCGTCCCAGGAGTCACATTTGGCCCCGCCCCAGGAGTCACGTTTTACATAGACTTGTATAGGGAAAAACTTAAAAAATCTTTTTCTCTGAAACTGCTTGAGCCAGACGTTTAATATTTTGCATTTGCTATAAGCTTATGGTCCTCTACAAAGTTTGTTCAAATGGTGACCTTGGGGTCTAATTTGACCCCGCCCCGGGGATCACAGTTTTACATAGACTTATATAGGTTGTTTTTTTAAAAGTCTTCTTCTCTGAAACTACAAGAGCCAGAGGTTTAATATTTTGTATTTACTATAAGATTACGGTCCTTGACCAAGTTTGTTCAAATGGTGACCCTGGGATTGCATTTGGCCCCGTCCCAGGAGTCACATGTTTTACATAGACTTGTATAGGGAAAAACTTAAAAAAATCTTCTTCTTTGCAACTGCAAGAGCCAGAGGTTTAATATTTTGAATTTGCCATAAGCTTATGGTCCTTTACCAAGTTTGTTCAAATGGTGACCCTGGGGTCACATTTGGCCCTGCCTCGGGGGTCACAGTTTCACATAGACTTGTATAGGGTAAAACTTTAAAAAATCTTCTTTTCTGAAACTGCAAGAGCCAGCGGTTTAATATTTTGCATTTGCTATAAGCTTATGGTCCTCCACCAAGTTTGTTCAAATGGTGACCCTGGGGTCAAATTTGACCCCGTCCCGGGCATCACAGTTTTACATAGATTTATATAGTAATTTTTTTAAAAAAAAATCTCTGACACTACAAGAGCCAGCGGTTTAATATATTGCATTTACTATGAGCTCATGGTCCTTTACCAAGTTTATTCAAATGGTGACCCTGGGGTTCATTTGGCCCCGCCCCAGGGGTCACATGTTTTACATAGACTTGTATAGAGAAACACTTAAAAAATCTCCTCTGAAACCACAAGGCACACAGCTCTCATATATTACATGTAGCCCTGGGGTCACATTTGGCCATGCCCCAGGGGTTACACTCTAGCACCTTCACAGGGGTTACACTCTAGCAACTTCATTTTGTATTTGATCTTTACCAAACGTTGTCAGTGTCTTTATATCAATGTTGTTTACACAACAGAGGCCACATTTCTTGAACAATCTTAACCAAACTTGCACAGATTGTATATGACAATGAGATTTAGAAGAAGTTTGATAATATGATCGATATAGGGCCATCTTGTTTTATATATTTACCTACGATTGCCTATTGTGTTTCAACATGTGTGTACTTAGTGATTATGAGTAATGTGAAATTTGGAAGTTTAAATTGTAGGGGACTTCCTTCCGATAAAATTAAAAGGAGGGACATATTGTTTAGATGTAAAGACAAATATAACATTCTTAGTGGATACGCACTATTCTAAAGATGTTGAAATGAATTGGAAAAGTGAATGGGATTTCGATGCTAGATTTTGATCATTTTCTAGTAATAGTAGAGGTACAGCAATACTTTTGAAAAATACATTCAGTTATACTAGTCATAACGAAAATAGAGATGTTAACGGGAACTTTATTATATTAGATATCACAATACAAGACCAAAGAATGACAATAGCAGTTATATATGGCCCAAACGAGGACAGCCCTTTATTCGTTCAAAACCTTTTCAACTTAATAGAACAGATGGGAAATACGTCAATAGTGGTTGGAGGCGATTGGAACGTACCGTTAAATTATGAACTTGATATAACTATAAATATAAAAACAATATGAAGTCTAATACAAAAAAATCATGATATCATAAACTTATGATTTACATGATGTATGGAGAAGTGAAAATGAAAATGTAAACATATATACATGGAGAGGTCCCTTTAATAAATGGCACGTTTAGATTACTTTCTCATTTCATCGGATCTCCAAATCTTGATTGATAATACAGATATAGGTATTTGCTACAAGTCAGATCATTCTCCTATAACCGGCAGTTCGGCAGCCGTAGGTACAGTTCCCGGTAAAAAAAAACAAGTTTCAAAAGGGTAAGTAAATCTAGTTTTATGACTAGTTAGCCTTAAACTATTAGAAAAGTGAATCGGCCATTTTAATTTGGAAGGAATGTTATGTATGTCACCTGATTCCCGTGAAATTTGTAACTTTATTATTACGGTAGGTTAAATGTTGAAATTAAGCTTAAAAATGTGATTGTAGAAAGTTAGAGACTTGGTACTCGGTAAATAGTCAACAGGGGCGGATCCAGGATTTCAGCTTAGGGGGGGCGTAAGATTTTGGTAAATTTTCGGGTCCGTTTCTAGCCTCATAAAACGGTTGCGGTAGTGCATTGATAGGGTAAAAAAGTCCGTTTTCAAATAAAAGGAATTATCAATGTGTTAATTAAACCACTCATTAGCCATTATGCGTTGAGCGAGCGAAGCGAGCGAAAAAAAAAAGTTATACTGAGGGCGTGCATCGAAATTGTTTGATATTTTATCTACAGTAACATGGACATACATGTATGAATAAAAAAAGTCCGTTTTCAAATAAAAGGATTTAACAATGTGTTAATTAAACCACTCATTAGACATGTGTCGAGCGAGCGAAAAAAAAATTTATACTGAGGGCGTGCATCGAAATTGTTTGATATTTTATCTACAGTAACATGGACATACATGTATGAATAAAAAAAAGTCCGTTTTCAAATAAAAGGATTTAACAATGTGTTAATTAAACCACTCATCAGTCATTATACGTAGATCGAGCGAAGCGAGCGAGATTTTTTTTTATACTGAGGGCGTGCATCGAAATTGTTTGATATTTTATCTACAGTAACATGAACATACATGTATGAATAAAAAAGTCCATTTTAAAATAAAAGATTTTTTAATAATTTGTTAATTAAAGGGCTACCGTGGTCGTAAATTAAGAGGCAGTCTCCCATCAACATCAAGCCATTAACCTGTCGCTTCAGCAGATTTCAATGATTATTATGGGAGCTGATCTCTCTAGCCACAAGATGTGTTTACCAACACCAGCTGGTCAGTTTAAGGCTGTCAGTTCAATGGTCAGTAATAGGAATTTCACCCTTATATCTGGATACATGACTATAACTTGAAAATCACTTGGTTTCAATAGAGAAAAACATTATAAAAAAAAAAACTAAATTAATCAGACAAATAAAAACCTAGAGTGAAATATTTTGTCATAAATAAATATTAATGAAATTGGTAAATAAACATGAAACAAAATCGTATTCCGTTACAATGACTTTTAATAAATTAATAGAACAATACTAAGCAAATCCTTAGATTCCTAGATATATATTAGTATGATTATAAATACTGTTGTTATGGAATTAAAAAATATTTGAAACTTAAAGGCACATTTAAATACACCTATAATCATTCATACAAACTGACTCATACAGTATGCAGAACCCATTTATAATAAAGATACATATAATATAATGCAGTAACCATTGCACACAAGTTACATATAAATATGATGCAGTAACGATTGTACAAGAGGTACATATACATATATGCAGTAACAATTGTACATACATAGATGCAGTAACAAGTGTACAAGAGGTACATACAAACAGATGCAGTAACCATTGTACAAGAGGTACATACACAGATGCAGTAACCATTGTACAAGAGATACATACACATAGATGCAGTAACCATTGTACAAGAGGTACATATACATATATGCAGTAACGATTGTACAAGAGGTACATACATATACATATATGCAGTAACGATTGTACAAAAGTTACATATATACATAGATGCAGTAACCATTGTACAGTAACCATTGTACAAGAGTTACATATACATAGATGAAGAAATGGTTGTACAAGAGGTACATATACATATATGAAGTAGCGATTGTACAAGAGGTATATATATATATATAGATGCAGTAACGATTGTACAAAAGTTTCATATACATAGATGCAATAACCATTGTACAAGAGGTACATATACATATGTTATGAAAAGGGGCATAGGGCCGAAATTAGTCGAGAGGTATTGGCGATGTGTAACAACATTCCTTGAGGTACGATGAAGATGTAGGTGAAGTTTCATGAACATAGATCTTAAACTGTTCAAGTTATGTTGCAGGTTTGACAAGTGTGACGGACGAAGACGGACGGACAACGGAAAAACTGATCCCTTAAAGTATCTGCTATGCTATGTGGCGACACACAAATCTAGTCGTTATATATGTTAAATATACTATTCTATATGTCTATATAAGTAATTAATAATAATAAGTATTAATCAAATTAATAGTATCGTTTTTATCGTTTTGTAGATTTGTCGGTTTGATTTACCTTCACTTAAATTACCGCCATTTTTTTAATTGCGTGATAGTTTTATTACAAGATTATTCATTGTTTTTCTCATACCCACCAGCCTGTATAGCCACCTAACAAGACAAGATGTTTTAATTAAAGGGACTGGGCGCGATTTTGAGGCGAGTATTGTTGTTATTCCAAATACAAATTAAACCCCTCATAATGTGCTTCAGTTTCATGTGCATGTGCATTAAAGTCTGCTGCAGATTACCTCGCATTTATGAACATGTTTGGTCTGTACATCACAACATGTTTGGTCTGTACATCACAACATGTTTGGTCAGTCCATCACCACATGTTTGGTCTGTACATCACAACATGTTTGGTCAGTACATCACAACATGTTTGGTCAGTACATCACAACATGTTTGGTCTGTACATCGAGGGTTCAGTGCAAAACTATTGTATCTCCTTTATTCATAGGTAGTTACAATAGTTTTGCGCTGACCCCTGGATAGGTTTATAATGCTACAAATTGTAGCTAGTTGATCACATTCTTCATCAAGCTATTTCATCAACACTTAAAACGGACGGATAAGAGAGCCCAGTTCCATGCATGTGCATATTACATATGAAACTGAAACACATTATGGTGGTTTTATTTGGATTGACACTCATAATTCTTCCACATCGCTTGTAGTCCCTTTAAAGGGATGCTTTATTTTGTATTATACTGAATGCCGAAAGAAACGTACCAATTTTATAATTATCATTTATTTTTGTTTATAGTTATGTTTTAGTTGTGGGGACATTTCAAACAGTAGTAATGAGTGTTTATTCTCTGTTGGAAATGTTTACAGGGAACAGCTTCGAACATAGATTAGGTTATGTAGAAGCAGTGTGCGTAATTTGTACATTTAAAATGGTGGTGCGTTTCTTTTGGATGTCAGTATTTTATGAATGTTTGAATGTTAAAACACTGCGCAAAATAAATGTAGCACATACAATGTATGTCAGATACAAAGCCGTGTATGTTCGGGTTCAATGGTAAAGTGACATAGTTTTGACCAATAATAATGCTACAAAGTCATTTGTAAACAAAGTCGCTGATAAAAAAAAAATCAAATATGATGGGAATATACTGTTATAGTTTATCGAAAATAATTCTCATTTCAATGAAAAGGGAGGTAATTTTAAAACTTCGTTGAACACATTTCAGCGTTTTTAAACAATGACAGAATGGACAATTCTTGTCAATGTCTAATATTAAATGTTTTCAAAGCAATACGTTTTTATACTGAAATAAGTTGTTTTTAATAGATTGGAGGTAATTCTGATACTTCGTTTAGAAGATAATAAAATAACACAATTATTTTGAAAATCACATCCTAACCTAGCATTTCTAATATCTTCAAATAATTACATCAATGTTCATATGTTTAATAAAGTGGTGCTAAACATATTTTGTTCAGTCAGTATATATAAAAAACCTTGTCAATTGAGCGTTTAAAATGCGATAATTTTACGGCATAATTTAACAAGAGCGCCTGTATATACTGCCTTTAATTTATTGAAAAATGCTTTATTGTGCCTTGTGAACACTCAAGCTCCTTAATTATTCATCTTATCTTGAACAGTCTTTGGCAGGATGCCTACCTTATTAAAAGGTATGACAAGTTCGAAAACTAGATATATCAAATGAGTAAAACCAGAGTTATGGCCCTTGAATTATTTAAATATACTACAGTTTGCTTCATTATTGCTCTCTAGCACCGTAAATTTTAAAGGACACATGGCAATCTTGTTTTTGTTTCCTTCTAACTCGAACCCTCAGGTCCTTTCGTACTAAGGTTGCCTGATTAATGACTGATACGGGCTCGTACCTGGCCGTTCATCTTGCAGGCTATGTTACAAGCGAGTTAGCATGCTGCAGAGGTTGAATGACAGTCAAAGGGTACCTAAAGGAATCGATAATTCCGAAATACATTTTCTAGCTCCGCCCTCTAGTTCATGGGTCAAGTTCCCACAAACATTGGCCATGTGCTATATTGCATTTTAGAGTTGTTTGTAGGACAACACATGCTTTTGGTGCAGTTGTTTTGAACGGTGTTTTAGCTCCCACAATCCATAAGAACTGACACTTTCTCACTTGACAAATCAAATTCCCTGCGTGATTCGAATCACAGCAAGGAAAGCTTTAGAAGCAGAGTCTTTACTATGATCCCGGCCAAAAAGGTGCTTCCCTTTTGGTACAGGTGAAAATAACTATTGTAAGTTATAAACTGGCTCTAATCTCTAGAGTCCTTGATTGACAGATCGTAACTATGTATTAATTGTTTGTTCTGCCCCTAAAGCAGATTGCGAATAAACAGGCAAAAAGATGGAGAACAAATTACCTGTAGGTATGAAAGCACTAATTATTTTCCCCATAGACACCAATGTTAAAGTGTCATATAGTAATGATTTGCTGCAAATTCAACTCAAGTATGGATAATGCAGCAGTGTAATGTTCATATAGAAAACTATTTTTCCACTTGAAAAATCACCAGAAAACGTGGGGTCACAAGACATGTAAGAAAGTTCTTGTTTGTTTACTAAACAGGTCAAGGGTACAGCTGTTTTTATTGATCGACTGTTTTCATTGCTCACATAGTGTAAGCATAGAGTCGAAATTTCGAAAATGTTCATCAGTGATCCAGTTAAACCTATTAATACGCTTCTTATACATATAACCACACAATCGAATAGAAATGGGCAGTTTTCCCCTACTTATAATGCCCATTTCCATCAAAAAAGGAGGGATTACTTTTTATTATAGGAACTACATTCGACTACACCTCGGAGGTTTACATATAACTGGTGGTGGTAAACCTGTAATGCGGATGGGAAAGAAACTGTTGCAGATAAAATGAGCTTTCGCCATACATAACCCTGCCCAACTGTATTTTGTTGGTGTCATGAAACACCCAAATCTATTTCCAAATCCCACCAAATATATATTATGTGGTAAAGCGATGTTATTGTAATTGCATCCTTTGGTTACTACCTTCTATACTCAGTTGCAAAGAAACTGGACACTTTGAAAATGTTACTTTACACCATATCCTCTTTATCAAACGACATTCCCTTATTGAAAAACAAATGACAACATGATATTGGCAATGGAATGATAAATACTTTGGTACCAAACATGGCATATCTATTTTGGACTTGGCAATTTAATTCTAAAAGAAATTTATACAATTAAATCTAAACAAAATTCAGTGTCCACTTTCTTTTGCAACTGAGTATATTATTATAATTCGTCTATGACAATTATAATAATAGACGGTAGTAATCAACAGATGCAACTTCCTGTGAACGTACTATACATTTCTAAAAAAATAAACCATTTGAGCAAAATTAAAATATAGTTGTGAGAGTTTTTAAATTCAGTTAACAGGATAACATATTAAGGTGCATTTTTTTAACACATATACTGAAACGCAAAAGAAACGCAACTCGGGAATTTCCGCTAAATAGTGTATGTCCAATATGCTGATGTTAATCGAATAAAAAACTAAAACAACACATAATATAGCAAATAGTATTCCTTTTAAAGTTTCATTATTGACATAGTACGCGTTTGGCTCAAGCATAAGAGCAAACTTAGGATGCAAAGTTTTGCAAACTCAGTACTGAACTGACTCAGTTTTTCAAAGAGGAACTTCAACATTTATGAATTTCTTGTTACAACGTGTACTGTGATTAAAACGTCTACAACATCACAGTTGTGTCCTTTCTCTAATTAACTGCAATATGTTTTTACATGTTCTTACAAAACATATTGGGATTTCTTTGGAATATTATGTCGAATTAAGTGTGCAGTATATATATATATATATATAGCGGAAATTCTCGAGTTGCGTTTCTTTTGCGCTTCAGTATATATATATTTGAAAAAATGGAATATAATTAGTGTGTATATTTGAATTGCGACCCGTCACCTTAGCCTATAGATTTTCTGATTAGAGAATCCATAGTTTCCAGTTGGTACCACGAGGAGGTGTGACTAGGACTTGTTGTTATATAAAGCATAATTACGTTTTATATTACAACCATTTACCAACCTTCCGGCTTCTTGAGGACAGCTCGGATGACATGACAGCGCGCTGTCATGCTGTGGGAGGAAACCGGAGTACCCGGGGAAAACCCACGTGTCCGACGAGCGGGGACTCTCAATAACAACGCCGAGACAGGGCAACTAACCCGGGTTGCATTGATGGAAAGAGTGCGCTACCCGGACACCCTCAGCAAGAGCTCTAGATACGGATTTTGCTATTTGACTTAATTTGTTAATATATGCTTCCTTTTTCTTCAGTTACTCAGAATGATTGTTGACTGTACAGTTTCAAGTAAATTGTCAAAAATGGAACTAACCATGAATTCGGAAGATGTAGATCGTCACGATTTTAAACACTGTATATTTATGTTTCGTAACGCACTGAAATGTTTTTGTTTTTCTTATAGAACAAAATCTTTTGCGTCTAGTTCATTTATTTGCGTAAGCATAAATTATGCAGATACGCAGCTTATCTAGAGCTCTGCTTAGCTGGATGTAGAATCTGCAAGACGGGTTGGAGATGTATTACAGCGAAGATGGATGTATAATCTGGAAGACGAGTTGGATCCAGATTTATTACAGCAAAGACGGATGTAGAATCTGGAAGACAGGCTGGTTACGTCATTTTCAGCACATTTTAGGCTATATATAACAGTCATTTTTTAGCGGTGGATGCAAACAACCTACATTTTCCTGGGTAGAACCAGTATTACGGTATACTTCATTTTCCTGGGTAGAACCATTATTACTGTATACCTCCCTCCATTGTAAGAATTGACACATTCTCACAGAAGACGGACTGGATATGTATTACAGTGAAGATGGATGTAGAATCTGGAAGACGGGAGAATATGTATTTCAATGGACATATGTAGAATATGGTTGGTTGAATGGAGTTTTACTTAATGTTCAGCACATATTAGGCTATATATGATAGTCGATTTTTCAGTGGTGGAAGCAGACCACCCACATTTTCCTTGATATAACCGGTAATGTATACGTTCCGCCATCCGTAAGAATTGACACTTTCGCACTTACAAATGGAGCTCCCAGAGATGACAAATCCGGAAGACGGGCGCGAGATGTAGATTCCGGAAGACGGACGAATAGGTATTTCAATTGACAGATGTAGAATCTGGAAGACATGCTGTTGAAAACGTACGTAGAATCTGAAAGACATGGAAATACGTATTACAATGAAGACAGGTTTAGAATCTGGAAAGGTCAGGCTGGTGAAGACGTAAGTAAAATCTGTAATACATGCAAATATGTATTACAATGGACGGATGTAGAATCTGGAAGACAGGCTGGCAATGGACAGATGTCTGCTGTGACTTCTGACTCCATCCAACGTCTTTGACTTCATGTAAAAAAGAAAACAAATGGTTGATAAAAAATGAATCAATCTTGTCCTGACCATTTTTGCAGTAGTGGGATGACAGGCTCCACCCAACGTCCGACTTCTGACATCACGCAATGTTTGTGGCTTCTGACTCCATCCAACGACTGTAACGCGACGTGGCAGAAATGTGTTACGAGGCACAACGAAACAAAAATGTGTTACGGGATGCGACGCGATGTTACGGACAACGTGATTCCTTTATAGCCCCACTAGACCCCACTTCGCTTTAAGAAAAGAGGGGTATAATAAAAATGTGTTACGCAAAGCGACTTACAAAAACGGGTCCCGGGAAGCGACGCAACGGAAAAAAGTGTTACGGGATGTGACGCAACGGGATGTAACGCAACGGGATGTGACGCAACGGGACAACAAATGTGTTACGAGACGCGCGGCGACGGAACAAACATTTGTTATGGAACACGAGGCTATGTAACAGACAAGGTGATTACAATATATACCCCACTTTACTTTGTGAAAGTGGAGCATAATAAATCAGTATTGTCCTTACCTTTTTTGCAGTGTTGAGATGACAGGCTCCAACCAACGTCTGTGACTTCATGTAAAAAAAGAAAACAAATGGTTAATAAAGATGAATCAATCTTGTCCTTACCATTTTTGTAGTAGTGGGATGACAGGCTCCATCCAACGTCCGACTAAAGGTCAGGCTGGTGAAGACGTAAGTAAAATCTGTAATACATGCAACTATGTATTACAATGGACGGATGTAGAATCTGGAAGACAGGCTGACAATGGACAGATGTCTGTTGAAAACAAATGGTTAATAAAAAATGAATCAATCGTGTCCTGACCATTTTTGCAGTAGTGGGATGACAGGCTCCATCCAACGTCCGACTTCTGACAGCATGCAATGTCTGACTTCTGACTCCATCCAACGACTGTAACGCGATGTGGCAAAAATGTGTTACGAGGCACGACGAAACAAAAATGTGTTACGGGATGCGACGCGATGTTACGGACAACGTGATTCCTTTATAGCCCCACTAGACCCCACTTCCCTTTCAGAAAAGTGGGGTATAATAAAAACGTGTTACGCAAAGCGACTTCCCGGGATACGACGCAACGGAAACAAAACTGTTACGGGATGTGACGCACCGGGATGTAACGCAACGGGATGTGACGCAACGGGACAACAAATGTGTTACGAAAAGCGCGGCGACGGAACAAACATTTGTTATGGAACACGAGGCTATGTTACAGACAAGGTGATAACAATATATACCCCACTTCACTTTGTGAAAGTGGAGCATAATAAATCAATATTGTCCTTACCATTTTTGCAGTGTTGAGATGACAGGCTCAAACCAACGTCTGTGACTTCTGACTACATCCAACGTCTTTGACTTCATGTAAAAAAAGAAAACAAATGGTCAATACAAAATGAATCAATCTTGTCCTTACCATTTTTGTAGTAGTGGAATGACAGGCTCCATCCAAAGTCCGACTAAAGGTCAGGCTGGTGAAGACGTTAAGTAAAATCTGTAATACATGCAACTATGTATTACAATGGACGGATGTAGAATCTGGAAGACAGGCTGAAAATGGACAGATGTCTGTTGAAAACAAATGGTTAATAAAAAATGAATCAATCGTGTCCTGACCATTTTTGCAGTAGTGGGATGACAGGCTCCATCCAACGTCCGACTTCTGACATCACGCAATGTTTGTAGCTTCTGACTCCATCCAACGACTGTAACGCGACGTGGCAAAAATGTGTTACGAGGCACGACGAAACAAAAATGTGTTACGGGATGCGACGCGACGTTACGGACAACGTGATTCCTTTATAGCCCCACTAGACCCCACTTCCCTTTCAGAAAAGTGGGGTATAATAAAAACGTGTTACGCAAAGCGACTTCCCGGGATACGACGCAACGGAAAAAAACGGTTACGGGATGTGACGCAACGGGATGTAACGCAACGGGATGTGACGCAACGGGACAACAAATGTGTTACGAGACGCGCGGCGACGGAACAAACATTTGTTATGGAACACGAGGCTATGTTACAGACAAGGTGATTACAATATATACCCCACTTCAATTTGTGAAAGTGGAGAATAATAAATCAATATTGTCCTTACCATTTTTGCAGTGTTGAGATGACAGGCTCCAACCAACGTCTGTGACTTCTGACTCCATCCAACGTCTTTGACTTCATGTAAAAAAAGAAAACAAATGGTTAATAAAAAATGAATCAATTTTGTCCTTACCATTTTTGTAGTAGTGGGGTGACAGGCTCCATCCAACGTCCGACTAAAGGTCAGGCTGGTGAAGACGTAAGTAAATCTGTAATACATGCAACTATGTATTACAATGGACGGATGTAGAATCTGGAAGACAGGCTGACAATGGACAGATGTCTGTTGAAAACAAATGGTTAATAAAAAATGAATCAATCGTGTCCTGACCATGTTTGCAGTAGTGGGATGACAGGCTCCATCCAACGTCCGACTTCTGTCATCACGCAATGTTTGTAGCTTCTGACTCCATCCAACGGCTGTAACTCGACGTGGCAAAAATGTGTTACGAGGCACGACGAAACAAAAATGTGTTACGGGATGCGACGCGATGTTACGGACAACGTGATTCCTTTATAGCCCCACTAGACCCCACTTCCCTTTCAGAAAAGTGGGGTATAATAAAAACGTGTTATGCAAAGCGACTTCCCGGGATACGACGCAACGGAAACAAAACTGTTACGGGATGTGACGCAACGGGATGTAACGCAACGGGATGTGACGCAACGGGACAACAAATGTGTTACGAGACGCGCGGCGACGGAACAAACATTTGTTATGGAACACGAGGCTATGTTACAGACAAGGTGATTACAATATATACCCCACTTCACTTTGTGAAAGTGGAGCATAATAAATCAATATTGTCCTTACCATTTTTGCAGTGTTGAGATGACAGGCTCAAACCAACGTCTGTGACTTCTGACTCCATCCAACGTCTTTGACTTCATGTAAAAAAAGAAAACAAATGGTCAATACAAAATGAATCAATCTTGTCCTTACCATTTTTGTAGTAGTGGAATGACAGGCTCCATCCAAAGTCCGACTAAAGGTCAGGCTGGTGAAGACGTAAGTAAAATCTGTAATACATGCAACTATGTATTACAATGGACGGATGTAGAATCTGGAAGACAGGCTGACAATGGACAGATGTCTGTTGAAAACAAATGGTTAATAAAAAATGAATCAATCGAGTCCTGACCATTTTTGCAGTAGTGGGATGACAGGCTCCATCCAACGTCCGACTTCTGACATCACGCAATGTTTGTAGCTTCTGACTCCATCCAACGACTGTAACGCGACGTGGCAAAAATGTGTTACGAGGCACGACGAAACAAAAATGTGTTACGGGATGCGACGCGATGTTACGGACAACGTGATTCCTTTATAGCCCCACTAGACCCCACTTCCCTTTCAGAAAAGTGGGGTATAATAAAAACGTGTTACGCAAAGCGACTTCCCGGGATACGACGCAACGGAAAAAAACTGTTACGGGATGTGACGCAACGGGATGTAACGCAACGGGATGTGACGCAACGGGACAACAAATGTGTGACGAGACGCGCGGCGACGGAACAAACATTTGTTATGGAACACGAGGCTATGTTACAGACAAGGTGATTACAATATATACCCCACTTCACTTTGTGAAAGTGGAGCATAATAAATCAATATTGTCCTTACCATTTTTGCAGTGTTGAGATGACAGGCTCCAACCAACGTCTGTGACTTCTGACTCCATCCAACGTCTTTGACTTCATGTAAAAAAAGAAAACAAATGGTTAATAAAAAATGAATCAATCTTGTCCTTACCATTTTTGTAGTAGTGGGATGACAGGCTCCATCCAACGTCCGACTAAAGGTCAGGCTGGTGAAGACGTAAGTAAAATCTGTAATACATGCAACTATGTATTACAATGGACGGATGTAGAATCTGGAAGACAGGCTGACAATGGACAGATGTCTGTTGAAAACAAATGGTTAATAAAAAATGAATCAATCGTGTCCTGACCATTTTTGCAGTAGTGGGATGACAGGCTCCATCCAACGTCCGACTTCTGACATCACGCAATGTTTGTAGCTTCTGACTCCATCCATCGACTGTAACGCGACGTGGCAAAAATGTGTTACGAGGCACGACGAAACAAAAATGTGTTACGGGATGCGACGCGATGTTACGGACAACGTGATTTCTTTATAGCCCCACTAGACCCCACTTCCCTTTCAGAAAAGTGGGGTATAATAAAAACGTGTTACGCAAAGCGACTTCCCGGGATACGACGCAACGGAAACAAAACTGTTACGGGATGTGACGCAACGGGATGTAACGCAACGGGATGTGACGCAACGGGACAACAAATGTGTTACGAGACGCGCGGCGACGGAACAAACATTTGTTATGGAACACGAGGCTATGTTACAGACAAGGTGATTACAATATATACCCCACTTCACTTTGTGAAAGTGGAGCATAATAAATCAATATTGTCCTTACCATTTTTGCAGTGTTGAGATGACAGGCTCCAACCAACGTCTGTGACTTCTGACTCCATCCAACGTCTTTGACTTCATGTAAAAAAAGAAAACAAATGGTTAATAAAAAATGAATCAATCTTGTCCTTACCATTTTTGTAGTAGTGGGATGACAGGCTCCATCCAACGTCCGACTAAAGGTCAGGCTGGTGAAGACGTAAATAAAATCTGTAATACATGCAAATATGTATTACAATGGACAGATGTAGAATCTGGAAGACAGGCTGGCAATGGACAGATGTCTGCTTTGACTTCTGACTCCATCCAACGTCTTTGACTTCATGTAAAAAAGAAAACAAATGGTTAATAAAAAAAGAATCAATCGTGTCCTGACCATTTTTGCAGTAGAGGGATGACAGGCTCCATCCAACATCCGACTTCTGACATCACGCAATGTCTGCGGCTTCTGACTCCATCCAACGACTGTAACGCGACGTGGCAAAATGTGTTACGGGGTACGACGAAACAAAAATGTCTTACGGAATGCGACGCGATGTTACGGACAACGTGATTCCTTTATAGCCCCACTAGACCCCACTTCCCTTTCAGAAAAGTGGGGTATAATAAAAACGTGTTACGCAAAGCGATTCCCGGGATACGACGCAGCGGAAAAAAGTGTTACGGGATGTGACGCAACGGGATGTAACGCAACGGGGATGTGACGCAACGGGACAACAAATGTGTTACGAGACGCGCGGCGACGGAACTAACATTTGTTATGGAACACGACGCTATCTTACAGACAAGGTGATTACAATATATACCCCACTTCACTTTGTGAAAGTGGAGCATAATAAATCAATATTGTCCTTACCATTTTTGCAGTGTTGAGATGACAGGCTCCAACCAACGTCTGTGACTTCTGACTCCATCCAACGTCTTTGACTTCATGTAAAAAAAGAAAACAAATGGTTAATAAAAAATGAATCAATCTTGTCCTTACCATTTTTGCAGTAGTGGGATGACAGGCTCCATCCAACGTCCGACTTCTGACATCACGCAATGTCTGTGGCTTCTGACTCCATCCAACGACTGTAACGCGACGTGGCAAAAATGTGTTTCGGGGTAGAACCAGGATTATTGTATACCTCCCTCCATTGTAAGAATTGACACATTCTCACAGCAGACGGACTGGATATGTATTACAGTGAAGATGGATGTAGAATCTTGAAGACGGGAGAATATGTGTTTCAATGGACATATGTAGAATCTGGTTGGTTGAATGGAGTTTTACTTAATGTTCCGCACATATTAGGCTATATATGATAGTCGATTTTTAAGTGGTGGAAGCAGACCACCCACATTTTCCTTGGTATAACCGGTAATGTATACGTTCCGCCATCCGTAAGAATTGACACTTTCGCACTTACAAATGGAGCTCCCAGAGATGACAAATCCGGAAGACGGGCTGGAGATGTAGATTCTGGAAGACGGACGAATAGGTATTTCAATTGACAGATGTAGAATCTGGAAGACATGCTGTTGAAAACGTACGTAGAATCTGAAAGACATGGAAATACGTATTACAATGAAGACAGGTTTAGAATCTGGAAAGGTCAGGCTGGTAAAGACGTAAGTAAAATCTGTAATACATGCAAATATGTATTACAATGGACGGATGTAGAATCTGGAAGTCAGGCTGGCAATGGACAGATGTCTGCTTTGACTTCTGACTCCATCCAACGTATTTGACTTCATGTAAAAAAGAAAACAAATGGTTGATAAAAAATAAATCAATCGTGTCCTGACCATTTTTGCAGTAGTGGGATGACAGGCTCCATCCAACGTCCGACTTCTGACATCACGCAATGTTTGTGGCTTCTGACTCCATCCAACGACTGTAACGCGACGTGGCAAAAATGTGTTACGAGGCACGACGAAGCAAAAATGTGTTACGGGATGCGACGCGATGTTACGGACAACGTGATTCCTTTATAGCCCCACTAGACCCCACTTCCCTTTAAGAAAAGTGGGGTATAATAAAAATGTGTTACGCAAAGCGACTTACAAAAACGGGTCCCGGGAAGCGACGCAACGGAAAAAAACTGTTACGGGATGTGACGCAACGGGATGTAACGCAACGGGATGTAACGCAACGGGGCAAACAAATGTGTTACGAGACGCGTGGCGATGGAACAAACATTTGTTATGGGACACGACGCTATGTTACAGACAAGGTGATTACAATATATTCCCCACTTCACTTTGTGAAATTGGAGCATAATAAATCAATAGTTTCCTTACCATTTTTGCAGTGTTGAGATGACAGGCTCCAACCAACGTCTGTGACTTCTGATTCCATCCAACGTCGTTGACTTCATGTAAAAAAAGAAAACAAATGGTTAATAAAAAATGAATCAATCTTGTCCTTACCATTTTTGTAGTAGTGGGATGACAGGCTCCATCCAACGTCCGACTTCTGACATCACGTGATGTCTGTGGCTTCTGACTCCATCCAACGACTGTAACGCGACGTAGCAAAAATGTGTTACGAAGCACGACGAAACAAAAATGTGTTACGGGATGCGACGCGATGTTACGGACAACGTGATTCCTTTATAGCCCCACTAGACCCCACTTCCCTTTAAGAAAAGTGGGGTATAATAAAAATATGTTACGCAAAGCGGCTTACAAAAACGGGTCCCGGGAAGCGACGCAACGTAAAAAAAGTGTTACGGGATGTGACGCAACGGGATGTAACGCAACGGGATGTGACGCAACGGGGCAAACAAATGTGTTACGGGACGCGTGGCGATGGAACAAACTATAGTTATGGGACACGACGCTATGTTACTGACAAGGTGATTACAATATATACCCCACTTTACTTTGTGAAAGTGGAGCATAATAAATCAATAGTGTCCTTACCATTTTTGCAGTGTTGAGATGACAGGCTCCAACCAACGTCTGTGATTTCTGACTCCATCCTTGGCTCCAACAACTGTGACATAAGGTCCATCCGATGACTGACATAAAACTTCATTCAATTTCTGTGACTTGTGACTCCATCCATCCTACGTCTGTGAATTCAAAAATAGACAAGCTAATTACCTGAATGTAAACATTGAAAGTACACTAAAGGAAACATGTAGATCTATGTAATTAAAATTTACCCTAAGCTCCAAATTAAAGAAATGTTACAGGACAACATAATTATTTTATAGCCCTACTAGCCCCAACTTCCCTACGTCTGTGACTTGTGACTCCATCCTACGTCTGTGACTTGTGACTCCATCCAACGTCTGTGACTTGTGACTCCATCCAACGTCTGTGACTTGTGACTCCATCCTACGTCTGTGACTTGTGACTCCATTCAACGTCTGTGACTTGTGACTCCATCCTACGTATGTAACTTGTGACTCCAACCTACGTCTGTGACTTGTGACTCCATCCTACGTCTGTGACTTGTGACTCCATCCTACGGCTGCGACTTGTGACTCCATCCAACGTCTGTGACTTGTGACTCCATCCTACGTATGTAACTTGTGACTCCATCCTACGTCTGTGACTTGTGACTCCATTCAATGTCTGTGACTTGTGACTCCATCCTACGTCTGTGACTTGTGACTCCATCCTACGTCTGTTGACTTGTGACTCCATCCTACGCATGTGACTTGTGACTCCATCCTACGTCTGTGACTTGTGACTCCATCCTACGTCTGTGACTTGTGACTCCATCCAACGTCTGTGACTTGTGACTCCATCATACGCCTGTGAATTCAAAAATAGACAATCTAAATACCTGAATGTAAACCTTAAAGTAAACTGAAGGAAACAGGTAGGTCTGTGTAATTAAAATTGACCTAGTTTTGTTGTGTTTTATTTATAACTTTATGTAAAACTGATCCAACAAGGGGCCTGCCCTAAGCCTCCTGTGGACGATCTACTGGCTAAAGATAAAGCTTATGTAAAAAGGACCATAACTCTGTCAAAAATGATTCAACCAGAACATGGCTAAAGATCGGATGGAAAATGAAGGCCATATTGTTTTAACGAGGTAAAAGTTAATAAAACTAGTTAAACTATAAAACTAGATGGGTGTTCCGCAGAACACGTGTGTCACCTGTCAGCGCTTTGTCAGTATAACAAGGTCTATTGGACCACCCAGATAAATGACCTTGACAAACTGGCCTGAGTGAAGAAAAAATAGTATTTTTAACCCCTATAATGACCTTCAATGTGACCATGACCTTTTTATTTTAGTATGGCCATGTCTATGTTGTCATGACAAGTATATATTAAAAGTTTGATAAAAATATCAAGAAGTTATAGCCAATGTTAAGTTTTCTTGAAGAAAAAAATGAGTATTTAACCCATATAATGACCTTCAGTATAACCATGACCTTTTATTTTAGTATGATCATGTTGATGTTGTCCTGACGAGTACATATTGGAAGTTTTGAAAAAGAAATAACAAGAAATGAGAAAGTTATAGCCAACGTTAAGTTTTTGTGAAGAAAATAATGAGTATTTAACCCATATAATGACCTTTAGTGTGACCTTGACCTTTATAGTTTAGTATGGTCATGTCGATGTTGTCATGCTGAGTAATATTGACAGTTTGATGAAGAAATATCAAAAAATGAGAAAGTTAAGATTTAGTGACGGACTGACGGACGACAAAGTGATCCCTTGTAGGAACCCCATTTGTTACAACGTCGCTATCTGTTGTAGCCGTCCGTAAAAGTTACAATTTGCTATCTTACACTTTCCAAAGCTTCGGAATGATGCCAATGCCAGTGTAACATTTACGGACAAAGTGTTGTAACTTTTGTTACAAGTAAAAATGTTGTAACAGATAGCGTAGACGTTGTAACTTTTATCACAACTATATTTTGTAACATTTGCGGTAAGATTGTAACATATAGCGTTTAGTGTAACATTTAGAACACAAATTGTAACTTTTACAGACGGCTACAACAGATAGCGACGTTGTAACAAATGGGGTTCCTACATCCCTATGTGTCGCAGTTTTTTTCGAAAAGGCGACACAAAACTTTTTAACACAAAATCCTGATTTTTTAAAAAATAAATAAAAACATGCGCGAAGAACATTTTAAATGGAAATTTGGGAGTGCACGACTTGATTTTCGAACTTTTTTGTTTTTAAAGGGAAACACGGCAATCTTGATTTTTTTAAAAACTCACGGCGTCTCGTTAGTTTTTCTCTTCACTTGCATTTATTCAATCATTAATATTAATTGTTAACATAGTTGAAAGCATTTTTTTTTTTTTACATATTACTAACTTCTTATAATATTGCACCAATAATATATTTTAAAAATGGAAAAATACTGAAGAAAGTTGAAATCTCAATTTTTTATTTAATTATATGCAAGGAGTTTTAAAGTCAAAATGACATAGGATAATTAAATCAAATAGCAAATTTTAATATTTGAATAGAACTCAAGATTGCCATGTGTCCCTTTAAAGCTTTTCTACTGCCATGTGTCCCTTTAAAGCTTTTCTACAAAGATTCGTGCTCAATGCAAATACAAAGTCAACTCTTTTACAAATTATAATCATCGTGCACAGCAGCAGCTGTTATAGTACGTGGTACTACACACAAGGAGGTGCTATTTCCTCAGTTAGGCTAACCAATTAAAGACATCACAGATATTGCTGCATTACGCATGTCGTTATGCCACTGAAGGAACTAATTATGTCCTTATGTGTTAATTGTATATTCAATCAGTGCATTACACGGATGACCTCCACTGATTCTACACTTGTATATGATTCCTCTGACTTAAGGAGCGTAACAGGAAAAAGAAAGTCCAGACTCTATTGTACCTCATAATACCTTTAGAATGTCCTATTAGTTTTATGGCGGACGGACTATAAACCTTCGAACCACACACACAGCGTTACAGGACCATTTCGGGAAATAGTTGATGAACTGTGAACGTATAGCTGTTACATCATGACCTTTTTGGTTTTGATGGAAAATCCGGAGATTGTACACTTAGATTTGGCAGGCCTGTTTTTCGAACAGTCGAGCTTAATTAAAATGAAAACTCCAAATGTTATTTTTAATGCAATCAAATTCAGTCAAAATCATACTGGATTAATAAACTGAGGTGATAATTTTGATGCTTGACTTCTAGACTGTCGTATGTCCCTTTAATCCATTTAATCACAATATTGAGTTCCATTGGAGCCCAGGGATTATGAACCAACATTTCTGAATTCACCTATGGCTTTTGAGACCTGATACTGTGTTGAGGAACCTCATAGCCAAAATTAATTGAACTCGGACAAGAAACAGCTTATATGCACAACTCGAGGGGAAGTTAAAGGCAAACACTTGGGTGATTACAGAAATAAAGGTTGGTTCTGCCAAGAAAACTTTATCCTTGTCCATTAAATAAAAAATATTTGATCTGTATAATATCTATTTTGTACAACTAATAATTATTATGCAAAGACTGGAATCCGTATGTGTTTGTAACCTCAACTTTTAAAACTTTTGTTTCTTAAAGGAATCAACTAAACTTTCTCAGCGTATCAACATATCTTTTGCCTTTACATGTTATACATTGTATGTATACATACTGCACTGAAATAATGCCACATACCTTTTTATAAGTAGAATTTGTTCACCTCAGTATCACTATATAGATCAAGAGTCCAAACAGACACATCTGTTCCTTTCTGAGTATTTCAGCAGTATGATCAGAGATGCAAGATTAAAAAAGGATTAAACTGAAAAGCAGTTCACTCAATAGTTAAAACTAACCAATCGATGATATTTTTTCCAGTCACAACAGTTGACCAATCAGGGATCGTATTTCCAAGGTAAGGTAAAAAACAGGTGTCTAAAAATATTCAGAAAGGATTAGTTCCTTAATACAATTGTAATTGTTATGAAACTGAAAAGTAGTTCACTCTAACAATGACTTCAGTATAAGCCTTTTAGTTCACTCAAACAGCCAACTAATCAATAATGTATCCACCTTGGAAAATGAATTGTTCAGTTATACAATATTAAACATATATATGTTTTCATTATTCACTTATACTGCAGTTATTTTAAAATACATGTGTAGCATCAAGCAATTTGAAAAACATGAAATTCTCGTTACTCTTAAAGTTATATGGGTTAGACACGATTTTGACTTTTGACCAATAAGCGTGAATTTGACCTTCTGAGGTCAAGGACCTGATATGTGCATACGACAAGTCCTTCTCATCATGCTGAATATTTCTGTGTAGCTTTATTAAAATCCCTTAAAGGGAGTACATCGGGATTTTCATGGGGGTCTAGGTGTCAGACTAAAAATTGACAAATATTAATATTTTTTACTCTAATTGTCTTAAACATAATGAATGAGCCTAACAATTATCCCTTATTCGCAAAGAAATTCATTCTGCACAGTAATACGTGCTATCCTAGGTGACGCACCAGGGTTAATTTCACGTCCGATTCCGTCCTAGTTATATGGTGTTTTCAAAGTTTAGACATTAACAAAATGGTTCTAACATAATATTTTGATTGATATAAGTGTTTTATCATGAACTGAAACCTTTTTATAATTTAAAGATGTTTCTAGAAAAATCCTGAGGAACACCCTAGATGTAGTTTAGGTGTTATGGGGGAAACACAATTTTGACTCATATGACCTTGACTTTCAAGTGTGACACTGAAAATTGTGCTGCTCGAGTCCTAAAAAAAATAATATAGCATTTTAAAAAATAAATTAAGGGCATCAACTGTAGTCTGATATGTCTTAGTTTTCAAACTTGTCCACGCAAACTCATCAATATCAACAATCTGGCCATGTTGGGTAAAGATGAAATATAAAATAAAGTTGCTCGAGTGTTCACAAGAAAGAATATGGATATTTTTCAATAAATCAAGGACTATAACTCCGGTGTTATTAATTCAATCTAGCTGGTATTCAACTTTTCTGAGCTTCACAATATTAACAAACTGGCCAAGTTTGGTAAAGATCAAATACAAAACAAAGATGCAATGTTTTTAGGGTAGATTATGACATTTTTCATTAAAACAAGGGCCATAACTCTGGTATTGCTAATACGATATAGTTTGTTTTTGAAAATGTTCGAGCTCTTATTAATATCAACAATCTGACCAAGTTTGGTGAAGATATAATACATCCGATCTGGCTGATTTTTAAACTTGTCCGAGCTTTCTTGATCGATATAAAGACTCTGGCAAAGTTTGGTAAAGATCCCATTAAAGGCCCTATCATTTTCACCAGGCAACAATTAACAACAGACGGATGACGGACGAGGGACAGACGACCGATAAATCGGTATCCCATAAAAGCTTCAATGTTAGACTTTGGGCGGACAGACGGACAGGCAGGTGTGCAGGGAAGGCAGACAGACAGACAGGCAGGCAGATTGGCAGACAGACAGGAGTAAATTTATATGCTCACTCTACATTCGTGATGGGGCATAAGAATAGTCAGTCTAATAGTTTTATTTGGACGAGATGGTTTCTAACTTCCTATATAGCCCCACAATATCAACAAACTGGCAGTTTGGTAAAAATCAGATGAAGCAAAATATATAGCTTTTTTAAATTATTCAAGGGCCACAACTCTGGTGTCACTAATCTGATCTTGCTGTTTTTCAAACTTCTATTCATATCAACAACTTGTTATACCCACGTTTTTGACAGCGTGCAAGAGCAACATTATTTTTAGCTCCGATTCCCTGGACTCTCAGTGGGAGTCAAAAGGTCAAATACACTAAAACTTCAATTACACGGTCATTTTTTTCATATTTTCGCACATAACTCGGTATATGTAATAATTTATGAAAGATATAACAACATATCAAACGATTTTATTATTTCGCAAACTCGGACGTCTGCCCGGGGGCCCAGGGTGGTTGAGAGGTGGGGCGGGTTGATTTGGGGTCTTTTTTCCTACGTCAGGGGTAAAACTATTGGTCAAATTATATATTTTTCTTTCTCAATACAATGTAAGGCTTTTGGGAATATCATTATAACGTGCCCCAGGGACACCATGGGACTGGGATAGGGGTCAAAAGTTCAAATACACAAATACTCTAAACATTTTTTATTCATTTACACTTGTGTCTACTGTAACTAAAAAATAATGAATGTGCGCGTGAAAATTCTTCGTTATAATGCCTTCCATAACCACATCAATAAACTTCCATAAAGAAAACAGTATTGTTTTCTGCCGTGTTCGTTGGCGGAGGGACGTTAAACCTCAGAAGTACACACACACACACAACAGTATTGTTTGATACTGGTAGTTGAAATAAGAACGAAAGCTAATTTCAGGTAATACAGCCAAATGCCATCTTTTTGGAAAAAATAGCATGAAAATGCAATCACAGGTTCCGCCGAGGATTGAACTCGGAACCTTCTGCGTGTACAGAAGACGTGATAACAACTACACCACGAAACCTGTTGTGACAAATATGTCCTTCAAGCTGTCTAAAAGTTATGTAGTTATGAAGGGACATGCCCTAGTTCTGATCAGTTCTAAACGTTTCAGTATGTCCAAAATATAATTTTTAGATAACGCATTTTCACGTGAGGCGAAGCTTCCTTTGGTTGGAAGATAATTTATTAGGGGCAACATACCTACGAAAAAAACAATCACAGGTTCCGCCGAGGATTGAACTCGGGACCTTCCGTGTGTGAAGCGTACATGATAACCACTACACCACGGAACCATTTCTTGATATAATAATTATACCGAGATACTTAAGTGTGCGTGTGTGTGTAATTCTAAGGTTTATAGTCCCTCCACCAACAAATACAACAAGCCCCTTTCGGTGTGTCTTGCCGTATACTTAAGTTAAGATCAACTAGCTTTAAAATAAATTTAACGTATAATTCGCTTACAGAAAACCCACTGATTTTAATGCGTTAGTAAAACGTAATTTAAATGTCTAGATTTACGAAACGTTCTGAAGTATATATAGAAAATAAACGACCGTTTATTTTTGTCTCATTATCTTATAACAGGTGGTGAACACTTAAATATTACTGTTTTTCAAGTTTTATTTTTTTACATGGTCTGAGGGCAGTAGCCTTTTTCAGATCATTTTGTTTCTTTTTAAGTTCCCTTTGGAGCTTCTGTTCTACGGCTTTTAATTTCTCATTTACTATCTCTTGACTTGTTAAAAGTCTATGTTTGGTGATTGCTCTCCTACGTTTATTTTCTGTTGGCGCATTTAAGGAAGGTGGAATAAAACAGTTCTTCAATTACTTGATCATGGTTCTGTGGCAATACCGGACTCGGAGAAACCACGATATCCAATCCATTTTCATCCGTCAGTGGGCTACAAAGTAATTCACCAGTTTGTATCAGATTGGACAGCTGGGTTGGATCGCGTGGTCGTAAATTGAGAGGCAGTCTCCCAGCCATTAACCTGTCGCTTTAGCGCATTTCAATGATTATTATGGGAGCTGATATCTCCAGCCACACGATATGTTAACTGACACCAGCTGGTAAAATTCTATGGTCAGTCGAATAGGAATCTGGATACAAGAATATAACTTGAGAATCACTTGGTTTCAATAGAGAAACACATTATAAAAAAAACGTATATTAATCAGACAAATAAAAACCTGGAGTGAAATATTTTGTAATAAACAAATATTAATGAAATTGGTAAATATTAAAACATAAAACAAAATCATATTCCGTTACAATGACTTTGAATAAATTAATAAAACAATACTATGCAAATCTTAGTTTGCTAAATATATATTATGATGATTATAAATACTGTTGTTATGCATTTGTGTATATGGGGATCGCTGACATGCATGTAACAATCAATGCCGTGCGTAATATGTGTACCGGATGATCCTCATATACACAAAACTCATATGGTGCACATGTGTGTGGTCTTATTTAAGTAGCAAATAGCCAGTAAAAGATTAGGTACGTCGGGATATGTAGTATGTAGCATGAAATGTATGGGGCTATGTGTATACCTGGCCATATGGGGGTATGCTGTACATCTGATCTTGACTTCTGCCATCAATAATATAAATGCATAAACGGAAATGCACACATTTGTTATTCTACCAACATATCTCAAGACGAGTTATTAACGATAAAACACCAAGTAAATGGACCCACACTCTACTTGCAGCACCAGTGCCCCTCGGTATAAGGTGTAGGACACATGCTTTGCTCCCATGGGCACCGAAAGTGGGATGGGAAATCAAGTAGGGGTGGAACCCATAACTTAAAAAACAGTAAAAAACCAACATTGCAGTAACGGTGCTCTCTCTTTGGACCGCGCGGATAATTTCAATCCGTTTTGCAAAACGAAAATGCAACTTACACCTGATTGGTTCATTTTCAATCCGTTTCGCGAAACAAAAAACCAACAATTTCCTGATTGGTCCATTTTCAATCCGTTTTGTAAAACAAAAATAAACCATAATGTCAACGAAATGGGGATCGAACATGTACCATGTAAATATAAAGGTATGATTATATAGATAAGGTAAAAATACCAAGATATGGACAAGTCAAAACGGCCTATTACTATAATATATAGCGAAAGTTAAAAACGATTAGTTGAGTCTAATGTTGGGCTTCATCTGCACGAGGAATATTTTCTGTGGTACTATGATAACAGCGGGGCTCAAGCGATTTCCATGGTTCATAGATCAGGCGGCGACGCGTATAAGCGCGGTCCTGCAGCCTGTTATATGAACTGCGCGGTCCTGACCGTGGGATCCGAGCCATTACGTTTGAGTACGGCCCCTAAAACTCGCTTAAAACTTAGAATAGGACAAACCATATCATGACAGGCAGAATACAATATAACAGATACAAAAAAGTTAGGTAAATAGAGAAGATGTACAGTATAAACCATAAGTATGGTGCACACGGACATTGTAATATGGGCCCATGGCCAAATCCGCCATCCTTCCTGATACTCGGTAGTGACTGGGGTTGTAACTCACCCTGGAACCAGCTCTGTGAGCACTGAGTAAGGTTAACGATGAAGACGCGGCACCGGACCCCATATCAATAATGGTGACAACATCACACGGTGAGGCCGCGCTACCAAATCAATGCCTCAACTATGAAGGAACTACACCTACATAGTGGGCGAGTCTCTCCACTGACACAAATACAGCAGGTGGAAGCCCGCTGTAGTCTTTGGGGCGTGCAAACGTATTTAGGTCTAGGCCCGAAGAAGACTTAAAAGATTGGGTGGCGCGACATCACTGCGGGGTGTCTTGAAAAGGGTATATGAACATACGTACATAGCAGGTCCGGCCATAGTTATCATTTAGACAAATAATTAGATATAAGCATAGGCAAGTTACAGCAACCCGTGAAGCAGTAGAACAATAATAACTTACAGCAGTATGTAATAAATAATGGATTAGCGAGGTCGACTTATTGGCCGTGTATATGAGAGTATTTGTGAGCCGGAACGGGAGAGAGAGAGGAAATCTGGTGTGCATGTATGTATGTATAGGTGTATGTATAATTAACATGCAATTCTCCATATAATTATTCTGTAAATTTCACCTCAATAAGTGTACTAAGTGACCGTCAGCAAACATTAAAAACATTAATAATATCGCTTTAAAACCAAGTGACTTCAAAAACAGCAAACAAATACTAGCCAGTAGCGACTTTACAGCATAGTATAGGATGGGGCCCAATACTCTAAAATAATTGAGAATAAGTATGCGAACCAATAAATGTCTAGATATCATAAAGAACTTATCACATAATGGTATCCGCTTAACTAAGAAAGCAATATTATAAGGTAAAGTCACCCTTACACCCTAATATCGCTTAAAACCCAAGTGATTTCCATCCGGTCCGCGCCGTGTCCAAATTGACAAATCCGACCTTGACACTTATATCGACCTTGACCCTGAATAACATAGATAAGAAACTCGGCATTAAATACATATTTTTAAGTAGGACACCCAAGTAGGTCAGGTCAGGCCAGTAGAACACGACAGGTTAAGGTCGACGCAATTAAAATGAAACATCGAGGAAATAAGTGGAATGTTTATATGTATGAGTGTGCATGAATTATAATAACCACCTGTATTGATAAGTATTCTGTATATATCTACTATGTGAATGGATGTATGTATATCTATGTGTATGTATGAAATATTATATTATCCTTTTATATAATTACCTACTATGTGGTATCACCCAATATTCGTATATATATATATATATATACCCCGAGTATTAACGTACGCTTACGTGTATGGACAAGATATTAAATTTGTCTATATAAGTAAATACCATTGACATTCGCACCGGACGAATAAGTAAATACAACAAAACGCGTCCCACGGAAATATCGAGCGGTGTTATAGTGGGAATAGCACATATTAGGCCACCTTTTAGGCATTCAATTTTTGATATTATAACAATTATAAGTAAAAAAAATAAATAAAAATAAATAAATAAATAAACAAATAAGCAAATAAGTATACCAGTAGAAGCCATACAAAAACATTAAATTTTATTGTGCGTTATACCATAAGGGATGTGACCGTCTTAAAAACCAACAACTACAGTAATAATAGTATAATAGTTCTTAACTAAGTACAATAGTAATGTTAACTCTAAACCCAGTAAACACGGCACATACCCATTTAGGACTAAGGCGCGCCTCCTTACGGTCCCTTTCATCACCAACCTGTGGGACACTTACACAGGGGCAATCTTGACTGGAAACCGTTATCGACCATAATTGGCCTTTCCTCCCCAGTGGTAGCAAACCCCTTGCGCGAACAAGATGTGGAATTGCTGCCACAGTACCTCGGACCAGACACACACGCTATGCCCCAGGCACAGCAACCAACAAACTTAACACCAACAAATGCCCCAACAAGTACAAACATACATCACAGAAATAACCGAACAGGCCCCAGTTCGATGACCATAAGTATTAGTATGCTGCAAATGGACACGCTAATCATCCCCAAGATGGCGTAGTACAGGCATACCCCTCATCAAACCCCAGCAAATATGATATGTTAAAAACATAATCATAACACTACAAAACAAGCACGCACCACATACAACACAACGCCAAACAAAGCTAGGACCGGAAGGTGTCAATACACGAAATTAGGTTGAATTAACCGCTGTTGTTGACACCGCTTTTAGCACATATTTAGGCATTAAACAGACCTGTTGGCAAGGTCTATATCAGCTTCAAAATTCAAAATTACACCTTTAAAAAGTCCAGACTCTATTGTGCCCATCGCGTCAGGTATACCTTGACGTGTTCGTTGGCGGAGGGACTATAAACCTTAGAATTACACACACACACACACATACTGTTGTTATGTAATTGAAAAATATTTGAAACATAATTTAACTTACAGTATGCAGAACTCATTTATAATAAAGATACATATAATATAATGCAGTAACCATTGCACACAAGTTACATATACATATGATGCAGTAACGATTGTACAAGAGGTACATATACATATATGCAGTAACAATTGTACATACATAGATGCAGTAACAATTGTACAAGAGGTACATACAAACAGATGCAGTAACCATTGTACAAGAGGTACATACACAGATGCAGTAACCATTGTACAAGAGATACATACACATAGATGCAGTAACCATTGTACAAGAGGTACATACATATAGATGCAGTAATCACTGTACAAGAGGTACATACACATAGATGCAGTAACCATTGTACAAGAGATACATACACATAGATGCAGTAACCATTGTACAAGAGATACATACACATAGATGCAGTAACCATTGTGCAAGAGGTACATACACATAGATGCAGTAACCATTGTACATACATAGATGCAGTAACAATTGTAGAAGAGGTACATACAAATAGATGCAGTAACCATTGTACAAGAGGTACATACACAGATGCAGTAACCATTGTACAAGAGGTACATACACATAGATGCAGTAACCATTGTACAAGAGGTACATACACAGATGCAGTAACCATTGTACAAGAGATACATACACATATATGCAGTAACCATTGTGCAAGAGGTACATACACACATATGCAGTAACCATTGTACAAGAGATACATACACATAGATGCAGTAACCATTGTACAAGAGGTACATACACATAGATGCAGTAACCACTGTACAAGAGGTACATATACATAGATGCAGTAACCATTGTACAAGAGATACATACACATAGATGCAGTAACCATTGTACAAGATACATACACATAGATGCAGTAACCATTGTGCAAGAGGTACATACACATAGATGCAGTAACCATTGTGCAAGAGGAACATACACATAGATGCAGTAACCATTGTGCAAGAGATACATACACATAGATGCAGTAACCATTGTGCAAGAGATACATACACATAGATGCAGTAACCATTGTGCAAGAGGTACATACACATAGATGCAGTAACCATTGTGCAAGAGGTACATACACATAGATGCAGTAACCATTGTACAAGAGGTACATACACATAGATGTAGTAACCATTGTACAAGAGATACATACACATAGATGCAGTAACCATTGTACAAGAGGTACATTCACAGATGCAGTAACCATTGTGCAAGAGGTACATACACATATATGCAGTAACCATTGTGCAAGAGGTACATACACACATATGCAGTAACCATTGTACAAGAGATACATACACATAGATGCAGTAACCATTGTACAAGAGGTACATACACATAGATGCAGTAACCACTGTACAAGAGGTACATATACATAGATGCAGTAACCATTGTACAAGAGATACATACACATAGATGCAGTAACCATTGTACAAGATACATACAAATAGATGCAGTAACCATTGTGCAAGAGGTACATACACATAGATGCAGTAACCATTGTGCAAGAGGAACATACACATAGATGCAGTAACCATTGTGCAAGAGATACATACACATAGATGCAGTAACCATTGTGCAAGAGATACATACACATAGATGCAGTAACCATTGTGCAAGAGGTACATACACATAGATGCAGTAACCATTGTGCAAGAGGTACATACACATAGATGCAGTAACCATTGTGCAAGAGGTACATACACATAGATGTAGTAACCATTGTACAAGAGATACATACACATAGATGCAGTAATCATTGTACAAGAGGTACATTCACAGATGCAGTAACCATTGTGCAAGAGGTACATACACATATATGCAGTAACCATTGTACAAGAGGTACATACACATAGATGCAGTAACCATTGTACAAGAGGTACATATACATAGATGCAGTAACCATTGTACAAGAGATACATACACATAGATGCAGTAACCATTGTACAAGAGGTACATACACATAGATGCAGTAACCATTGTACAAGAGATACATACACATAGATGCAGTAACCATTGTACAAGAGGTACACACACAGATGCAGTAACCATTGTGCAGGAGGTACATACACATAGATGCAGTAACCATTGTACAAGAGGTACATACATATAGATGTAGTAACCGTTGTACAAGAGATACATACACATAGATGCAGTAACCATTGTACAAGAGGTACATTCACAGATGCAGTAACCATTGTGCAAGAGGTACATACACATAGATGCAGTAACCATTGTACAAGAGGTACATACACATAGATGCAGTAACCATTGTACAAGAGGTACATATACATAGATGCAGTAACCATTGTACAAGAGATACATACACATAGATGCAGTAACCATTGTACAAGAGGTACATACACATAAATGCAATAACCATTGTACAAGAGATACATACACATAGATGCAGTAACCATTGTACAAGAGGTACACACACAGATGCAGTAACCATTGTGCAGGAGGTACATACACATAGATGCAGTAACCATTGTACAACAGGTACATACACATAGATGCAGTAACCATTGTACAAGAGGTACATATACATAGATGCAGTAACCATTGTACAAGAGATACATACACATAGATGCAGTAACCATTGTACAAGAGATACATACACATAGATGCAGTAACCATTGTGCAAGAGGTACATACACATAGATGCAGTGACCATTGTACAAGAGATACATACACATAGATGCAGTAACCATTGTGCAAGAGGTACATACACATAGATGCAGTAACCATTGTACAAGAGATACATACACATAGATGCAGTAACCATTTTGCAAGAGGTACATATACATATATGAATGAAAGTCTTTATTTATCGAGGGTGACCCAATTAGTTTATACTAATCTTCCTTGGGGCCCTCTATAACAAATACATGATACCAAATACAAGAAAGACAAGATACATAAGATATATGTAAACATAATAACATTGTTGGTGGTGGTAGTTTGAACAATATTTACACAATAATAAGATGAGACGATATCTATATCGAGTTTAATGTTGTTTTTCCTTTATCCATTTTATGCAGCTGTTTGTAAAATATTTCATTGTTGCACACTTCTGAATGTGCTTTGGAATATTATTCCATAAAATGGTCCCGGAGTAAGACATGCTGCCCTTGAAAAGTTCCCGATTTGTTTTTGGAATACTAAAATTAGTATCAGTTAGTGATCAAAGTCTTCTGTCAGTTGAATTACGAGTAGTAAACACATCGGAAATATATAAAGGGGCAGTATTGTTCGAAACTCTATATATGAATTTGGCCCTTTTAAGTATAATTCGCTGATCAATTGTGAGGTAATTTACTTGTTCCATAGCGGCTTGAAAAGTAATATACTGTTGACAGTTCACCTAAAATAACGTGATATGCCCTTTTTTTGCATTATTAAAAGGCTGTTGATATGTTTTCGACTTGTGTTACCCCAGATTACATTACAAAAGTCTAGATGTGGCTGTATGTAAGCTTTATAGAAAATAATTCGATAATTCAAAGGAATAAAATATTTTATTCTTGACAGCAACCATACACCAAAGAAATGCAGTAACCATTGTACAAGAGGTACATGTACATAATGCATTAACCATTTTTCCCATTCCATAACTTTTAAACATCCAGGTATACGAGTATTCAATATTGTGAAACATTCTGTCAAACTCATGCAAGATTCAAATTGTATGGTCTGTTTGTCTACTGCTCAAGGATTGGCCATAGAAAACACAGCCTTATCATAGCTGACCATCTCATATGTGATGAAATCAGCATCCTACATGGATCATAAATGGGAATAAAAGTGTATATCTAGTAACTATTATAATTAGGTGGATTACAAAATATATAACTCTCAGTGAATTTTCCTGATAATGAACAATTAAAATGTAATGATAAAAAGTAGTCTTTATTACACAATAAAAACACTCCCCCAATCATGTGTAATGCTCTGTTGGATAAGATCTCTAAATTCTAAGCATGGTACTGACCACTCTGAACCATATCACTTAGCACCCCACGCTGTTATTTTTATGGCTTCAATTAGGAATAATAGCCCCTTCACTGCAGCACATGTCAATCACACAAAAGTTCTACAGGACTACCACGCTAGCCCTTTAAACCACTCATTAGCTATTATGCGGCAAGCGAGCGAAGCGAGCAAAAAAAAAAAATACTGAGGGCGTGCATCGAAATTGTTTGATATTTTACCTACAGTAACATGGACATGTATGAATAAAAAAAGTCCGTTTTCAAATAAAAGGATTTAACAATGTGTTAATTAAACCACTCATTAGTCATTATGCGTAGAGCGAGCGAAGCGAGCGAGAAATTTTTTAATACCGAGGGCGTGCATCGAAATTGTTTGATATTATATCTACAGTAACATGGACATACATGTATGATCCGGAATTTTTAGTGGGGGGCGCGCGCCGGGTGCGCCCCCCACTGGATCCGCTAGTGGTCAAGTTTAAGATATTTTAGACATACTGCCGTAAAATATAATCTTTCCTGAATAAACATTCCAAATTTTAGCCTACAGAACATTTTATTAAAATAATTGTGGGTTTTTAAACTCGACCGGGTATTAAACAAGAGGCCCAAGAGGGCCTGTGGACGCTCTACAGGCTAACATGGCTCTTACAACATCAATGAAGCGAGTGACTGCCATTTATGTTTTATTGGAAGTTTCGGGCAAAAAACAACTTTTTGACTAAATCAAGGACCATAACTAAAGAATCTGATAAAGCTTGGTAAAGACACGGCCATTTTTGACCAAGGGGACTTTATTTTAACAAACTTGATAGTGTAGGCATTGGCCATCATTTTAAAAGAAAAACTGTTGAAATCTGTCCAGCGGTTCTGGAGAAGAAGATTTTTTAAGGTTTCGACCATATATGGTAATGGCAGCCATCTTGGATGTAGCGCTGACCTAATTTTAACAAATTTAAAAAGCATTCATCTAAGGATCATCCATGTGAAGTTTGGTCAAAATTAGCCAAGCGGTTTCTGAGGAAAAGTCGTTTGAAGAAAAGTTAACGGACGGAAGACGGACAACATACCATCCCATAAGCTCTGCTGGCCCTTGGCCAGTAGAGCTAAAAATGGCAGGAGTACGGTACAGTTCCATTTTTATTGGCAGGTATCTAGTACAGTTCCGAAAAATGGCAGGAGTATGGTACAGTTCCAAAAACCTCGGACGCTAAAGTCTTTTCTCCTTTGGTAATTAGCGGTGTAATTTCGAAAACACTAATGAAGAAGTACTGTATATAGAATTATATACATCTTCGGTCCTTCCATAAACGATTTCTATAAGTATTTAAGAAAACCCACCAACTGTAGGGAAACCTGAATATAGGCTCGTTTGAACCTTCATTCCGACGGTACAGTACAAAGAAAGACGCGTCTTAATAACAATCGTATGCTGTGCTGAGTTACGTCCCCTTTTTATAATTCACCATTTATGATAACAGGCGTTTGGTATTAGATGTTTTGGAATAGATTGCTTAATTTTAATTATTGCTTAGTTGAACACATCGCATTAATTACGTTTTAAGGCCACTCTATGTAACTTAATATATCTGAATCAAACGTCTACTGATATATAGGACACGTGTATAAACCAATAATGAGTCGCTCAAAAGTGTACATAACTAAACAAAGTAATAATCATAGGACGCTATTTAAAGTTGGTATCAAATTGTAGCGGATATAGCGCAGATACCCACGAAAGTTCAAAGTTGACACATGCAGACATTCAAAATTTTTGCTTTGGTGAGACGAAATACTAGTACATGTCTATTGTCTAAATAAAAGTTTAGTGTCTGAATTTCCCAAAAATGTCCTCATCGGCAAAATCAGACTATCTATAATAAAAGTGTGACCACTTTAAGTGTACCTAATTAGCTTCAATTATTTATAAAACATGCTCATTAGGCAAACTTTAAATGGTCATAATTTAATGACACATAATCTCATTTGGTTAATGATGACATTTTTGTAAAGCCCTGCTTTTGCTCGTTAAGTAAGCATAAAGTGTATTTTGCGTTACCAAAAGAAAATATTCCGAATTTATGCACGAATAAATTGCGAATTTATGCACGAATAAATTGCATGAGACGCTTATTCCATTTAAAATTACATCTTAAAAAAGGAAAACCTATTTCTCTCTTAAACGTTGATACAAAAATTGCCTCAGCACTATAGCAAGTCGTATTAAAACGATTCTCCCAAAAATAATTTCAGAAAGTCTGTCGGGTTTATAGGAGAATCTAACAGACTAACTCTAGATATAATAGAAAAGTGTGAAGAATTAGGTATGTCAGGTTTATTAGGCTTCGAAAAAGCTATCGATTCTCTTGGTGTTTTATTGGAAAAACCTTACTCCATTATTCAATGATTTCATATTTTTACAAGGACATAACTAGCTGCGTTTTAAACAATGGACACTGTTCAGATTATTTCTCAATACAACGCGGTGTTCGCCAGGGGGACCCTTTATCACCTTATCTTTTTATAATATGTGTAGGACTGTTAAGTGCAGTTTAAAAAAAAATGCAAATATTAATGGAATTAAAATTAACGATTGTGAATATGTATTAATAAGCCATTATGCTGTGATTCATCCCTATTTCTTAAAGACAATAGAAACTCTTTAAAGCTCATTAATTATGTTCTGGACTTAAAGCAAATTTTGGTAAAACTGAAATCGTTTGGATCATATCTAAAAAGGGCTATACAGAAAGGCTAGATACATGTAAACCTGTAAGGTGAAATCAAACTGGATCGTTCAAACTGTTGGGAATAGAATATAACTTACAGAACGACAATTATGTTGAGCAGAATTTTACAAATGTATTTGAAAAAATCAAAATGTTAATGAATGATTGGTCTTGTAGAAACTTAACATTCATAGTTAAAAAGTTTAACTTTGCCAATACTCATTCAATGTTTCACAGTTTTGCCGGACCCAACAGACTTTGTTTACCAAGACATACATGCTCTTTTCTTTAATTTTCTATGGTCAAACAAACCGGACAAAATCAAACGAAATGTTATGATGAATACAATCGATGAAGGTGGATTGAAAATGTCTCACAAAAGATCACTAAGTCATTCACTTAAACTAATCTGGATTAAAAAGATACTAGACCCAAACACATGTTCACCATGGAAAACTCTTATTTTAGATGATCTGGAAAAATGGGGTGGATACAAATTATGGCATCTTAATAAGGAAGGTATCGTAAAAATAGAAAATGAATATGTTTTGGAAAATGTATTCCAGTCATGGGCAATAATTCAAGATGATTCAACAGTTACTGCAGACGGTATTCTATCTCAGTCTCTATTCTACAATCCAAGCATCAACATTAACAATATATAACACTGTATTTTATACTGATCTCTGTAAAAAAGATATTGTAGATGATAACTTCTCATTTTATCCTTTGAAAATGTTGTTGAAAAATACGAATTAGAGATACCTTTTTTGAAATATACCGGACTAGTATCCGCCATTCTTGTTGAATGGAAAGTTTTAATTAAAAATTAACATAAGACAGACCATCCCAAAAACAACAATATTGTAAAAATATGTAATGTACAAGAGGTGAACCAATTGTTTTATCCTGAATTTCTAAAATGTGTCGTCAACAGAAGTGGCAAACAGATTTAGACAAAGTCGTAAATGCGGAAGACTGGAATGTTTTTTACAAGCAATCTTTTAATGTTGTAGACGATACCTGTCTTCAATCTTTACAATTCAAGATCTTGCATCGAACCCTTTTCACTAATTCAAAATTATATATAAATGCAAAATGTCGGAAACCGAACTGTGTTCTTTTTGTAACATTTCAGAAGAAACCATTTTACATTTGTTTTTTGAATGTATGTTCTCAAGAAATATTATTATACTGTTTAATGTTTTAAAGCAAGGATGTAACATTTCATTAGAAATAGAAGCAGGGACACACTGCAGAACATGCAGATCTACAGATAAGCTTTTTGATCAATTGGGTACCCATCGATATTTATTTAATTGGGTATTTCGTGATTTCAATTGGGTAAAATAAAACAATAAAAGTTAGCGCCATTGTTTTGGGGTGTCATTCCACTAATATTGTATACATAAAATCTAATAAAAATCAACTTCTTTACTATAGGCTTTATACATGGTGACTGGGTGTCCCTTCAACAGCCCATATATTGCTCAATTTGCATTTTTTTTTTTTATCATTTGACAACTTTGATTGCTTTATTGGTACCCATGCTTTTTATTTTAATTGGATATTTAAGCAAATACCCTGCTTATCTGTAGCTCTGACATATATTGACAATATTATCTATTCTTATTTATAAAAAGTACATATACTCATGTAAATTGAAAATGTGCGTTCCATTTTTTTTTTTTTTTTTTAGAACAAGTTAATATCGAATTGTTTTCAACATATATGCACCCCGTAGCAAAAGCAAACATAATTAAATTAAGATGAAACATAGTTAAAGATATTTTTGAAAGTTAACTGTCAATTAAATAGTAAAATATATCAAATGTTGATATATTTAAACACATGCTTTGTCTTAAAACATTTCTGGTATATTTGTGTTTTTTTAATTCAGCAGGACTTGTTTTCTTTGGGACTTGAAAGTAATATTTGAAAAACATAGGTATGTATACTTGATACTTGATATTTGAAAAAAAAATTAAAAAAAAAAAGAAAGAAAAGGATACCCTAATGGTATAGGCAAAAATACAGTCTGTACTTTCTATTTCAGTATATTATACGGAATGATAAAGAATAATTATTATAATGATACCCACTGTCAAATCTAGAACGAAAATCCAAGATGCCGGCGCCCGTCGTAAAACCTGTATACCTCAATGCATTTTCTGGAGAAATGACTTTTTGCCACCAGTGTCAGTAACTCATAATGGTAGTTAATTTGGGTTTTATATTGTTTTGTAACAGTAAAACACACCCATTATGTCCACAATGACGGAATTAAACCTTGTTGTTATGCTATTGTGATGGGTGGGGTTACTGGAAATCGATTTAAAAATTGCCTTTCGCGGCATTTCAGATCGTTGAAGATTTTTTTTTCTCAGTTTTTATTCTGTTTTGCATTTCATATGTATTTAGGTTTCGTGACATCATTTAAAATGTATATTGTGATTATGTTTTTACTTTAATCAGTTATAATCAGTTATATGAGCTGAAAGGTCGATCTTGTCTCGCCTTTTCGAAGGAAAAAAGAGACATAGGTGTTGCTTTTCCGGCGGCGGCGGCGGTGTCAACATTCAAGTTTTACATTTAGGTCATTTTCTCACAAACTGTAAACACTAGACCTTTCAAACTTTGCTTATAGTTGTATCTGGGGTGGTACATCGCAACGTGACAAAGCAATTGTGGAAGTGACCTTGACCCTGCAAGCAAAGGGCAGATAACTTAATAATTTTTAGGTTCAACTTTTGCGTTTAGGTCACTTTTTCACAAACTGTATGCACTAGACCTTTAAAACTTGCTTATAGTTGTATCTTGAGTGGTCCTTCGCAACGTGACAAAGCAAATGTGGAAGTGACCTTGACCCTCCAAGCAAAGGGCAGATAACTTAATAATTTTACCTTCAACTTTTGCGTTGAGGTCAATTTTGCGCGAACTTTATGCACTACACCTTTCAAACTTTGTTTATAGTTGTATCTAGGGTGGTACATCGCAGTGTGACAAAGCAGATGTGGATGTGACCTTGACTCGCCAAGCAAAGGGCAGATAACTTTATACTTTTTACCTTCAACTTTGGCGTTTAGGTCACTTTTTCAAAAATTGTATGCACTAAGACCTTTCAAACTCTGCTTATAGTTGTACCTTGAGTGGTACATTGCAATGTGACAAAGCAAATGTGGATGTGACCTTGACCCTCCAAGCAAGGGGCAAATAACTGAATAATTTTTACCTTCAACTTTTGCATTTTGGTCACTTTCTCACAAACTGTATGCATTAGATCTTTCAAACTTGGCTTATAGTTGTTTCTTGGATAGTACATCACAACTTGTCAAAAAGCAAAGGTGGATGTGACCTTCACCATCTAAGCAAAGGGCAGATAACTTTAATTGTTACATTTACATCGCTTTCTCATGAACTATAATTATGCACTAGATGTTAAACCTAATTTATAGCTTAATCTTTGGAAGACAAAATATTCTATTTTGACATAGTTGTGTCTTGGGTAATGCATCTTTACAGACACATGGATTTCATCAATGATCTTGACCTACTTTTTGGAGATGATAATTTTTTTTAATAGATTGGCATTTTGTTTTTAAACTTATGCACTTAAATGTCATCTCAGCAAACTGCAAACTCCATTGTTTTTATTTACTAAAATGTTTACAAACTTTCATCTAAGCATCATTGACCTTTTTATTTTTAAGTCCCGCCCCCGTTAGGCGAGACATGAGAATCCGCGGATTTTTTGTTTAAAAGAAATATTTGTAAAAACAATAGGTATATTTCTGTATGGAGTTAACTCCCCTTCACGAACATTTTGGTCTAAAGGCGCAGGGCTTTCCTTTATAGCCGGTAGACGGGTGATGCACCCTCTAGTGGGTTAAATAATTGGCCAGCTGATTCGATACAGGCTCTCTTGGGCCTCTTGTTTTGATAATATGTCACTTCGTAGAGTCTATTGTCTGTATGCCAAAACCTTGTCTGGACTAGTTCTCCTGATACCTTGGCCAGATTTCAATGAAACTTTGTAGGGATGATCAGTACCAAGCCTAGTTGCGCATATCGTCACCGTATTCCAGTTGAATGATTTTTTGGCCCTTCAAATGTTTAATACACAAACTTTTCCCGGACTTGTTCTCCTGAACCCCAGGGCGGATGTCAACAAAAACTTGATAGGGATGATCACTACCAAGCCTAGTTGCGCATATCTTATAGCCATGTTCCGGAGGAATGTTTTTTTGCAGAGTAATGACCCTTTAAAGACGCAAACTATGTCTGGACTAGTTTTCCTGAACCACTAGCGAGATTTCAACCAAACTTGGCAGGGGTCATCAGTACCAATGTATAATCAGGAGGGACAATAGAAGGCGGAGCTAGAAATGAATGTCGGAGCCATCCAATTGTTTAACCAGTATGGACAATAGAAGTCGGAGCTAGAAATGAATGTCGAAGCAATCCAATTGTATAACCAGTATGGACAATAGAAGGCGGACCTAGAATTGAATGTCGGAGCCATCGATTGTTTAACCAGTATGGACAATAGAAGGCGGAGTAGGAATGAATGTGGGCGCCATCCTTGTTTAACCAGTATGAATAGTAGAAGGCGGAGCTAGAATTGAATGTGGGAGCCATTCATTGTTTAACCAGTATGGACAATGGAAGGCGGAGCTAGAATTGAATGTCCGAGCCATTCATTGTTTAACTAGTATGGACAATAGAAGGCGGAGCTAGAAATGAATGTCGGAGCCATCCAATTGTATAACCAGTATGGACAATAGAAGGCGGAGTGGGAATGAATGTGGGCGCCATCCATTGTTTAACCAGTATGAATAATAGAAGGCGGAGCTAGAATTGAATGTGGGGGCCATCCAATGTTTAACCAGTATGGACTATAGAAGACGGAGCTATAATTGAATGTCGGAGTCATCCATTGTTTAACTAGTATGGACAATAGAAGGCGCAGCTAGAAATGAATGTCGGATCAATCCATTGTTTAACCAGTATGGACAATAGAAGGTGGCGCTATAATTGAATGTCGGAGCCATCAATTGTTTAACCAGTATGGACGATAGAAGGCGGAGTAGGAATGAATGTGGGCGCCATCCATTGTTTAACCAGTATGAATAATAGAAGGCGGAGCTAGAATTAAATGTGGGAGCCATCCATTGTTTAACACGTATTGACAATAGAAAGCGGAGCTAGAAATGAATGTTCGAACCATCCATTGTTTAACCAGTATGGACAAAGGAAGGTGGAGCTAGAATTGAATGTCGGAGTCATCCACTGTTTAAACAGTATGAACAATAGAAGGCGGAGCAAGACTTGAATGTGGGAGCCATTCACTGTTTAACCAGTATGGGCAATGGAAGGCAGCGCTAGAATTAAATGCTGGAACCATCCACTGATTAACCGGTATGAACAAAGGAATGTGGAGCTAGAATTGAATGTCGGCGTCATCCACTGTTTAACCAGTATGGCAAATTGAAGGCAGAGCTTGAATTGAATGTGGGAACCATCCACTGCTTAACCAGTATGGACAATGGAACGCGGAGCTAGAACTGAATGTCGGAGCCATCCAACCAGTATGGACAATATAAAGAGGAGCTAGAATTTAATGTGGGAGCCATCCATTGTTTAACCAGTATGGACAATATAAGGCGGAGCTAGAACTGAATGTGGACATCCGCTGTTTAACCAGTATGGGCAATGGTAGGTGGAGCTATAATTGCTTGTCTGAGCACTGTTTAACCAGTATGGACAATGGAAGGCGGAGCTAGAATTGAATATGGAGCCATCCACTGCTTAACCAGTTTGGACAATGGAAGGCGGAGCTAGAATTGAATGTGGGAGCCATCCACTGTTTAACCAGTATGGACAATCGAAGGTAGAGCTAGAACTGAATGTCGGAGTCATCCACTGTTTAACCAATATGTACAATAGAAGGCAGCGCTAGAACTGAATGTCGGAGTCATCCACTGTTTAACCAATATCTACAATAGAAGGCAGAGCTAGAATTGAATGTCGGCGCCAGTCATTGTTTAACCATAATTGCCAATGGAAGGTGGAGCTAGACTGAATGTGGAAGCCATACATTCGAGTTTAACCAGTATGAACAATAGGTGGAGCTAGATTGAATGAATGTGGGGGCCACTCCGATCTGACCAGGAACATTAGACGTATATGGCCCCTTGAAGTATTGAAAAAATACCCGTTTATTTAGCCTTGTCAAAACTCAGCAACTTCATGTTGCATTTGACCTTTACCAAACTTGGACAGATTGTTGATATTAATGAATGCTCGGAAAAAGTTTAAAAACCACCCAGATCAGATAAGTAACACCGGAGTTATGGCCCTTGATTTATTGGTTTTGAAACACTCTAGCACTTTCATTTTTTATTTGATCTTTACCAAACTTGGCCAGATTGTTGATACAGATAAAAGCTCGGACTAGTTTGCAAACTATATGCGATAATCATAGCTCTTATGGAATGTAGCTACCATAGAGCTGCGAAGCCATCCTTTATAGAATAGGAAGGTATCAGGGTCGACTCCATCAAGAGAGGTTTCTGAAGACATCAAGCCATGCCTGCATAAACAGTTAACCGCCTTATTTCAGTAGAGTAAACCGTTTCCCTTAATCCTCAACTACTCATATGACAGAAAATATAAAACACATCTTGTTGGTGTAAGTCGCAGGACTGACCGACTGTACGTACCGTATAATACAAAACACATACAAAAAAAGTACACCAGTGTGCCACCGCTAAAGACCACAACTCCGCTAAAGTCCACAACTCCGCTATAGTCCACATACATTTCCGCTAAAGTCCACAACTCCGCTATAGTCCACATACATTTCCGCTAAAGTCGTCAAAAAACGAACGCCGAAGGCCACAACATTTTTCGCTAAAGTCCACAAAAAATATTGTCGCTAAAGACCACAAACGTTGCCGCTAAAGTCTACAACATTATTTCAGCAAAAGCAATTTTGAAATAATTGTTTTCTCATTTGTGATAGATGTTTCAGCATTTTTTCATTAATTTGTGCAAAACATATTTGCGCCGGATGTAGTTTAAATGATCCATAAGTTTTGTAAATATACAATATTTGGCAGGAAGAAGCATTTAAGCGCGAGTTGCGCTCTTTACCATCAGCAAATAACCATCAGCAAATACGTGTGTTGCAACCCTAAAGGTAACAATTGCATTAGGATCAAACCCGGTACGTTCGGACAGCCCGGTACGATCGGACGCTTGAGCACTCACAACTCTGTTTGAGAGTACTTCCCGGTATAATCACACATGATGTCATAATCTTATCCATTTAAACTCAATGTTCTTAGCTTTGAGGTTGTTATTATTATGCAAAGTGTAACACACTTTTTGATTTGTCAAATAATGCATACGTCATCAAAATCTGTTTTGGCGCCATTTACAAACATTTCAACAGGTGCATCCTGTTAAAAGCATCCTGTTAACCGCACCAGGAAGTCTACGATATTACTCGATCTTGTTGGCTGTACTTCTTTGAAATGTGTGTCCATTTGAACAATTAAGTAACGTAGCTGATGATTAAAATATAAAAATGTATATTCGTTTATATTTGACAAAATGAAAGTGTCCGACTGTACCATACTCCTGTTAAAATAGTGGATGGTGCAATCGGACACCTTAATAGGCTCAATTCAAACTGGTAATTTCAAATGAAACATGCGCGGATTTAGGCTAGGGCGTTATACAAGACGTATCTCTCTCACTTAAATGCCTTCCAAAACAACCAATATTAATTTAATTTTATAGATCTAATAAATCTGAGTCAATCAATTTGAAACCATCGCCACTCTTCCAGCCCCAGGAAAATGAAGACAAATGATGGGTTGGGGCGTGTTTTTCTATGTTTGTATATATACTACTCAAAATTTGCTAAGGATCACTGTTTTTGCTGTCTAAATTTCTTGCTGAAATAAATAGCATTATTTCTATTTTACATGAAATTATTTAGGGCAGTGTATGGTCATGTGATCTCATGACCTGATTCAAATGGAGGAATTGTTGAAGTATCAATGAAATTAATATCGTATTTGTAAATTAATTTCTAATAAAATTATATGGAAGAATAAAGGTGATCCTTAGCAAATTTTGAGTAGTAAATGTACTTAAATAGTAGTCTTTTACCTTGTATAGTGATTTTTTTAAAAACTCTCTTACGGTTTCCGAACATTCGCAGATTTCCGAGTGTACCATGATTGGTGTCCGAATGCACCGGTAGGCGTCCGAATGTACCAGAGATGTGATGACAAAAGCATACACATGATTTAATACGTGTTAAATAGAATGATTACTTCTGTTTTCATTTGAAAACGACCTTCATATGACCCTCCATTACGCAATTATTTCATAAAGCTTCCGGTGCAACAAGTGCTTGAATACGGTGTCCGAACGTACCGGGTTTGACCCTAAAAGTAACTAGCTGCACTAAAGGTAACACTTTTGGGACTAAAAGTAACAACATACACTAAAGGTAATAAAATAAATTACACAAAATTACAAAATTTATAATGAAACTGATATTTATGTTCTGTTTATACTTTAAAAGAGGAGGTATTTTGCTGGAGCAACCTGAATTTCCAATAAAAATTTCACCAAGAATGTGTTTAGGATATCGAGATGTTACCTTTAGTGTAGATCAAAAATGGTGATACCTTTAGTGCAGAAAATTTTACCTTTAGCAATTTATTTTATTACCTTTAGTGTATGTTGTTACTTTTAGTCCCAAAAGTGTTACCTTTAGTGCAGCAAGTTACCTTTTATGGAATTTTTACCTTTAAGGTTGAACAAACGGATTTGCTGATTGTAAAGAGCGCACTTAGCGCTTTAATGCTTCTCCTTGTCAAATATTGCATATTTACAAAACTTATGGATCATTTATACATGTAAACCACATCTGGCGCAAATATGTATTGCATAAATTAATGAAAGAATGCTGAAACATCTCTCACAAATGATAAAACAAATTAATTCATAATCGTGTTTTTTGCTGAAATGGTGTTGTGGACTTTAGCTAAAACTTTTGTGGTCTTTAGCGACAACATTTTTTGTGGATTTTAGCGGAAAATTGTGTGGACTTTGGCGTTCGTTTTTTTGTGGACTTAAGCGGAAATGTATGTGGACTATAGCGGAGTTGTGAACTTTAGCGGAAATTTATGCGGACTTTAGCGGAGTTGGGGTCTTTAGCGGAGTTGTGGTCTTTAGCGGTGCCACACACCATAAATTCCTTATACCGTAAATTCAAAACATCATCTCAATATCATCATTTCTCTGAACCCATTACTAATCTCAATGTTATACTAACTGTTATTGTAAACAAATTGCATAGAACATCATGCACAACTTCAAAACATAAGCGAATTCAATATATAAAATTAAAGTGTATATTACAAATTCACGTAACCTTCTAAATTCATTGAAATAAATGTTTACGTCTATAGCCAGTCGCACCCTTTGACTGAATGCCTAAACATGCCAATGTGCATTCGCACGTGCACTTACTGCAACGCCACCGATGATTACTTTATGTCAAGGGAAAGTAATTTTCATATAATTATTTAGCAATCAAACGTTGAAAATTACATATATCATGCGTGCATGCATAAAACTGTCTTCAGAAGGGTCGACCCTGATATCTGCCTATTTTATAAAGGATGGCATCGTAGCTCTATGGTAGGTACATACCATGAGAGCTAAGATTATCGAGTTTTCAAACTAGTCCGAAATCTAGACATATCGGAGTAGAAACCGCATTACCTTCAATTATTTAAAATGCTATAGTTTGCTTTATTAGCGCTCTAGCACCACAATTGAGTCTCCGCCATAACTCCTAAATTGCTAAATGGTTTTGATAAATCTACACAGAAATGTTCAACATGATGAGAAGGTGGGTAGCAATCAAGGATCAGGTCCGTACCTCAAAGGTCAAGGTCACATTAGGATGTCTAGGTCATTCTTGTCAAACTTGTATCTCAGCCATAAACTAATGAAGGCATTACTGTGCACACCAGTCCCTTCATTTTGCATCCGATCTTAACCAAACTTACATAGTAGTTATATTTCCACAAGATCTTCGACCGGTTTTTGAACCAGAAAACAATAATTGCTAATAGGTGAGTTATGGCCCTTGAATTATCGCACATTTTATTATTTGACAGTATTACTACAGACATAGACCTACATATATAGCTCTATGCTACAGAAACGCTTTAGCTTTCCATCTGATCTTAACCAAATTTAACAGAATATGTATACTAATTATTCGGTCTTGGACAAGTTCTTTAACCACGTATATCCGATTCGACAAGCCCAATAATGCATATCTGATTGTATTGAAGGGAGTTATCCGCCCTTGAATTGGACAAACAACATGGCATAACTTGTCTTTTTTACCACTATAGCACTTCAACTTTTCATCCAATCTTAACAAAACTTTTACAGAATACGTATAATAATAAGATCCTTGAATTGGACAAACAACATGGCATAACTTGTCTTTTTTACCACTATAGCACTTCAACTTTTCATCCAATCTTAACAAAACTTTTACAGAATACGTATAATAATAAGATCTGGAACAAAAGTGTGTGTGTGTGTGTGTGTGTGTGTGTGGGGGGGGGGGGGGGGGGGGGGGGGGGTGCACAACTAGACCATGACACAAACGTTCCTGCCAAGTTTCGAGTTTGTAGTGCCAGCCGTTCTTGAGTTATCGCAAAGACAAGAAGATTTCGGGACCGACCGACCGACCGACCGACCGACCGACCGACCGACCGACCACCGACAGACCGACATTTGCAAAGTAACATGCCCACCCCAGCCTTCGGGAAGGGAGTATACTTATATAGGGTAAAACCGATACAAGCAGTGTTATTCACAGGTTTGGGCAGGTGCATCCAATGCAATAATCACTTGGGTAAGGCTATAATATTAAGTGTTTTTATTGTGGATAAGTGACTGATGAAGTAATTGGTAACTTTAAGCAGAAATAATTGATTGAATTGGGGTTTTAAGGCGCACCAACACATGAAAGGTTATATGACGCCTAACAGGAATGAACATGCCAGGCTCATCCTCCATGTTCATCGAGATAAACTATGGAGAACGGGCCTAGAACCTTCTCACCATGAACTGCAGAGTTGCTGCAAATTCTACTGTAGACACTCCATTTACGCTGGAACCACGTTATAGTTTTCTGCCACTGCTCTAGTGATATGAGCGAGATGGCACCTGAAACAATGCAGGAGTCATGATGAAGACCTTTAATGAGCATGAACAAAAAATGATAAAATGAACATGAACTGGGGGAGGGGAGGGGGATTGTGGGGCGGGGGGTGCGGTTCTACCTCTCTGCCTTCCCCTCCAACGGGATCTGCAGTGACGCAATTATTTGTCCCGTAACCAAACGGGGCCCCCGGAACCACACGGGGCAAGCAAAAATAAGACTTTTATTTACATAAAAAGAATACTATGCAAAGGATATAAAAGATAATTGACACATCTTTGGAAAATAAGGAGAATAATGAAATATTAAATAAAGATAAGCCGTTATCTAATGAATTTTAAAATGTATACATCTTTTATTTGGCGTAAATATCCAATATACACAATACAATTTAAGTAATTTCATTGTCACAATGCTACATATATATTTAATCTTCACGCTCCGCCTCAAGTCAGTTCAATTCAATTCAATTCAATCTCTTTATTTCCTCCATAACGGAGATTTTTAAGTAGTACATGTATTTATGAAATCCACGATGAATACAAATGATAGTTTAACATATACACATATACAAGGCAATGGGAGTTGTGAAATAAACGAATAAAGAAGCGAGTGCGTTTGTATTAAGGAAGGAACAAAAAAAAAAAAATCCTATTACATTTTAGATAAGCTTTTTACAAAAGCAGAAATTACACTACGTCGTTTGAGTTATATGTTCAAATACTCGTAAACAAATGCTCGCAAACCTTGATGCGAGGGGATACTAACTACAAAGGTACCTGACCTCGTCAATGTCGGTGTTTAGAGGTCCATCAAGAACCTTACTTAAAGGACTAGCATCATCTAATTCCTTTTTCAAATCAGGATTTATAACATCATAAATCGCATTCTTGCATTCAGCAGGCTCGAACATTGCGAGATAATATGAACCGATCGTAAAGTGAATGGTCTATTACAGACAAGGCAGATAGAGTCCTGTCTGGTGGCAACCTCAAGCCAGAGTCTGGATATACTAATCGCTATAGAAAGCTCGTTTGTATTGGACGGCAATGGCTACAATAAGGCAGGGGTGATTTGCTGGTGGATCTCTCTGAACATTATAGTCTATATATTTGTTAACCCTCCAAGATCAAAAGTTAGATTCCAGCCTCTATTAGAGAGAATGTATCTGTCATAAAGTCATTCAGTATATGATGCAGAGAAAATTGCAAATATCGGGGATGATGCCCCTCTGTACAGAGTTGTTTCCCTTTATAAATTGCAAGTAGCGACGCAAGAAAAGGTGTTGATTCTCTGAAACCAGTCTCATCTGCAAGCCTCAGCACGGAGAAGAGGGACGAGAACGTGAGGGAAAGTCCTGCACGTGTATTTATCCGTCTGTGTCAACCTATTAAATAAAAAAATCGACTGTAAGTATTAAGGTTAATAGACGAATGGATTTTTTTTTAAATATTTAATACAATTATAGTACTTATTAAATTTATTTGTTTTATGAAGGAGAAATAAACGATCATAAAATTTAAACTCGATATGGGACATACCTGCAAAATATAATTTAACCATAGACATATGAAATAGAATGTTTTCGAACGAAATCTTTTATTAAATACACATATTATAGGAAAATAAAAGAATAAACCTAGCTATGAAAGCGAGTTATCAGCCATGCAATAATGCTTATAATATAAATAATAAGATATTCGACAAATTATTTAAACATGCATATCCATGTTAAAGTTTTAGATATATGCCCTGCAAAAATGACGTCATTTTGCGTTGGTGCCTCCAAAGTTCTTTCATTTTTCATCCACTTTTTACAAAATGTGTATAACACAGCGATCTTGGACAAGTTCTGTTTCATGGTTTTGAAATGAGTTATATGCCATTGCATTGCCAAAAATGACATAAGTTGGTCATGTAACCATCATAGCACTTTTATGTTTCACCTGATCTTAAAGCAAAAACAAATGAAAATATGTCTGTTTCTGGTCTTGTTCCTGCTACGTTCGCGTGAAGTGTTAATCGGTATCAAATTATGACAGAGCGAAAATTGCACTTCGTTAAAGAGACGGTACCTACCGGTATATACTCAGTACATGTAGTTATATCCACCAAATGAATAGATTACTATGGCGAATATAAAAACTGAAGCGCCAAGTGTAAACTAGAGCATGCACCGCCTAGCGGGGCATATAATTGTTGTAGATCTAATACATTGAACGTTATTAAGTTCCATGTCAAATCTATATCAAAGGGAAATAATTTAAAAAAATGTGAATCAGACCGTTATGGATTTTTATCAGATGTATTAAATGCATCATGCTGAAGATGCATAAAAAGGTTCATTGCTTTAGAACTTATACTTTGAAAGTTATTGGAAAAATTAAAATTCCACGTTAAACCCTTTTCAAAGGGACATAATTAAAAACTATGAATGAAATAGTTAAGGGCCTTTATAAGATGTATTCATTGGGTCACGCTAAAGATAATTGTTGTACACCTAAATACTTCGAGGTTTACTACCACCAATTACATGTAAACCTCCGAGGTGTAGAATGTAGTTCCTACAATAAAAAGTAATCCCTCCTTTTTCGATGAAAACGGGCATTATAAGTAGGGGAAAACTGCCCATTTCTATTCGAATTTGTGGTTATATGTATAAGAAGCGTATTAATAGGTTTTACTGGATCACTGATGAACATTTTCGAAATTTCGACTCTATGCTTACACTTTGTGAGCAATGAAAACAGTCGATCAATAAAAACAGCTGTACCCTTGACCTCTTTAGTAAACAAACAAGAACTTTCTTACATGTCTTGTGACCCCACGTTTTCTGGTGATTTTTCAAGTGGAAAAATAGTTTTCTATATGAACATTACACTGCTGCATTATCCATACTTGAGTTGAATTTGCAGCAAATCATTGATATGTGACACTTTAACATTGGTGTCTATGGGGAAAATAATTAGTGCTTTCATACCTCGAATGTCATTAGCCACAATCACTTGTAAATGGCAAGGTTAAGTTCCAGGTTAAACATTTTATTCAAAGGGAATAATTAAAAAACATATGAATCCGAGAGTTACGGGCCTTTATCAGATGCATTCATTGGAACATGCGAAGATGTGTACAAGATGTCATTGCTGTAGACCTTATACTTTGAAAATAAAAGGCAAGACAGCCTTTCATTTAATTTTCTTTTGATCATACTAAATGACAGAAAATTAAAAAGAATATTACGCATGTTTCTTCACAGAACACTTATAAAATAGCGATGTTTTTAAAAAGAAAAAGAAAAAAAGAAGTAATATTTCAAGTAATTACTACTTTTATATTAAAATCGCGTCTATAGAACATATATTATATGGCGAGGGATGTGCACATTTTAACCCATATTTGGTAAGATTTCATTGAAACAATGCACGTGTAGTTCGTCTGACAGTATCTCAAAATCAACCAAGATATGCTGTCATACAATCTGTATTTGTTTATTATATGCATATTTCCAAGCCAATATATGCATGTAAGCTAAATACGCTATAAAGTATATACACGCCTAAATCACATCGTCGGAACCTACTTTTGACTGATTACGTTATTACTCCATTCATCATGTCGGAACCCACGTTTGACTGATTACGTTATCACTGCATTCATCATGTCGGAACCCACGTTTGACTGATTACGTTATTACTCCATTCATCATGTCGGAACCCACGTTTGACTGATTACGTTATCACTCCATTCATCATGTCGGAACCCACGTTTGACTGATTACGTTATCACTACATTCATCGTGTCGGAACCCACGTTTGACTGATTACGTTATCACTCCATTCATCGTGTCGGAACCCATGTTTGACTGATTACGTAACCCACGTTTGACTGATTACGTTATCACTCCCTTCATCGTGTCGGAACCCACGTTTGACTGATTACGTTATCACTCCATTCATCATGTCGGAACCCACGTCTGACTGATTACGTTATTACTCCATTCATCATGTCGGAACCCACGTTTGACTGATTACGTTATCACTCCATTCATCATGTCGGAACCCACGTTTGACTGATTACGTTATCACTCCATTCATCGTGTCGGAACCCATGTTTGACTGATTACGTAACCCACGTTTGACTGATTACGTTATCACTCCCTTCATCGTGTCGGAACCCACGTTTGACTGATTACGTTATCACTCCATTCATCATGTCGGAACCCACGTCTGACTGATTACGTTATCACTCCATTCATCATGTCGGAACCCACGTTTGACTGATTACGTAACCCATGTTTGACTGATTACGTTATCACTCCATTCATCGTGTCGGAACCCACGTTTGACTGATTACGTTATCACTCCATTCATCGTGTCGGAACCCATGTTTGACTGATTACGTAACCCACGTTTGACTGATTACGTTATCACTCCCTTCATCGTGTCGGAACCCACGTTTGACTGATTACGTTATCACTCCATTCATCATGTCGGAACCCACGTCTGACTGATTACGTTATTACTCCATTCATCATGTCGGAACCCACGTTTGACTGATTACGTTATCACTCCATTCATCATGTCGGAACCCACGTTTGACTGATTACGTTATTACTCCATGCATCATGTCGGAACCCACGTTTGACTGATTACGTTATCACTCCATTCATCGTGTCGGAACCCATGTTTGACTGATTACGTTATCACTCCATTCATCATGTCGGAACCCACGTCTGACTGATTACGTTATTACTCCATTCATCATGTCGGAACCCACGTTTGACTGATTACGTTATCACTCCATTCATCATGTCGGAACCCACGTTTGACTGATTACGTTATTACTCCATGCATCATGTCGGAACCCACGTTTGACTGATTACGTTATCACTCCCTTCATCGTGTCGGAACCCACGTTTGACTGATTACGTTATCACTCCATTCATCATGTCGGAACCCACGTCTGACTGATTACGTTATTACTCCATTCATCATGTCGGAACCCACGTTTGACTGATTACGTTATCACTCCATTCATCATGTCGGAACCCACGTTTGACTGATTACGTTATCACTCCATTCATCATGTCGGAACCCACGTTTGACTGATTACGTTATTACTCCATGCATCATGTCGGAACCCACGTTTGACTGATTACGTTATTACTCCATGCATCATGTCGGAACCCACGTTTGACTGATTACGTTATCACTCCATTCATCATGTCGGAACCCACGTTTGACTGATTACGTTATCACTCCATTCATCATGTCGGAACCCACGTTTGACTGATTACGTTATTACTCCATGCATCATGTCGGAACCCACGTTTGACTGATTACGTTATCACTCCATTCATCGTGTCGGAACCCACGTTTGACTGATTACACGTTTGACTGATTACGTTATCACTCCATTCATCATGTCGGAACCCATGTTTGACTGATTACGTAACCCACGTTTGACTGATTACGTTATTACTTCATTCATCGTGTCGGAACCCATGTTTGATTGATTACGTTATCACTCCATTCATCGTGTCGGAACCCACGTTTGACTGATTACGTTATCACTCCATTCATCGTGTCGGAACCAATGTTTGACTGATTACGTTATCACTCCATTCATCGTGTCGGAACCCATGTTTGACTGATTACGTTATCACTCCATTCATCGTGTCGGAACCCACGTTTGACTGATTACGTTATCACTCATTCATCGTGTCGGAACACACGTTTGACTGATTACGTTATCACTCCATTCATCATGTCGGAACCCACGTTTGACTGATTATGTTATCACTCCATTCATCGTGTCGGAACCCACGTTTGACTGATTACGTTATCACTCATTCATCATGTCGGAACCGGCGTTTGACTGATCACGTTATCACTCCATTCATCGTGTCGGAACCCACGTTTGATTACGTTATTACTCCCTTCATCGTGTCGGAACCCACGTTTGACTGATTACGTTATCACTCCATTCATCATGTCGGAACCCAATAACGTTATCACTCCATTCATCATGTCGGAACCCACGTTTGACTGATTACGTTATTACTCCTTTCGTCGTGTCGGAACCCACGTTTGACTGACTACGTTATTAGTCCATTCATCGTGTTGGAATATACGTTTGACTGGTTACGTTATTACTCCATTCATCGTGTCGGAACCCACGTTTGACTGATTACGTTATTACTCCCTTCATCGTTTCGGAACCCACGTTTGACTGATTACGTTATCACTCCATTCATCATGTCGGAACCCACGTTTGACTGATTACGTTATCACTCCATTCATCATGTCGGAACCCACGTTTGACTGATTACGGTATCACTCCTTTCATCATGTCGGAACCCACGTTTGACTGATTACATTATCATTCCATTCATCATGTCGGAACCCACGTTTGATTGATTAAGTTAACACTCCATTCATCATGTCGGAACCCACGTTCGACTGATTACGTTATTACTCCATTCATCATGTCGGAACCCACGTTCGACTGATTACGTTATTACTCCTTTCATCATGTCGGAACCAACGTTCGACTGATTACGTTATCACTCCATTCATCATGTCGGAACCCACGTTTGAATGATTAAGTTATCACTCTATGCAACATGTCGGAACCCACGATTTGATTGATTGATAACGTAATCAATCGAACGTGTGTTCGGAAGATGCTAAATCACAACCAATTAGATAATAACATGGCCGCTATGAGGATTGAATTATGAGTTACAGACTTAAAAATCGTTTGATTCATACTATTTTATATGGGAGCCAGTGGATAGTATGTTGGACGTCGGACGTCAACCTTTACTGGCGCGAATGAGTTTCGTCGGTTTGTTCTTGTGCAAAAACAATAATTGCGACATGTCCGTCGGATGGGGACGCAAACCGGGCGGTCCCGTGTATAGGAGTATGTACTCCGACTACGTTAAACATCCATAGGAATCTATTTGTTAGTTCGAGTAGGGCCGGTTCCCGGATTCTCGTATGCGGCTCGAAATACCGTATTGATGAGCCGTTAAACAACATTTAATTTCGACTATGGCTAGTATTGGATTTAAAAAAAAAGAAAGACAAACATGCACCATTTGGTTGAATTAAAAAGTTTTCAATAGCTATCTTAATAAGCAAAAATCAGACAACAGCGTACGGATCAATAAGCCAAGTGTATTAATCAATAGCAATTGATAGACCCTGAAGACTACGAATAAATGTCGATACAATAGCACACTTGATCACTGAACACACGTAGACGAGACATGTCGGGACTTAAGTGTAAAATCATGTCATTGTAAATAGGCTTATATTATAGTCATTATAGCAGTCTGTGTGAGACAGTCTGGGTGTGTGAGACCATAAGATATTATATGCTACATTATCGACCGACCGTGGCTAATGGGTGGAACGAGAAGGAAACATCTCCTGTTGTGTCAGATGAATGTTTTGATATCGCGAAGGAACTAATCCATGTTAACTGTAGGTTTATATCTCTTTAAAGTGGATTACATACGCTACAACTGTAAACTACATAGTATTAACCGCTGTGTTCATGCTGGAATGAAAATTGATATGGGACTCTGGTTCATGTAAATCAAATTGTGTACTGTAGCCATGAGCTATGGATGGAACTTGGAAGTGTTCAAGTTCTTCAAGAGCACATGTGCGTTTAAGTGCTGTTAATTGTTATACCATGAACTATTCGTGAACAATCTTTCGTTTCAAACCATGGGCTTGACACGGCAGCGTTCGCGGACGGACGGACATTTCTGGTACCGGTCCATTTTAATAAGTTCCGTGATATGCACTGTTCTATCTCTGATGTTCCAGTTCATCGGCTTTGTCACGCCAGGCTGGATCGTGCTGTCGGCACCGACGGGGATGACGGTGAACGCCGGTGTATGGTACATACAGGTGTGCTCTATAGCCCCACGATGCAGGACGGCGTCTATGACCAGGGTCGTTAATCCGTTTAAAGTCGCCGGGGATTCTGCCGGTAAGTTAGCTACATGAACTAGTAATACTTTTCCGGTTGATTCAGGGACTGTAATATAAACGGGTCATGGTTGATTCAACTGCGTCGCATATGTTAATGCCATCATATTCGCTATCGAGTAAGCAGGCGTTCATTTCAATATAAATAGAAAGACGGATAGAGAGAAGAAAAGATGTCATTGTATTATGTGTGTTTAATACACACAAATCCAGAATCGCATTACACTAATTTTACATCTTTCTTTTTTTTATTCTTTTTTTTTATACCCTTGTACTGTTCGTTGTGATTTTTTTTGTACTCTGGGTCAGATATCCGTTCTTCGTATTTGCAACATTGGTTTACCTTAATACCTAAATATGCCCTACTGACTTAGAAATTCGTCATCAATGGCTAATGACAATAGTGCGATATAAACAACGCAACGGTAGACAATACCTTTAATGTATAAAGACTGGTACCGTTGTAGACAGGTTTTGATTTATTGATTTCTATTATTGAGATATTAAAGGTATTGTCTACTGGTGCTTTAGCTGTTTGGTTCAGAATAGTTAGCATTATCTCATCCTGTCTATCCAAGAGATAATTAAACGGAGTCCGTCGAAAACCCAAGAAACTCGAAAACATGGACTGTGGTATACCGTTATTAAATGCGATTGTTGGTTCGTTTTACCTCGTTTTATGCATTGTACTATTGTAGAGAGTTATTTACTGGATTAGTGCAGTGGATAATAACTATGCTACTTTTCCGAAATCAAAAATGTGATGTTTTCATGTAGTTTGTTTTCATCAGTAGTGTGGAATATATATAATGTTTGAGTTTCTTCTAATTTCAGACGATTTTACCGACTGGGCAGAACTTCAGGTGGAAATAACTCTCGCCTTTATAGCCTGCATCACCACAGTTGCAATGTCAATTAACTCCCTTGTCCACATGTCTCGAGCCCCAAAAGCCTACCTGTGCTGGGGTAGCATAACTTCTGTGATATCAGGTATGATCTTAAAACAGTTCACTATTCAATATATATGGTTATAGGGTGGTGATCTTACTCATGGGGCCTATCCCCTCCCCTGAGGACATAATCCCTGGATCATAACTTGGAAACCGCTGATGCTGGTTGGATGGTTGTATCCATCTGTTCATGCTAAGTGTATAAATGGTTTCATTATATGGTGGGATCTCAACGGATATGACTCAAAGGACTATTTCCCCAGGGAAGGAGATGGACGCCGGGGCCGCTGCTGGTTGGGATGGTTAAATCAGTTATGTTCATGCCCAGTAAGTGTTTACATGGTTATAGGGTGGGGATCTCAACAGATCCCAAGTTATGACCCAGGGGTGGAGACAGACCCCAGGGCCGATGCTGGTTGGATAGCTCTATCCGTTTGTTCATGCCCAATAAGTGTATAACTGTTGTTTCAGAGAAGAAAATCGAAGTTATTTATACCAGTCAATACTCGCGCATTGGGCATGAGACACGCATTTTTGTGTCAAATCAGGCTCACACGCATACATCTTGTGTTCTCACGCATTCTGAATAAAATTTGGCCAAAATTTGTCTGCGATTTTTTTATTATACCAAAATCGATAACATTTTGTATAATTTAACCAGGATTTCAGTATCGCTAACGTATAGTTTATGACTTAATGGGAATGTAGCCAAACAGCCGAACATTCCTTATTACTGAGAGTTCTGAAAAACATGGAAAAGGGTGAACTAATTATCAAAATCGGATGATAAACAAATACATGATCATTTGAAGGTTCTGTTGAAACGGATATGGAAGCCACCATTTTGAGATCTATGACTTCATAGTTCTAAATGACCATATATGGAATATTTATAAATATGAAAATTTACCGAGTTATAGGACAAACTAATAGCAACTGTATGACAACTATGTATACCTGAAGGTAATAATGCTTTATATGACCAGTAAAGGAGTAGGCATTCATTTGCAGTGATTTTCTTTGCTTTAAATGATATTCATGAATATGCCATATATATATATGGTAATTTGGAACTATGGTGCCATAGTTCTCAAAATGGCGGCTCCAATATCAGTTTTAGAACAACTTTCAAATGGTCACATCTTTTTTGTTTATCATCCGATTTTGATAATTCTTTTTTCCCCCAAGTTTTGAAGAACTCTCTATAAAAGCGATTGTTAAGTTGTGTGGCTACATTCCCATTACATAAATTTAGTTGAAATGAATGATTATATGAACGGTATTACGAGTAAACCTCTAAGCTAACATTCACGAAATTCAAACACAGACTGTCTCGGACTTCACCCCATAACCAATAGGCAGGCAACCGCCCATTGCGCCCGATCTCACTCTTGAATTCCACTGGGCTTTGACAGCCAAGGTTATTCCATATGTAAGTCTATGTAAAACATGTGACCTCTGATCCTTAAGTGTCGGCCATGCTACGCAGGCGACACAGAAAGGATAATTGCTAATTGCTTGTTGTAACCATACTAGCTACATGCTAGAATTCTAATGATAAATATGCTTTAATATATTACATGGTGTCATATAATATTTCCAGATTGTACATTTAGAAACAATAATACACAAATATATTCACTTGATCCATGTATAGAAGTAAAACTCCATAATAACACTGTTACGAACAGAAAAAAATAAACAGTTACAAAACACACACAAAAAACGCCAGGTGATAAAAGTGCTAAATTACCAGTTACTTAACATGCAGCTTAGTTTATTGCATATATAAATTTCACATGAAACTGAAAAAGTTTGTGATGCTTTGTATTTGGATATTTCACATGAAGCTGAAAAAGTTTGTGATGCTTTGTATTTGGATATTTCACATGAAGCTGAAAGAGTCTGTGATGCTTTGCATTTGGATATTCTGAAATATATTTCACATGCAACAAACAGTTTGTGATGCTTTGTCTTTGGATATTCTGAAATATATTTCACATGCAACAAACAGTTTGTGATGCTTTGTCTTTGGATATTCTGAAATATATTTCACATGCAACAAACAGTTTGTGATGCTTTGTATTTGGATATTTCACATGAAACTGAAACAGTTTGTGATGCTTTGTATTTGGATATTCTGAAATATATTTCACATGCAACAAACAGTTTGTGATGCTTTGTCTTTGGATATTTCACATGAAACTTAAAGTTTGTGATGCTTTGTATTTGGATTAACACCAATCACTCTTCCAGATCATCTCCAGTCTCTTTATATACATGCATTTTTACTTTCAGCTGGTCTGTTGCTGATACCAATTTGTCGTCTGCTACATATAATAGCCTCGTGGGAGAGCCATATAGAATACACGACCCCGTACTCCCTGGTGTCCAGTCTTCTAGGGTGTATTTTACTAGTCGCCAGTGCCATCACTGATCTGTGTGCCATGTTTATGATCATGAGAGACTTGAAGAAGGAAGGAGGTCAAGGGGTCAGACTGGAAAGAGTTGACTTGACACGTGATACTACCTGATAGACACAACATAAATTATTAGTGTCCAATAAAAGTGTGTTCAGAAAACAAGAATCAGGTGTGAGCTGAAATGCAATAAACGATGCAAGTTGTCTAATGTGCCAAGCATTTTAACAGTAATTACTCATTTCCATAACTAGCCGTGTTTCCATTAGAACAGCAGTGCATGAATTGCCTGAGAGTCATAGCTCTTTTGTACCTACCATATGGGTTTCCCCAAATACAGGGGACAATTACGGGACCAAGAAATTAATTAGAAATTCTGTTGTCGGAATAAGAGTGGAACCGAGTTTTTAAGTGTTTCTCAAATATATAAACTGTAGGCCCTATTGACCCTCAGTATTTTGACCCGGAGAGTAGTCCGAGAGTGACATGGACCATGGAGCATTACAAACCTCAGGTTTGGGTTTAGCCGCATGTGTATCTAGCCACATGCGAGTTGTACCAGTTACTAGTTTATATGTAAATCGTTCAATTTTCATTTTTTGCATACATATATGTTTTACGAGTGGTGTTGAAATAACAATACAGCATAATAAAGTGTACTAGTATACGTCTATTGATATATAAGGTCACTAAATTGAAAGGACAATAGGGCGCGTCAATACATACTTCAAAATAAATACAATTACCACTTAAACTGATTCTCAATACGCCTTGAATAAATATAATTTGTTTGCTTAATAGCATAGATGTTTGTCAAATTGATATATATTACCCATTATGTATTGTGCAAATAATGACAACATAACTGAACATAGTCTGGCATGAACTGTAACATAATGTAACTAATGCAATCCAGGTTGCGTTTTACCAACATGCCGTAGTGGCATAATTATGTGAGTTGCTAACACAAATTGACATCATTGACCATGCTGATTTGAGTGTTTATAAGCATTGCATATTTATCTAATGTAGTTTGTATGTATACACAAGCTTTAATATGCATGATTATGTGCTGAAGAGGTTTTATTGAATAAAAAAATAAGAGCTTTTGCCCTTCGTGGGCGATGAATATACTCCCGCTACATACTGTCTGGGTAATGATAAGAGCTTAAATATGCATGATTATGTACTGAAGAGGCTTTATTGAATAAAAAAATAAGAGCTTTTGCCCTTCGTGGGCGACGAAATATACTCCCGCTACATACTGTCTGGGTAATGATAAATCATCAATAGCAAGTAAACATTACTAAAAATAGGGCCGTTGGTTCAAAAAGCTTTGAAGGATCATATTACGAACATTATAAAACCTATAGCTCATGTAGCTCGAAGATTATTTTTAAGATTTTCCTAATATAACTCAAAGTAAAACTATGCCCCCACCCACAACTCCAGGGTGTGGCCAGATTTGATCCCATGGTCACCACCCCCAACTCCAGGGTGTGGCCAGATTTGATCCCCCAACTCCAGGGTGTGGCCAGATTTGATCCCATGGTCACCACCCCCAACTCCAGGGTGTGGCCAGATTTGATCCCAGGGTCACCATCTGAACAACCTAATAGAGGACCATAAGCTAATAATGAGCGTATGCTAGGTGTGATATGATACCTATATGTCTTGTGGTTTCAGATACAGTTTATATTACACCTTATCATCCCTTATTTTTCAATAGTTTTATCTTTATATATTTACACTAATTTTTAAATAATACTTCATTTCTTCTTTTTTCATAAATTTTTGCGCACAATATGACCTATTTATGTGTCGACGTGCCGTAAAACACCGTTCATTCATGTATTCAGATATATATTTTTTTTAAAGATTTTCCTATATAACCCTAGGTAAATCATGCGACCCCTGGGGTGAGTCCAAATTTGAACCCAGGGTCACTATTTGAACAAAATTAGTAGAGGACCATAAGCTTATGCTACATGCAATATATGACAACTCATTGCCATGTGGTTTCAGCTGAGGTGAATTGGAGTTTTACGGTGCACCAACAAAAAAGGTTATATGGCACCAACAGGTATGAACATTTCAGGCCCACTCTCTAGATAAAAATATGCAGAATGGTCCTAGAACCTTCTCACCTGCAGAATTGCTGCAAATTTTATTGTAAACACACAATTTTTCGCTGGAGCCACAATCATTGTTTTCTGCCACCACTCAAGTAGCACCTGAAACAATGCTCCTAATTTCATTCTTTTTTTTGTAATGGTGGCCAACTTAAATGACAAAAGCACAAATGGAAAGGGCGCCAACCAAGGAACATATTAGTCAAGTTTAATTTTGTAGACATTTTTAAACATCTCTTAAAAACTTGGAGTTTAAAGGGACTGGGGACAATCGGCAATTTTTATGCAAGAGCAGGCACCTGGGTAGAAGCACCGACATTCTGCAAGCCAGTTGGATAGCTTCCTCACATGGTCCCATGAGGGCTCGAACCCACAGTGGTGAAGGGCTAGTGATTTCAAGTTAGAGACTCTAACACTATGCCATGGACACCACTGTGGCAGCCATATTGAATATTTGACAATAACAACAAACACCGAGGTAATTCATAAACGCGAGGTAAATTCATAAACGCGCACAGGATGTATTATTACAACTTTATGAGCAGTTTCAGAGCAGGTGTCACTCAAAATGCCCTTTATTTTGTTAGTTTTCAAGTGATGCAGCAAAACAAATACACAAATCTGAAAAAGCAACACACATGAAACATGTAGAATGCGCTTTCAGAAAAGTTATTTCTGTATACAACACAGTTAAAATTGTCATTGCCGAAGCAGCCATCTTGAAATAGCAATGTCGGATATCGGACTAATTCTCCCGTTAAACTCAAAACATTTGTGTGTGACCTTGACCTTGTGGTCGCAGTTGATTAAAAATATGACGGAATGGTTATGCACGACCTTAGTAATCAACAACTAAAATATGAAAGAAATCCATGAAAGAATTTTGAGAATATGAGTTAATTGAATTGAATGTTGTTTAACGGCTCATCAACACAGTATAGGTTATTTAGCCGCCCCAGAGAGAGGGGAAGGATACATAGGAATCCGGGAACCATGCCCTACTCTTATTATCGAATAGATTTCTGTGGTTCTTTAACGTGCTCGGAGGGTAGACCGATACACGGGACCGCCCGGTTTACGTCCCCATCCGATGGACGAGGTTAAGGGAAAGTGTCTTGCCCAAGAACACTCCGACGAAACTCAGTGGCACCACGGAGGATTGAACACGGGTCCTCCGGTTACAAATCCGCCGTGCTACCGAATGCGCCACACCAGCCCTCCTTAACTCAATTTACTGAAAGCAGTAATAGAATACGCTCACATTATTGAGCTAAATAAAAGTAAACAGAACACATTATTATTGACGACTTATTTATTTCTAAAAACATTTCAAACTAGCTTTTCAATGATTTGAAAATTGCTCCAGAACAAACGTGCATGAGAAAATAATTTTACATTTTAAAAGTTCAGTAGAGAAACTTTCACATAATATTATATACCTTTTTTTCAATGATTTTTTTCATATTGAACAATTTATAGCATAAGCTGTACCCACTTCCACCCACAAATATTTATGAAAGACATTGGTTGAAACACATGATGAAGAACTATGCTGGCTGTCTCCCTAGTGAAGCATCTGTGGTAAACCTTGATACAGTTTATATCTCGCACACATCTATTCCATGATGAGTTTCGACCCCATGCTGAGATATTTCTCTTGATCCTGAAATGGAGATTATATTAATTACAATCAGCAACAAAACTGCCATCCTACCATTTAATGAGGTCTAGGAGCCCTAAAGCGCTCACCAGGCTCGAATGTAGAGGTGAAGATTAGGTTTATGAAGAGCTTGGTGCAAGACTATTTTGGTGCATGATTATTTTAACCCTTAACCCGCTAAGCACGACTATGATAGCCTTTGCGTCCATTGTAAACCCATATCAGCCATTTCCCCCAAAACACCCCTTTGTCACATAAATGAAATGGTCTTAATTCAAAGAAAGAACAGTCCATTATATATATATGTAGCGGGTTAAGGGTTAAGTATAAATATTAGTTGTGTTAGTTAGAAAAGATCTTCACAAAGCCGTACATAGGCCAATTTTGACACCAGGGTCATTATTTGTATTAATTTGGTCTCATATATTATGCTACACACAACATATCAGTGACCTAGGCTTTTTAGTTTCTTAGAAGATTTTTTCTTAAAACTCATAAATCCATCGGACGGGGGGAAATTTTGACCCCAGGGTCATGGTTTGTATAACTTCAGAAAAGCTTCATGCAAGAATGTTCTCTGCCGAATTAGGTTAAATTCACAATCAGTGGTCACAAAAACATCTCACATGAGCCTTCAGCTCGGGTGAGCTGAAAATATTTATACATTAGAATAAGGTCCAAATATTTACCAATGACTCGAACAGCATCATTAAACAATGTCTAGTTTAAGTATTTATAACAGAAAGTGCTCATTTTGTTTTATTTGTTTTATTTTTTCAAGCAATAACATTTGTTTCTCATTCAAGAACACCAATTCTAGTAACATGATTTGTTGCATGACAAGTGAAGCACCAACAGTGGTACGAATGCTGGACTGCGAATGCAACATTTTTAAGGGTTATTGGTCAGCCATCTTTGAAAAGAAAATCCAAAATGGATATGGTTAATTGAAATTTTCATCCAAATGCATATTATAGGCATGAACAATGTCAATGATATAACAGATAACAGTAATTCAACACTATTGATGTGAACATGGTATCAGAAACAATATTCATTTGGCAGAAATAGTGCCCTTTATATTCGAAAAGTTTAGTACAATTTTACTCGAAGATGTTTTTTTTTTTATGTTAAATAAATTTGTCCATAGGAGTGTCCATTTATCTAAAAATGGCACACGAGACATAATTTCTAAATTAAATACATGTTATCACATCATCCAAATTTCAAAGTCAATCACTGTAAACAAACAAGCTATTCTTTCAATGGCATGTACTTCCAAAATAATCTCAATGCTATAGTATGGTGGCACTGATGGGTTTTAATTGTCAAACTATTATAAATGGCAACTGTATTTTTGGATGTATTAAACACAACTGAGTGATTGTTGTGAATAGAAACATGGCAAAACAAGAGTAATTTATTATTATATTCGAATAAAAACAGCACAAACTGAATACAAACATATGAATACGATCAAATGACCTGTTTATCCAAATGTTTCACCATATAGCATGTTTCAATTTACAATTCACGTGCATGCTTTTCATTTGTATCATGTGTGTGTGTTGAAGGCACATGGCGTATAAAGAAAATCTTCATTTTTAACAATGGTGTACTTCGAATTTTGGATGATGTGATAACATGGCTTACTTTATTTAGAAATGAAGTGCAATATTTCTGACAAGCAAATGTTGTTTCTGATATTATGTTCACATCAATAGTGTTGAATTACTGTCATCTATTATATCATTGACATTGTTCATGCCTATAATATGCATTTGGATGAAAATTTCAATTAACCGTAACCCATCCATTTTGGATTTTCTTTTCAAAGATGGCTGACCAATAGCCCTTAACTAAATCTAAATAAAAAATTCAGGTGAAATACATGACAGAGTTATGGTTCTTACCATATAACATCGTGTATTGATAATAAATATGGGTGCCAAGTTTCAAAGCTTTCCGCCAATTCATTTTTGAGAAATGAGGAAAAGCAAAAACTTCAACCAAAACTTCAAAACTTGTAGATGGACGGATGCACAGACAGACAGGTGGACAGACAGACAGACGGAAATTGCCAAAACTATAAGCCTGGATTTGCTATGCAATCCAGATAAAAGTACCATTTGGATACAAAACAGACAGCGGAACGTACTTTCAGTGATACGGAGGGCTTTATTTTCTTAAAAGCAGTTGAAAAATGGTCTCTCCTGACTGTGATCAAATCATTGGGTTGTCTTCCTTTATTCATAATAGCTTCCTTCAGGGCACACACCGATGCCTCTCTGATCAGGGCAGCCAGGTCAGCACCACTGTAAAATCAATAAAGAAGAGATAGCTTTGTGATAATATTTAATTTAATGCTATTTTGAAAATCTGAGATGATTCGACAAATGGTATTCAGAGATGATATAGCAGTGCTTGTATTCCATTTTATAATGGGGTGTTTTTGTATTTTACATTTCCCTTGTGGTTCCCGGGCAAAGAATAGGGCCACTGCAGATCCCATTAGAGGTAGGCAGAGGGGTAGAACTCCCCAAATGTTCATTTAATAATTTTTATTCATGCTCATAAAAGGTCTTCATCATGACCCCTGCATTGTTTCAGGTGACATCTCGCTCAAATCACTAGAGCAGTGGTAGAAAAACAATAAACGTGGCTCCAGCTTAAATGGAGTCTACAATAGAATTTGCAGCTCTGCAGGTGAGAAGGTTCTAGGCCCATTCTCCTTATGTTATCTCGATGTAAATAGAGGATGAGGCTGGCATGTTCATTCCTGTTAGGTGCCATAAAACCTTTCATGTGTTGGCGCGCCTTAAAACACAATTCAATTGTATTTTACATGGGTGTTTTGTATTTTATATGAGTATTTACTTAAATACCCTGCTTATCTGCCGCTGTCAGCCTTTTGACTTAACTCGAAACCTTCCTTCATTACTTTGTTTTGGTTAAATTTTACTTTCTTAAAAAATATTTTAACAACTCGATCAATGCCTGAAGAAAATGTGAAAAAGATTGGCATCCAATGTTTTCAGCAGAAGAGTGACCCCAAACAGATGAACTCAGACTAATGCCTGTCTATTTGATAATTTGAAGATGGTGCATATAAGTGGACATAGTAGATTTTAAGATTGGAGCCAACTTTCTCACAAAAATAATTCATAACAATTGTGGCCCCTAAAGGATGAAATCAGAATAATATCTGTCTATTTTATAATCTGAAGTCTATTTTAAAATCTGAAGATGGTGGATATAAGTGGATATAAAAGATTTTAAAATTTGATCCAATATCCAAAAATCTTTTCACTGGCTTTTCCCCCATTAACGCTGGCAAAGTTCGAAAATTATCAAAAGAATTGCGATCGTTAATTTCTGCGATCATGCATTTCTGCAAAAAACATTTTGGGTCGACAGCCATCTTTAGTTTTTATAGATGCATTTGACTCCAGTCTAGGTTTGGGATCCATAAAGTTGCACAACAAGTTTGAAATGCAAAGTCTATTTCTGGCAACCTTTACATATTTTGTAACCCTTTTTTTTGGCTGGTGGCCATCTTTTATTTTGACTAATGTATCTCAAATTCTAAATCGGCAGATGTTATCAGTTCAGAAAGGCATGTAAAGTTTGGAAGTTGGATGCCCAAAGCCTGTTTTTTCAGTCCTTCTTCTACCAATATAGGCAGTTGGGGATACAAATAGCAGAAATGTGTCTCCCTTACGTGTAGCCTTCACATCTCTGGTCTTCTGCAATCTTGGCTAGATCAACATCAGCATCTAAATGAGGCTGGGTCCCATTCTGTTATAAAAATAGAATAAGAAGATAAAAATAACCAGCTGTATAAGAAATATATGCCTCTGAACAGAAACAATCACCAGATAACAAGAACTAGATTTAACATAACAAAAGAGCAAAATGGCCCTAAACTGCTCACCTGGTGACCATAGTCCATTGCAGTCACTTGCAACAGTAACACAAAATAGGTCAGATAAAAGTCTGTCAAGTTCATAAGATTTATTATCTAAAAAAACAGGTACCCACGGGCATGCTTAAAATTAACCCAGGATCACCATTTAAACAAACTTGGCAGAGGACCATATTAAAGCTTATGCTACATGCAATATATAAGAGCTCGATACCTTGTGGTTTCAGAGAATATTTTTTAGGTTTTATCCATATATGTCTATATAAAACATGGGACCCATTGAGCATGGCTAAATTTGACAAAAGGGTCACCATTTAAACAAACTTGGTAAAAGTTCATAGGTTTATGACACAGATTTTTTAAAGATTTTCCTGTAAAACTCTATGTAAAACTGTGACCTCTGGCGCAGGCCAGATTGATCCCAGGGTCACCATTTTAACAGACTTGGTCCATAAGCTTGGGATACATGCAATCTATGCATTGTGCCTTCAGAGAAGATTTTTCAAGTTTTTCCTTACATAAGGAAACAATCAAAATCTCTATACACAAACTTCAGATCCCCTGGGTGGGCCATTTTTGGCCCTGGGGAATTCATTTGAACAGCTCTGGTCAAGTTTGGTAAAGACCTAATACAAAATGAAGGCGTTAGAGAACTGACGATCAAAATATAGCATTTTTTCACTAAATCAAGGGCCATAACTCCGGGGTTTATTATCCGAATATGGTGTTTTGCCACAACTTGGTAGAGGACCATATGCAAAATATTAGACCTCGAACCCTGTTAGTTTCAGAGAAGACTTTTTAAAGACTTTTCTATATAAATCAACGTTGAACTGTGGATCCCTGGGGTCGAGAAACATTTTAACCATGGTTACCATTTGAATGAGATACGCTGTAATCAAATTTGGTAGAGGACAACATGCAAAGGTTAGATCTCCAGCTCTTGTATTTGCTTAGAAAAATATGTTTTTAAGGTTTTCCTATAGAACTCCTTGTGAGGGAACCAAATTTGATCCCATGGTCAGCATCTGAACAAACGTGGTAGAGGACCATAATATTAATCAATATGCAATATATAACAGCTTCACCCACTGTGGTTAAAGATTTTTCTTTTTTTTCCTAAGTCAAATATGTGAAAATTCTATATACAATGTTTGAAACCCCGAGGTGCAGCCTTTTTTTGACTGCAAGGAATATTTTTCAACTTACTTGATAATTTAGTTTCTAATGAATTCATAATTTTTTTTAATTTTTTTTAGCCAATGTGTTATTCTGTAAACTTTCATACCCCATCCAAACCCGTCTCCAAGAAGCGAAAACAGGGTTGGCTAGGGTATGAAATAAAAAAAAGTTTGCATATTGTAAAATTGAAACATTTAATAGGTAATTGTAAACAGGTTATCACATTTTTTTAGTAATTTTTTTTTTTAAACATGTTATATTGTCGAAATATCCATTATAAAAACCTGCTAATATAAGCTTTCCCATCACTTAATGGAACTGAAGCAGAACCGCGTTATGATGATCCATATGAACCTTGAGAAAAATTAGTTCATCCTGTTCAGAGAAAGTGATGCTTACACACAAATTGCTATTACATAAACCCTGCTTAATGTAAGTTGAGAAATAAACTTGGTTAAATGTTTCTCCTCTTTCTTTATGTAAACTATGGACAGATAACCATACTTTACCTGAATACCTTTACAGAAACCAAAAGTTTTGTGTATCTTTTTTTCTTTTAATTTGCAGTGTTTTATGTATGTTACAGTAATAAATATAAATTCACCTCACCTTTGTGATACACTTGAATATGTCAAGCCTATCTGAGATGGATGGTAAACCAACATACAGGGTCTTGTCTAAACGTCCAGGTCGGAGTACAGCCGGGTCAATTATGTCTGCAATGCACAACACATAATTATGATATATGTATACGATAAACCATTATCATTCTGGTGAATACTGCATGCGATATACCATTATCACTCTATTGTATACTGTTTGCGATAAACCATTATCACTCTATTGCATACTGTATGCGATAAACCATTATCACTCTATTGTATACTGTATGCGATAAACCATTATCACTCTATTGTATACTGTATGCGATAAACCATTGTCACTCTACTGTATACTGTATGTGATAAACCATTATCAGTCTATTGTATACTGTATGTGATAAACCATTATCAGTCTATTTTATAGTGTATGCGATAAACCATTATCACTATATTGTATACTGTATGTGATGTACCATTATCACTCTATTGTATACTGTATCTGTACCACTGACAATGTAAATTAATAAAACTGACAATGGCTCTCAACACCACAAAACAGTGGCCCTCAATAGCACTGACAATGGTCCTCAATAACACCAACAATGACCCTCAATAACACCAACAATGACCCTCAATAACACCAACAATGACCCTCAATAACACCAACAATGACCCTCAATAGTACTGACAATGACCCTCAATAATACTGACGATGACCCTCAATAACATTGTCACACAATGACCATCAATAGTACTGAAAATGGCCCTCAATAACACTGATAGAGGCTCTCAATAGCACTGGCAATGGCCCTCAATAGCACTGACAATGGCCCTCAATAATGCTGATAGTGGCTCTCAACAACACTGACAATGGCCCTGAATAACACCGACAATGGCCCTCAATAGCACTAACAGATGCAAGAATGATGAGAGTGGATTACCTGGTCTGTTTGTAGCAGCCATGATAAACACCTGTTTTCTCTCTTCCAGTCCATCCATCTCTGTCAATAACTGGTTAACAACACGTGCACTAGATCCTCCCTGTAACACAGATATGGAAAATTTACAAATGTCACGGGTATTCATATCGCAATCTATGATGGTGAAAACAGGAATGAACATTCAACGAAACTAGAAATGTTGGATATCTGACTAATGGCCCCCCTCTCACACAGGACAACTGCCACACCTTCTCACATAGGACAACCACCACACTATCTTCCATACTAGAGTACCTAGGGAAACAATAAATTTTCCATTGGGCACCCACCATACACTTTTAAATACTTTTCCCAGTCAAAGAGCACAGCAGGCTTGCATACATGTAAATGAAAACCAGAAGTGCGATATTTGTGTTAAATGAGTAGTCGAGTAACTAACTAATTATAATTTTCATGCAGCCCCACCTACCTCAGCATTGCCTGACCTCCGAGGACAAAGGGCATCTAACTCATCAAAGAATATCACACAGGGAGAAGAGTTACGTGCCCTCTGGAACACGGTACGAACAGCTCGCTCACTCTCGCCAACATACTGAAATAAAATATGCATTGGGGTTTAACGTTGCTTTTAAAGCTCAAATCTCAACTGCTGCCGCACTGGAACGCCATGTAATAGCCGGACTGGAACGCCATGCAATAGACTTTTGCCATGACAAGTATTAAATGTTACCAATGAATTTGGTAATAAGCGTTAAGCAGTTAAATTAAAGCAAAGTTTAGCAATAAAAAAACTCGTAATTATTTTAATTTAACAACTTCTACATTTAAAACACCTTTTGAAGGTACATGTATTAAATATATTTCTGAAAAATGAAAGATGTGAAATAGTTATACCATGTTCAGCAGCTCTGGGCCCTTCACTGATATAAAGTTGATTCCAGACTCATTTGCAACAGCCTGCAATCACATACAGAAACAAGGCTGTTACTCTAGTACATCAATGTGACAAGTTGTTCAAAAGCATAGAAACTTCACTGACAGGCAAACCGGAAAGAAGCCTCTGACAATATATATGAAGACGTGAAACATCAGAAAAGCAAACTGGACTAAAAAGTGTGTGTTTAGTTATGGATGTCCCACTTTAGCAGTCAAATATTTTTCACCAAAAAAAAAGTGTGTAAGCTTGTCAAGGTTATTCTTACTGCACTTTTTTCAGTAGGAACATGTTGCTGTCATATAGGTGTTACAGTTAGGAAATTAAAAGCTTTATGACTATTACTGATCGAAAAGTATGAAGCAAAAATGGACTTAAATAAAATAGTAAAAAAGGGTAATTCACATTGACCTACTTATTGTTTTAACATATTGGTGTCATGAAGATGTAAATGTGCATGATGTCAGTGCTTATCAAGTTTGAAAGCTGTATGCAACGTTACAAAAAAAAACTTAATTGTTTTTTTACGGCATACCAACACAAAGGTTATATGGCACCAAAAAAGGATTGAACATGCCAGGCTCATCCTCCATTTACATCGAACATAAACATAAAACATATTATAAACTACTATTTACAACTTATTCCTGGTATTTTAAAAAAGACAACAAGAGAAAACAGTAGACATACCTTAGCCAGGAGAGTTTTTCCACATCCAGGTGGTCCAACCAGCAGCACACCCTGGGCTCTGTTCAAACCAAGACTCTTGAACTCTTCAGCATGGCGTACTGGTGCCTTAAAAAGTATGTAAATCAGGTAATGTCCAAATGATATATTGTATACCGACTTCCTATCATATCACGGCAATCGTTGTTTTCACGGTTATTCCTACGAAGCGCCATCTATAGGGTTTTAAAAGTGGAATCGTACCTGGGGTTTCAAATATACTGGTAGATCGTATCTATGGAGGGTTCAAAACAAGTCGAAATTAGCGATATTGAAAACATATTCCTGAATGAGATACTAATAAATACTGAAAGGGGATCCCTTGGAAGCAACAAACACAAAGAGGGAAAAGTAGCAGAGTCTGTTCATGAGAGGTAATATAATGTGCAACACCTCTCACGCCACCTAGCACCGGCTTAAGCGGTATTTTACTTTATCATGCAGATATGCACTTTTCTGCCTAATAAAGGGGTGACCTATTAAATTTTGCTTTAATTAGGCACTGGCCAATAAAGCAAATCAATGCGGAATCCCTAGGCGTTTATTGTACGTAACGTTATCTGACGTCATGCACGTAACTTTGCCTGACGTCATAAAACAAACAAAAAACAACAACATGGCGACATCCTCGATAAGCGTACCATTTTAAGAAATAGGTAATAATAGTAATTCATACAGAAAATATGGATAATCTACATGATAAATAGAATATTATGTCAGTGCCTTTTACTATCAAGTTTATTAGGCTCGGCACGAAAACGAAGAATGGCTCGGCAGGACCTCGCCATTTTTCGTTTTCTAAGCCTCGCCTAATAAACTTGATAGTAAAAGGCACTGACATAATATTCTCTATTTAAAGCCACAAAGATTGGGCTCGATGATTCCAAAGGACCGGTAAGTAATAACACTACTAATCTGTACTATTGATCAGTAGTATGGGCGACTTTTTTTATGGCCGCCACACAGCACTAAACAAACGCTAGTGTGAATGTCAATAAATACTGAAAAAGGGGCTGCTAAGACTTGTTCATACAACAACACATTTGTAATTGCCCTGCCAAGGTTGGTTCAAAGTAAAACACATTCTGGTAGACCAACCAGGATTGCTTCCAGTATAACTGGTTCTGTTCCATTGGTACAAGATTGGTTCCCATTTAAAACATTTTGACAGACCAAGCAAGATTGGTTCAAAGTATAACACATTCTGATAATCCAATCAAGATAGGTACCCAGTGTAGCACCTGTACAATAGATAAACTCAGACTGGTTCTCTGTACAGCACATGTACACTAGACAAAACAAGATTGGTATCAAGTACAGCAAATGTACAACAGACCAACCAAGATAGGTACCTAGTGTAGCACATGCATAATAACACCAATGTGATAGACGTACCAATATTGCCAGCTGTAACTCCTCCCTGACCTCATGCAGTGCACCTATATCATCCCAGGTGACGTCTGGTATGGTGGCAAACCCTTCTCTCTTGGATGATGGCTGCACATATTTTAACGCTTCCTGAGGATGAAGAAAATTAAACGTAAATGTTTGATAAACATTTTCAGCATGAGCAAGAAGTCATGTATGTGTATGTTGCCCCGGATCATTTTGATGATGTCAGACAGAAATGTTGGAAACCTATACAGCCAATACTGTCTGACCCAAAATGAGAATTCTAAGTTAAATTATGGCCACAAATCCAAATTTGGACAGAACTTTTAGCAGTGAAGTTTAGCTAGATTTGGTCAATATAAAACTGTTCATTAAATTGTGTTTCAAATGCTTTTTGGTCATTTGTTATTTGTATAAATTATGAAGTTTGCGAACAAACCATTCTAAACTGTTTGAGGAATGCAAGTACATGTAATAAAAATGTGTTATGCGATGGGACAAAAATGTGTTGCATGAAGTGGCCACTTCACTTTGTGAAAAGGGGGTATAAAAACAGCAAGGACTATGACTTCCATGGAATATTATCCTCAGTATACATGTACATGTTCCAAGTTTGGTAGATGAGAATGTATCTCATTTGCTTTTAATTAATTTTGGACGTCAACAAGGGACATAACTTCATAAAGTTTTAATGAATAATGGACACTTTTAACTTTGTCTATATTTGTCTGACAGTGACAGTACAACCCTGAAGATCAAATTTGGTATAAAATAGTTGGACAGATGTCCCAAGTCAAAAACATTTTCAATTTTAACAAATAATTCCAAACCAAAATTGGGTTGAGCAAAGTTTGTTTGTTTGTATGGTGTTTTACGTCATTTTCAACACATGTAAGGTTATATATGATGGTCAATTTGTTTTGTTTTTTTGTGGTGGAGGCAGATCACCCACTTTTCCTGGGCAGAACCCGTACTGTACACCTCCTGCCATCCGTAAGAATCTGGTTGAGCAAAGACAAACAGTTTAAGAGACAGATATATACAACAGCTTACATGTAAACCTTTACTGCACATATTATCGGTCATCACAATTTTGGTTCCGTGGAAGCCCAGAATATGAAGACAAAATTGCTTAAGCAACTCTCTAGATAATACTATAAAGAAACCCAGGTCCAAGTTTGCTGAGGAAACCCAGGCTCAAATTTAGTTGAGCTAGGACAAGAAATGTAAGAGATACAGACCTGTAAACACAGCTTACACGTTAAATTTGACATGCCATTACTTCTGCAGCCCTTTAGGGAGTACTATAAGGAAGCTCATAGACAATTTAGTTGAGCCAGTACAAGAAATGTAAGAGATATAGACCTGTAAACACAGCTTACACACAAAACTTGATGTGGACTGGGATGTTTATCCTTCAAATAGTTGAGCTAAAGAGGGCCTCAGTTATTTCCATTACCTTAAAGTCGTCCAATGTTATGTACAGGTCCCTAAGTTGATCTTGTGTCAAGGGTGGTTGGTCTTTAAGCCAAGATAATACTGAAAGAGAATACATATCCACCATGCAACTTTCCCTACAAACACACATTGACCTATCATGCATATTGATAATGGTATTATATTTAAGTCTTCACCAAATTCTCCAGGTTTCACAAGACCAAATGTGTTTTTTAAATACTAAATGTGACAATATTTTAAGATGTAAAATGCCCTCTTTGTTTGTCTAATATTATATTCCGATAAATATGATAAAGTCCACTATGCCATTCAAACATCCTTTCCTCTATAAAACGAAAGTACTCTACAGCACATATCATTGATTTACATGGCCAAGTCTTTGCTAGCCTGTATCGGCCCTCTTTCAAGACAAACTGAAAAGTCTCTTAGGCCTGTTTTCTGTATATTGTCGACTATCAGGGACAGTGAATTGAGTCACCTGCATTGACATTTTTGGTCAGATTGGTCCATTCCATGTAATGCAAAAACATTTTAAATACATTTAGAGCTTTCTTTGTTGTCAAGAAAACTTATTTACTGTGGCCAATGATTACAAGGGCGATAATTGGACGCAAATGGTAGTGAATAGAATTGAACTGAATGTTGTTTAACGGCTCATCAACACAGTGTATGTTATTTAGAGCCGCCCCAGAGAGAGGGGAAGGATACATAGGAATCCGGGAACCGGCCCTACTCTTATTATCGAATAGATTCCTATGGTTCTTTAACGTGCTCGGAGGATAGATCGATACACGGGACCGCCCGGTTTACGTCCCCATCCGACTGACGGCGCTAAGGGAAAGTGTCTTGACCAAGAACACACCGACGGAACTCAGTGGCACCACGGAGGATTGAACCCTTGGCCTCCAGTTACAAATCCGCCGCGCTACCGACGGCGCCATGCCAGATAGTGAATAGATCATACAATTTTTGAACAGCTCAATATACCGTATATCCGTTTTGTATGGTGAAAAAACAGACAATTATTGTTACCATAAAGTTAGACTGGGGACAAAAATGCCTGACTAAGATGAAATTTACATATTAGGTCCCAGCTAATCAGCTTTAACCACAATGTTTACATGTTATTTGTTATAAGTTTAAAGTAAAACATATCTGTTAAGTAACTTTACAATTGCAAGATACTAAAACTAAAAGGAGAAAAGTTATAAGGAAAATTGGTATATACCAGAAAACAATTCACCCGTCTGACTAGAATCTTTCACTGCAATCGTTTGAGCTTCTTGTGTAACACCAATGTCTTGTCCACTTGTGTTTAAGTTCTTTACTTCTTTATCTTTTTCATTATTGTCTGCATTTGCTTTACCCTCCTTGTCATTTTTATTTTCATTACCCACATCCATTGATGTGGTGTCATCCTTTCCTAATTCTATACTAACACAGTCCAATATTTCACTTGTCGTCCCCTCTTCCTGTGCTTTGTTAGTGTGTGAACATGAAGCAGGGATATCCAGGACATCAATGGCAACACCAGTCACGTCTGCTTCTCCACTCACCTTATCACATGATGCTTCTACTGTACAGTCACCCTTATTTACACAAGCACCTTTAGTTTCAGCAGAATTAATAGTTTCGGTGATCTTGTTTGTCTCTAAAGTCCAAGAGAGGAGATTTGTCTGTGAGATATCAATGTTATCCTTTTTGGACTGTGCACCATTTAACAACAAATTATCAGTATTCTGTTCAGTTCTATTTTTGTCAGAAGAACAAGAATCTTGTGAAGCAGTCTGAGGTAGTTGGTCTGTCTCCATTTCTGATGTCTGCAGATCTTTCTCCGAATGTGCTGTATTTTTCACACAGATTTGCGACTGTAGATCTTGGAAAACTCTGTCATAAAATGGAACACAGTCATACATTACAAAGTCTTATATCAATAAAAAGAATTACATGATTAAGTTTGTAAATGCTGGTGATAGTCTTGAGGTTTACTAGCAAGATGTTACTCTCCCATGAAAACTGGAAAACAATCCAATAAAGTTTACATTTCATAAAACTTGAAGCACGTGATCACGTTCACCATTTTGAGTAAAAGTGTTTAAAATTATATTGTAACCTATAATAAAAGACAAGTGGTGCATGACTATGAAACACTCTACTAACATATTCTGGCTGGTTCAAGAATGCTAGAACTGGTACAGGTGACATATAGATAATTTAGAAGGTGATTAAAAATGGTCTTATGGGATGTTTTTACATTTGATGACTGAAACAACAGGTTGGATTTAGCTGAAATCTTTCAGAAATATTGCACTTGATGTCTAGTTGTTCCCAAATAAAACTCAGGTCAAACCAAATACTAACTACAGAACATGTCATTGACAAGCATTTTGTTATATATAGGGTCCACCACATGCAGATGACAGTGCGCTTGATTTTCGAGGCCTTGTCTGTTAATTGGGCAACTAAGTGAAACAAGAGGTCAGAGAACAGTGCAGTTCGACTATTCATTTTTTCAGAGAGCATCAAATTATACACCTGATATAAAATCACAGAAAGTGGAATCTCTCTTCGTACAAGGAATTTATGAAGAAATAGTGAGAGATATATCCATAGCAATACAAATGATCTAGAAGGGTGTTCCACTGAATGCTTATGTCGTCTGCCATGTGCTTATTTCAGAAATGACACGCCTGTAGTGTAGGTGTTACTTCAGAAATGACAATCTATAAAGTTTGAAGACAACCAACCAAAAGTTTCAGAGGAGTAGTCACCTCAAAATAATTGTTTACAAATGGATTGCTGGATGATGTAGCACACCACAAGCTCTGCTGACCTAGAAGCACTCTTACACTTGAACACACAATAACAAATCTATTACACAACTATGAGAACTGACAGATACCAACTACATACCTGTTAACAGCTGTCATGGCTGCTTCACGTGTCAAAGCCATGAGATCTGCTCCTACGTAGCCAGGAGAATTTTTGGCCAAATACGCAAAGTCAAAGTCTTCTGTCAAGCGCAGTGTTCTACATAGCACCAGCAGAATCCTGGGGATGTAACAAAATATAAAATGTTAAAGGGGGTACATCAGGATTTTTCTAGAAACATCTTTAATTATAAAAATGTTTCATTTCATGATAAAACACTTATATCAATCAAAATATGCTGTTAGAACCATGTTGTTAATGTCTAAACTTTGAATACACCATATAGCTAAGACGGAATCAGGCGTAAAATGCTGAAATTAACCATGGTGCGTCACCTAGGATAGCACATATTACTGTGCTGAATCAATTTCTTTGCAAAACAAGGATCGTTTTTAGGCTCATTCATTATGTTTTGGCCATGTAGAATAGAAAATGTTAATATTTGTCAATTTTAAGTCGGACACTTAGACCCCCATGAAAAGCCTGATGTACTCCCTTTAAGAGAACTTTAAAACCAGGAAAATGACTAGACTTTAGAGTAGCCAGTGCTTTCTGGACAACACCTGCTTGATTGGGAGTGGACAGTGTCTTTGGAACAACCCCTTGTAGAATTGGGAGTGGTCAGTGCCTTGGAAGGACAACACTTGCTGAAACTGGGAGTGGCTAGTGCCTGAGGGACAACCCCTTATATAATTGGAAGAGGGACACTCCTTGCTGGAATTGGGAGTGGCTAGTTCCTGAGAGACAACCCCTTATATAATTGGAAGAGGGACAATCCTTGCTGGAATTGGGAGTGGCTAGTGCTTGCTTGACAACCTCTGCTGGATGTAGGAGTGGCCGGTGTCTTTGCGACAACCCTTGTCAGAATTAGGAGTAACCTGTGCTTGCTGTACAGTGTTTTTGGGACAAACCCTGCTAGTGTCTGCTGGATCAGTATTTATTTAGAACGGAAATAGATCAGTGTTTATTTAGGATTAAAATGGATTAGTGTTTACTTAGGACTGAAAAGGATCAGTGTTTATTTAGGTTTGAAAATGGATCAGTGTTTATTTAAGTTTTTATTTGATCAAAAATGAGACGTGATGGACAACCAGATATTCTAAAATCGTATCAAGCAGTCAAAATCCAGTTCTCCACGAGCAACCTTATTTTCACAGCCCTGAACAACATGGCAAAGATTAATCAAATGTTGAAGACTTAATTTTTTCATGAAAACAGCTTCTTACCGGAGTCTGGATTGTTCATCAGGTATACCCAGACATATCTCTCTGTCAAATCTTCCTGCCCTGCGAAGAGCTGGGTCCAGGGAGTCGGGTCTGTTTGTGGCCCCTATCACCAGTACATGTGCACTAGTGTTGACATTCAAATCTGGAAATCATGTAGAAAACTCCGTCAAAAATCATTCAAATGGAACTATCAACATCTTGGCAATATGCACTATTAGACATCATGCTGATACCTCCTATAAAGTTTCATGAAAATTGAACAAAAAACGTAATAGTTGAGTGGATGAGCTTTTGATTTGGAAAACTTCGAAGTCCCATAACTCCGCCAACGATTTCGTGGAGCATAACATTCCGACAGAAAATCAAAAAAAAATAATTTAAAATTAGAATTAATAAAGGTTCTAATATATGTGGGTATCTCTCCTGGAAATAATTACAAATCATTTACTAATCTTTATCGGCTATTACTGAGGGGATGGAGATTGACCAATTACTGCAAACTTGACATGCTATGGGTGATTCCCTAACCACACTAGAAAGTACGAAGCTAGCATCACATTATAAACACAAAACACAGTTTCAGTTTTATAAGAATAATCAGTAACTTTAAAAGGTTAACAATAAATAACAGTGCATGCATATGTGTTAATTTATCCTCGCTGTATTGCACTCGGCATTTTAGCGAGTAGACCTCAGTTTAAAATGAAGAACTGGTAAGGTAGGATATACTTTTTAAATATTTTGATAATTAACCCACATTCGGCCCTGGCTGGATACTGAATGTGCGATCCCTGGGTTACTAAGCTGCGATGTTAACCATTACACCCGGCGCTACCTATAAACAACATTTCACCAACGGATTGGTGTCATAATCACGGTACATGCTGTAAACATTGCTAACTGTGGAATAGTAAAGCCAACTCACCATCCATACAAGCCAGGAGTTGGGCCACAATTCTTCTCTCCATGTCTTTGGAGGCCGTCTCCCTCTTGGGTGTTATAGAATCTATCTCATCAATGAACACCACACACGGAGCTGCTTGCTGCAGAGCAATTACAGTGGCATTGACATTTACAATGAATTTTTCAGACAATATTTTATTTGTTTGTACTATCCCTTGTTAATGAAAATTGACCATCATATATGGCCTAACATGTGCTAACAAGAGCGCCGCCTAACAGGGCATTATCAAAAAAATAACTGATAGGGGATGTTGTTTAACCAAGAGCACCATTTGTATAAAGTTTCAAGACTGTATATCAAATATTTGTGAATAACAGCTGGGAAGGAATTTGTCATGATCAGGTCACAGTGACCTTGACATCTGACCTACTAAGCTTAAAATTAATAGAAGTTGTTATTTTAACATGGGAACTATTTCTGTAAGGTTTCAAAATTGTAGGTCTAATAGTTACAAGTTACAGAGAGGAAAATGTCTTAGGATTCAGCCATTGTCCGCTCAACCTTGAAGACCTTCTGAACCCAAAGTAATAGGCTTCCTCCTCTGACCAAGGACAATGCACCTATAAGTTTATTTAGTGTGGGTATCATATTCCGGGATTGTCAATGTGTATGTCCATATGAAAACATGGTGACCTTGACTTTTGACCAAACATGACTGGATTCCTCCTCTCTCCAATGACAATGTATCTACACAGTTTCATGAGTGTAGGTATTATACTCCTGGAGTTATCACTTGGAATATGTACTGGTGACCTTGACCTTTGACCTAATGACCCCAAAAGCTACAGGGTTTCTCCTCTGACCAAACGCAATGTATCTTTGAAGTTTCATGAGTGTGCATGAGTGTTGTGGTTTCACAGTTATTTGGCGGAATGTGTTTTTACATAAAATTATAAGGTCAGGGTGACCTTGACATTTGGCCTACTGACCCCAAAGACAATAAGTTTTTTTCTCTTGCCAACGTCAATGCACATACAAAGTTTCATCAGTGGGGATGTTATGGTTTTATTGCGCAGAAAGCATATTTACCACATAAGGTCATAGTGACCTTGACCATTGACCTGCTAACCCCAATGAAATAAAATATTTTCTCTTACCAAGGAATGTACCTATGAAGTTTCATGTGTAGGTGATATGGTTTTGAAGTTATACCACCAAATGCCTATTTCCATATAATGTAACGGGTGACCTTGACCTTTGATCAAATGACCCAAAATCAGTAGGGTTCCTCCTCTCACCAAAGTCAATATACCTATGAAATTTCTTGAATGTGGGTGTTATAGTTTCAAAGTTATCGCAAGGAATGCCTATTTCCATATATAAGGTCATGGCCACTTTGACCTTTGTCCCACTGAACCATAATCAATAGGCTCCTCCTCTCACCAAAGGCAATGTACATATGAAGTTTCATAAGTGTGGGTACAATGATTTCGAAGTTATCAGATGGAATGTCTCTTTCCATATAAGGTCACTGTGACCTTGACCTTTGACCCAAAAGCAAAGGGGCTCCTTCTCTAAGGCTAGGGCAATGTACCTATGATGTTTTATGAGTGTAGGTGTTACAATTTCGAAGTTATTATGCGGAATTCATTTTTCCATATACGGTGATTGAGTCATTGGCGTTTGACCTACTGACCCCATAAGCAACAGGGTTTCTCCTCTCACCTAAGGCAATGTACCTATGACGTTTTATGAGTGTAGATGTTAAGGTTTTGAAGTTTTTGTGTGGAATGCATATTTCCATATAAGGTCACTGTGACCTTGACCTGTGACCTACAGCCCCAAATGCGATAGGGATTCTCTTCTCATCCAGGGCAATGTACCTATGAAGGTTTATGAGTGCAGATGTTATGATTTTGAAGATATTGTGTGGAATGCATATTTCCATATAAGGTCACTGTGACCTTGACCTTTAACTTACTGGCCCCCAAAACAATAGGGTTCCTCCTCACACCTAGGGCAATGTAACTATGATGTTTTATGAGTGTAGGTGTTATGGTTTTGAAGTTCCTAGGCAGTATATTTCTGACCTTTAACTAACTGACCTCAAAAACAATAGGGATCCTCCTCTCACCTAGGGCAATGTACCTATGACGTTGCATGAGTTTAGGTGTTATGGTTTCGAAGTTATAGTCCAGAATGCGTTTTTTCTATATAAGGTCACAATGACCTTGACCTATAACCTACTGACCCCAAAAACAATAGGGATCCTCCTCTCACCTTGGGCAATGTACCTAGGAAGTTTCATGAGTGTAGGTGTTATGGTTTCAAAGTTATCATCCGGAATGTGTTTGTCTATATAAGGTCATGGTGACCTTGACCTTTGACCTACTGACCCCAAAACAATAGGGATCCACCTCTCACCTATGGCAATGTACCTATGAAGTTTCATGAGTGTAGATGTAATGGTTTCGGAGTTATCGTCTGGAATACGCAATTGATTACGGACGGACAACCCCATATTATAATGCGTCCCGTTCAAACGGGCGTATAAAATTGACGTAAAACATCATTTGAAACATCATTCATCACAAAAAAAAACATTCTTAAAGGAACTTAATTTAATTTAAATTTATAGCTCCAATTTTGGGGTTTGGTCTGGCTGTTTAAAGCTGTTTATACCGTCTTTATAGAATTCGGATTCTCAAAATATGTTAGTTATATATATACTTCATCATCAGTAGGTTCAGAAATGGTGTACTCTTGTTATTTTCCTGTTGAGGGTGGGAGGGAGACTTTAAGCACAATTAGGTGGATATATCGAGAATAAAGTCTCGATCGCAACCCAAGTTATGACGCAGGGGCTATGTCCCCAGGGATGGGGAAGGACCCAGGGGCTGATACTGTGGTTGGAAGGCTGTATCTGTCTGTTCATGCTTAGTAATTGCATAACTGTGGTTTCAGAGAATGAAGTCTTTTTAAGGCTTTTCCTTATATAAGTCTATTAACTATGCGACACCTGTGGTTGGGCCAAATATGACCACATTGTCTCGACCTGAATAAAGTTCACAGAGGACAATAAGCTTATGGTACACGCAAAATATTAGACTTCGAGATCATGCAGTTTCTGAGATTTTTCTTTATAACTCTATGTAAAACTGTGAAACCCCTCTCCTCCCCACTTAAATCCATTCATTATTCATACTCATTGTCTTCATTATTAACACAAATTGTCTTTATTATCCAAAGTGTCTTCAATACTATATTTAAATTGTTTCATTATTCATACCCAGTGTTCATTATTCATGTCTTCAGTATTTAGTGTACGTCTTCATTATTCATGTCTTCAGTATTTAGTGTACGTCTTCATTATTCATGTCTTCAGTATTTAGTGTACGTCTTCATTATTCATGTCTTCAGTATTTAGTGTACGTCTTCAATATTCATTCAAATGTTTTTTCATTATTCATATTACGTGCCTTATTATTCATTTTGCAATTGATCCCCAATATGTAAAAAGTAGATTACTCACAACAGCTTTATCAAACAGATCTCGTATTTTCTCCTCTGATTCTCCGGACACGCCCGATACAATCTCTGTGGCCGCTATCTTAAGCAGTGGTAGATCTAATTCCTGAACATATATGTTATAATACAGTCAAACTGTGTATGCAGGGGAGAAGTTTCAAGGTGGACATTTATATGATTTTTTTCAATACTGTAAGTTATAAAACTCGACAAGTGCAGGTTTTTGTTGTTAAATCATAAATATTATTTCATATCTGGTTAATATCAGATGAACATATAATTCAAAGTGTGCTTTGATCACAAAACATATATTTCTTACAGCATTAAAGCATCATGTGAATTAACGATTAATAAAAGTAAAACTAGCTGAGTCGTATAGTTTTCCAGACAAAATTATTTCGTTAACAATGAATAAACGGGATGGATCAAGGGGCCTAATTAATGGATATGCACTGAAATTTATTGAAAATGAAATTTATTCATATTAAATTATTTTTCGTATTTGGACCGACATCCATAATTAAATCAGGTGGCCTCCAGTACTTTTAATGCCTGTACATGGTTCTTTAAGATATATTCTAATGCACTTAAAAAAAATCCTGCAATCCCATTGGTTGACGTAAAAAAATTATGACTAGGTATTAAATATGATAACTCGTTGCAAATCCAGTCATGTGACGTTAAACCATCAAAAACATGATGTCATTTAGTTTTATTTGAAAGTGTTCATGAGAAAAACTGTCAAAAACCCTGCAATACATAAGAAATGGGTTAAGCAGTAATGAAATGTTGACTTTCGAAACAGTTTATCTGTTGTTTAACAGTCGCAAATCATGTTTTATGGCTTCGCTAATGCGTCATCATTAAACAAAATGTGCGACCATTAAACGACTGATCTACTGTCGCAAAATTCAAAATTTCAAAACATTTAACCCTATGTTGACCTTACCCCAGCTATGGCATTAGCCAGCAGAGTTTTGCCACATCCAGGAGGACCATGGAGCAGAAATCCACGGGGAGGGGTGATTCCCAGCTGCTCGTATACCTCCGGATGGCGCATGTGTACCAACAGTTTACAGATCTCCTGGAAAGCAGTAAGAACAACATGTATGCAAAATGGACATTATACAGAGCTTATCTGTGACATATGTGTCCTGCTATTTACTTTAATAAATGAAGAATTATATCTAGTGAATAAACACTTTAATGCAAAATCTACAATGATTACTAAAGTACTACGATTACTATATTAACTCTATGCAAACAAAGATGGCCACTGCTGGGCGCGTTTGATGCTAAATCACAATGAATTTTATGTAGGAATTGTTTTTATTAGTCCTCAAGTGTAATATTCAGACGCGTAGCTAGACCATTTTCCCTCATACGCAAGCATATACGCAATACTAACAAATCATTAAAATTGCTTTGAAATGCATTATTATTATTTTATTGTCCAATTTTCTGTACGCAGCTGCGTTAGTGTATAGGCAGTTACATGTCAGAAGCGTGGATTTCACAAACAAGAGGCCCAAGAGGGCCTGAGGACGATCTACTGGCTAACATGGCTCTTGTAACAGGAAGTGACCTATTGTTTGGGGCGCTTGTTTCAGCCAAAGGTTTTTTGGACTTACCAGACAAAATACATCTCGTACCTTAGCCTAAATAAGTTATATATCAGTGAAACAGATATTTTTAGTGGTAACTAAAAATACCATACTTTTCAAAATCGGTTGAGAAATAAAAATTGCATGTGCGAAAGATGTTTTTGATGGGTCATTTTCAATGCAAAATTCTGCTGCATGAAAAATGTTTTTTTTTAGATTTGTTATCCAAAAATTGTTTAAATTGTTGGTTATTAGTAAATTAAGACACCCTGAAAGTTTTATAGCAAAATATGAAGGATTACTGAAGTTATTTGAAATTTCTTAATTTTCTGCTGTCCCACCAGCAAGGAATTTACATAGGAAAAGCCCCATCAAAAAATCATTTTGGCTGTAAACTATTTATTTCTCAACCGATTTTCAAAAGTAAAGTAGTTTTATTTACCACTAAAAATGACAGTTCCAATGATATATAACTGATGTACCTATTATTTAAATTGCTCAAGTTATTGCAGAAAAACCTTTGGCTGAAACAAGCGCCCCAAACAATATGCATTCTGCCACTCTGATGCCAAATAACCAAGTGTTGGTTGTGTTACAATATTAGAGAAGAATACTGTTGTTTTACGGGTGTCGTTTGTTCTCCATTCGAAGCAACACTTACAGTATATCTATTTTTATCCACAATGGTGTCCCCCACCTAATGAAATATAACATGAAAATAAATGTCCAGTAATTTGGTGTGCAACACAGCCTATTGATGATAAATACAGAATCAACTCTCTTCCCAATATCCCACGCAGTTCTGGGTAATAACAATAATAATAATGGTTTCATTGTCAAATTCTGAAAGGCACTAACTTGTCAAATAATGGCAAGATTACACTACAAAACCATTTATCAAAACCCTATCCAAGAGTTCAGGTCATATAATGTATAAGTGCCGATTAAACTATAGGTTTATTGATCAATTTTTAAAATACCCATGATTGAATACGCATAAAATAAATTACGAGTTGGTAACTGTTAACTGGACGCGGCAGTTTTGGCTAGGCTAGCGCTAGGATTTTAAACCCTTTAGCCAAATCTGGCTAAAGCCCTAAAAATTCCTTTAGCCAGATTAGAATGTCTTTAGCCAGACTTTTGCCTAGATATTTTTGATCGAATTGGAGGCGCTAAAACTTCGCGTTTGCGTACAGATCAATAGTAAGTTAATAAAGTATGCTTTATTAACCTATATGTATAGGGTATCAATATGTCCACATCATATGCATTCAGCTTTAGTGCTTACAATTACTTATAATTACAATTGGAGCTATAAAATATTCAAAAAGTTTTAAAAATTGTATTTAATTTAATGCTATTTTAATTTTTAAAAAATGTCGACTGAAATTTAAAAAAGGACAATGAATGCATGCATATAATAAGAAAATATAAAAATACAGACTCTTGTCACCATTGATTAGACCATTTAGTATTTTCATTAAATGTATTTAAATATAGGCCTACTAACATTCATAGAAATAAAATATTAAAATATATTTAAAAATGTAAGGCTAAGCTGAGGCTAGCCTAATAAATTGGCTCCTATGCAGTTTGTTTTTTATTATTCTGACGTTCTATGTAACTGCATGTTGATGCTCGCCAATACGAAAAATTTAAAAAGAGCATTAAACGTGTATTTTAACACACTAAGCTGAGGCATATAAAACAAGTTCAACTAACAGGAGTTCCAAAGGAGCTAGAAAGATCGCGCTGCATTGTGAGACAAAATTCAGAAATGCCACATACACCACGAATATCATGCTCAGAGTAAGTAATAAAAGCCACTTCATTCTAAAATTGTACCTCAATATTTTGAGCAAGCGCACCTTTTGCATTTTTTCATGTTGATTGTTCAACCATAAATTATCCCAATTCAGAGACAGTCGATCAAACATCGGTTCACACTTGCCATTGTTCCAGTTTACGCTACCGTGTGTACAACTAATTAGTCTTATCAGTGATCGTAAAGTTCGGAAAACACCGACGGCATCTCCAGCTTATTAATTCGTAAGCAAACTTTGTGTTTTGAAAAGCCATTGTGGCCGCTAGAGGGCGCCACGTTATTTTTAATGTTTTACCCGGCTCGATAACGCAGTTTAATATGTGGATAATATTGAGCGCGGGGTCACAAACAAGTTGATTGACAGCAAGAGGCGGAACAGTGGGCGGAGTCTATCGCACAGTGACAATAGAAACAATAAATGACTGCGGTCTTTAATAAACACTGCGATAATTAGTTTATCAGTCCAAATTGATTGTCGCTAATTAGCTTACAACACCCAGCGGGGTAGTGGCTTTATAAACAGTGAAAGACTTTGTGTATTAGAATTCTGGATTTTCCGAGATTTTAGACAAAATCGGTCGGAAATTTGGAATCGCCAGACCGCCGATGTCTGGCGAATTTGATATGTATTTCTTATGATTTTCATTCGCCAGTTGGGGTTTCTTTTCGCCTATGGCGATTTGGCGAATGCTTAATGCGAGCCTAGTATGGGGTTTAGTCTGGCTGGTTTAAACCGTTTCTATTGTGTCTATAGAGTTCGGATTCTCCAAATATGTAAGGTATATATATACCTCATCTTCTGTAGGTTTAGAAACAGTGTACATCTGTTATGAAATTTACCTGTTGGTGGCGGGATAGGGACTTTAAGCTCTTAACAATATGATCAAATTTGATGAAAATCAGACGCCATTTACTAAAAGTTATTTAAATACTGAAATTCCCTTATTTTGACATAATCAAAAGCAGTAACTCCATAATGTATTTGTCGATTTTGATCAGTGTCCAGCTCTCAAAAAACATTGCTACAAACCTTCAAACAATATTTGAGAAAAATCAGATGCTGTTTGAATTTTGTTTTGCAAACAAACTGAAATTTAATTATTTACTTAATTATTTTACAGCCATAACTATAAGTTTTGTTAAAATAAAACTGCTGACCAAGCACTTTTTCATTTAAACAAACACGCTTTTTTAAAATCTGATACTGACAGTTTTCGAACTTGTCGAAATTTCCGCCTACATATGTGAATGTCACACTGGATCTCTGTATATATGTCAACACTTACTGTCAGTCTGGATTCATTTCCCCCTACATCTGCGAATGTCACAGTTGATCTTTGTACTGCAGGACCTGCAAACAAACAAACAAACTTTCAAGGCCTTGTTTATTGATAGGTATATCAAGGCCTTGTTTATTTATAGGTATTTCAAGGCCTTGTTTATTGATAGGTATTTCAAGGCCTTGTTTATTGATAGGTATTTCAAGGCCTTGTTTATTGATAGGTATTTCAAGGCCTTGTTTATTGATAGGTATTTCAATGCCTTGTTTATTTATAGGTATTTCAAGGCCTTGTTTATTGATAGGTATTTCAAGGCCTTGTTTATTATGTAAATACATGTGTGACTTTACATTGAACTTTTTTAAGGGGATTCTGAGATATTATGAACAAGACCAAATTATTTCCATCCATGGTACACATAAAAGTACATCCATCCCCCACCCACCTCCCCTTAGTGATTTGCTGACATAAGTTGTGCAATAGTTACGTGCCCCTTCATGAAACGTTCTCACATTGGTACAAATAGCCAATGATGCTTAGACAACACTCTCTACATGTCACATGGTGCCTCATACACATTAAAATCAAATTTAATGCAGGTAAAAGCCCACACAAATCCTTGGTATACTCTTTTTCATCTGAAGCAGGCCAGATTACCAGGAGTATATATATATATATATATCCATAATACACCACATAACACACCACTCAGTTTGCTAAGCACCAAACATTTTTTCGCCTTTCACCCCAAATACCGTGCGGAACTGTATTTTGTAGTGTGACATGCAAAAATAGACAAGAAATTTGTTTTCCAATCAATTTTTGACAATAAATCCATGAATTCCACATAAATTAATCGTAAAACAAAATAAACTGTTCAGTTTTATGCTGTTGGTCAAACCAGCCACCGTAAAATGTTGAATTGAAATCTTGGTGCTTAGCAACCTTTGAGTAGTATATTAAGTTATATATAAATATTCAATGGTTTTGAGATTGTACTATCCAAATACAAACCTAAATGTGTTATTTAAAGATAGGTCTTTTAAACGGCAATCTTGATTTTAGAAAAACTTGTGGCGTCTCGTTAGTATTTTTTAAACATAACTTGCATTTGTTCAATCATTAAAGGGACACAGGGCAATGTTGAAGTGTTTGAAATGGGTGTCTCGATTTATATATCTGGTAACATTTTTACTTTTACCCTGGTTACATTTAAATAAATCAAATTTTACCTACTCACTATTTCGTCTTATTATACTATAAGTTTTAATATATTATTGGTGCAATAATATCAAAACTTAATAATATGCAAAAACAAATTGCTTAATACTATTCTTATAATTAATATTAATGATTGAACAAATGCATGTTATGCAGAAAATCTAGCGGGGCGCCGAGTTTTTAAACAAGAAAAATGCCCCCAAAATGTTTTTGACCTTGACCTCTAAGTGTAACCTTGACCTTGGAGCCACAGACCTGGACCATGCATTTGTTGTGGTGAGCACTTGTGCCAAGTTAATTGAAAATCCGTCCACGAATGTCGGAGTTATTAACCGGACACAAAACTACTTTTTTAACGTTGACTTCTAAGCTGACCTTGACCTTGGAGCCACGGACCTGGATTTTAAGCGCGACATGTTGTCTTGTTGTGGTGAGCACTTGTGCCAAGTTATTTGAAAATCCGTTCAGGAATGTCAGAGTTATTGACTGACTGACTGATGGACTACTATATGCCACCCTTCGGGGGCATAAAAATAAAGATTGCCATGTGTCCCTTTAATATTTACATATTACTGACTGCTGATAATATTTCACTAAGAATATATTTAAACCTATTGTAGAATAAGAAAAAAAATATGAAAAGTCTAAATTTTATTTAATTCTATGCAAGTAGGTTTAAGGTAAAAATGATATTGGATTAATAAATAGAGACAAATATTTTAATGCTTGATAAAAACTACAAGATTGCCATGTGTCAATTTAAAATCATTTATGATGTAGCAGATTCTACATGTCACTGTTCTACAAAACTGAATACACTTCCAGAAGAAGCAGCTGAATGTTGGAGTTGAAAGCTCTGATCAAGGTTTATGTGTACCTTTTTCTTTTCTGGCAGACTCTGCATCGGTGTCATCTTGTCTTCTAGTCTTAGATCCTTTCTAAATGTAAAACAACGTGACCCGTCACATGACATATACACAAGGATTACTAGAACTATCACGCAAGGTGATGAATAACACCGCTTTTTTAAATTATAAATTATAAGTAAAACAAAGGTCCATAACTCTGTACTGTAAAAATAGCAGAATCGGAAACATTTGATGCATAGACACATTATATCTTCATGTGTGAACTGTATGCCAAGTGTAATAACAATCCATGCATGGACACATTATATCATCATGTATGAACTGTATGCCAAGTGTAATAACAATCCATGCATGGACACATTATATCATCATGTGTGAACTGTATGCCAAGTGTAATAACAATCCATGCATGGACACATTATATCATCATGTGTGAACTGTATGCCAAGTGTAATAACAATCCATGCATGGACACATTATATCATCATGTGTGAACTGTATGCCAAGTGTAATAACAATCCATGCACAGACACATTATATCATCATGTGTGAACTGTATGCCAAGTGTAATAACAATCCATGCACAGACACATTATATCATCATGTGTGAACGGTATGCCAAGTGTAATAACAATCCATGCACAGACACATTATATCATCATGTGTGAACGGTATGCCAAGTGTAATAACAATCCATGCACAGACACATTATATCATCATGTGTGAACTGTATGCCAATTGTAATAACAATCCATGCATAGACACATTATATCATCATGTGTGAACTGTATGCCAAGTGTAATAACAATCCATGATGTTCAACATTGTTCATTATACAACATGAGAGTAGAACATTCAAAGTGAAACAAAGGGCTGTAATTCCGTTATAAATTAGGCAATCAACAATGTGGACATCACAAAATCAAATCATGATCATGTCTGCATAATGGCAAATAAACTTTAATACCAACTTGTATAACAATCACAGCTTTTACTGTGTTTTAAATAAGTCTTTTGTTGTTATATTGGGGACTGGAAGTAGCCAGTCAGCTAACCAATGTAGGAGGGTAAACTAAATCACCTGCCTACAGGCTATACAATAAAGCCATGAATAATCACAGGCCGCCAACACAGAGCTGGGATAGTAAAAAGATGGACTTAAGAGTGAATAAATTATTAATTAATTTCTGGACAATTTTTTTAAAAGTTTATTATATACACGACTCTTTAAAACTTGAGCAAAATCTCCTCCTTTATTTTTTGACCGATTATTCGAACCGACAGCCGACGAAGAAGTAGGATAGTAAAATTATTAATTAAAGAACTGTTGGTGTTTTGGGGGCCATTTTAGGAGTTTCACATCTTGTTGTATATATGTATATATGTGAAAAAATCAGTCAAGAAATAAGGGAGGAGATTGTGCTCAAATTTAAAAGAGCCATCCTGTAATAAGCAGGCATATTCCTTCCTAATTACCTTCCTAGGAGTCCTGGATTGATCCAAGGATCCAAGTTTGTCTCTTCTGGGATCTTCCTTTTGTCTTGATGGAATCTCAGCAGAAGTATTGAACGGAGTTTGTTCCCTGCTTCCACCATCCTGCCCATCAATATCCATCTTACCAGCCTGGCTCTCGGGAGATGGGGATTTAGGGGCTTCACACGTAAACCCAGTATTATCTGGTGTGATCCCACTATGAGTGAGGCTTTTGTCCCCAGTCTCCTTTGTCCCATTATACACTCTGTATAAACTAGTTGTTTGAACTCTCGGATCCTTTTTATTGTTCACATAAGCACTGAATGAAGTTCTTGAGGGGAGACTGCCTAAAAAGTCTTGTATGTTTTGCTCTCGTGAGTTAGCACCGGTAGCACTAGGTTTATTATCTCCCTTTCTATCAATGAAGTATTTATCTGAGGAACTCCTCCTAGGCCCAGTCAATCCAGTCGAGTTTAAATTTCTTTCTAAAACATTAGGACTAGGATATATGACTTTAACATTAGGGTTTATGGTTTTATGAGTGTCTTTTTGAGCTTTTAAGCGTTTGCTACTCTCTATAGGTGTCTCTTCTTTTCTTTTCTTCTCATCAATCAAGGTGGAAGGCTCTGGTTCAGGTTTCTTCTTATACAAGTTTGACATCATGTTATTCATGGAATTTGTGTCCTGAATGTACAACATACACGGTTAATTATAAGTTGTGAAAACTGTTTTAAATAGAGAAGATAGTAGTTTACATGATCAAGGAAACAGAGACAATTTGGCAGTATTACAAGTGTACCTGACAAAGGTAACAAGGAAACAGGTAAATTTCTCAGGATAACAGCCGTACCTTATAATCTACCAACTCCTCTTGCTCTTCTTCACAGTCGTCAAAGTCTGAACTGTCACACTCCATAACACCCTCAGGACTCGTGTCTTTCCACTTGTATTCCCCTCTGTAAAATGAAATACAATAATAAACATCCTAGTGTACCATACATTCATAACCACAGGTCGCATTATTCATACATTCAGATTAGAAGGGAATCAAGGTCACAACATTTGTAGGATTTCTTCAAACATCAGAATTTAGAGGGAAGGTCACAACCATTGTGTGGAATAGTGCTTCCGTGTAAGTAAGAAAGTGTCAATTCTTAGGGATGGCGGGAGGTATACAGTACTGGTTCTACCCAGGGAAAATGGGATAGTCTGCCTCTACCACAAAAAAAAAATTACTGCAATGTATGCGCAAACATGTGCTAAAAATGAAAAAACAACATTCAAACAAACAAACAAAGTATACTCCAACTTAACTATGTTTGGTATAAAAGCTCTCAAATTATAAACAAAGTGTTAAGTATTGTAATTAAGTAAAATCTAAAACTGCTACAGTGCATCCATGGTACATCGAATTTAAAAGTTTTTTGTATACACATACTTGTCAAGAACAAGGGCTGTTGTCACTTTCTCACCCTTTGGGTCTATGTAGTCCTCAATGTCAGAAACATCGGAACCCTCTGAATCTGAACTACACTGGGGTTCTTCCAAAATTCCATAAGCTACAAATAACAAAGTGGCATTATAAGGCCATCCTTAAAAAAATGTTGGTTTGCTGTGCTCCGACACTAAACGTTTAAGGTGGGTAGGTAGGTAGGTGAATGTTTTTTTTCCAAAGACAGTAAAAAACATAAGAAATTAAAGGAAAAATATTCTTAAAATAGCAAAAAAAAAAAGGGCAAAGAATTGCAATAAAAGGTTTTGGGTAGGGCTCTTTTAGTGAGTAGGTCGGAGCACAGTAAACCAATTTTTTTTTTCTGGATGACCTAAAGTGATGATTTTGTAAACAGCAATAGACATAACATTACCCCACACCCATCGGCTGGGAAGCACAGAGTTCGTCTTTTCCCTCCATTTTTGTGACATTTAGACTTATCTTCCTTGATGCATTTGGTACGAGTAAAACTAATGAAAAGAAAAAATCTACAGAAAGAACGTAAAATAAGACTGTGAAAAATTAAGATCGACTGTCACCATTCGATTAGTTTTCGATGATTAGCGACAACTGACATACATCACAGTGACCTTGACCCTACTGACCCCAAAATCAATAGGGGTCATCCTCTCACCAAGGACAATCAAATTATAAAGTTTATAGACTTAAAAAGATAAATGAGGAGTTACACACAAGATGTGCGTAGACAAGACAGATGGATGGACTGACTTGCTCAAACCGGCATGTACCCCTATTATACTTCGATTTCGAGGGTTATAACAAAACTAGTTACCTCTGTCTACATACTGTTGGAACATGCCTTTTTTCTTTCTTCCATATTCGCTGGAAGACAAACCGTAAACAACATAATTAAAACGGCTAGTAACAATTATTTTTAATTTCGTAACAGTGATACTTTTTATTCAGTTTTTTTTTGCATTTGACACTGATTACAAATTGTCATTTCTGGGTTATTAGCAATCCAGTTGGTATATGGATATGTCTGATTTCTGCATCTTTTAAAAGTTATACTTAACGGCAGAGTATACTTATTAAAACGTAAAATGAAACAGCTGACAAAGTATTCAGAAGCCTTACAACTTAGGGAATTATGCAATCCAATCAATAGAGCAGAATTGAAATTTACTAACTATGGCAGCTGTTGATAAGTTGATTTCTTTTAGTACTTTACTCAAGTTTTTTTTTTTTACAAAAACTCTCATTTTTTTTAAAGAACACAAATATTATATTTGCACGCATTGTCCTGTGTAACAGTTTATTCCATATTTACATAATGAAGATTGTTCCAAGCATGTGTCAAATATTGAGGTCATACAGAGTTTCATTTGTTTTTGCTTAACTTCCATTTAATCAGAATAGCTGTCTCTTTTAAAATGTATTTTAAAATATTCACATCCATTTTGAAAATATAAACTATTTATAGCAATTGTTTACTCTGAATGAGTCCCTTGTTACTCATTAATTTTGAATCTGATGAGTAAATACTCATTGCAGTCAAGAATTATCTACAGCTCTCTAGCCAAATAAATAATTCAATACATGATGTGTAAACTGATGTACTATTATGCTGTATCCTTTAAACGTTGTGCTAAGTATACCACAGACAGTCTGCTGGGCCAACTGGTTTATTTTCCCTTGCGCAAGATAATTAATCTACATTGCTTAGTACTGGTTCTACACAGGAAGCCATCGAGAGTGATTAATATAAGTTGCAAGAACTTGCTTCCGCAATCGATGTAAAAGAAATATGTTTAAACTAATTAAGCAAACTTACTGGTTTATTTCAACACAGGTATTGTGTATGTAAACACAAACTTTAATAGTATAAAAGTTTGCTTAACTTTTAACAACTTTTAACCAAAGAGTTAGTTTCAACTTCATTGTTTCGATAAAATGCCTGGTTACATCAGGTGATTTAATCCAAATTTGACGGTAATATTACAAACTAATACTGACACAAAGTCTGTACCATGTTAATTCATAAATATCATGGCAGATAACTCACGGATATTTCTTCTGCAGATATTCAGTCATTAAAGGAATGCTCACAAAGTTCTTATTTGGTCTGCTATCCAAGTACTGAAACAGATGAACAAACCGATATTATATCATAACATAAAATGGCCATTGGTAATGGTCAGTACATACATGTATCATAGACCACTGCCACATGCTGTTTCAGGCATTTAGAAATATGATGGAATGTTTTTGTACATCCTTAGTAATCAACAAATAAAATTTGGAAGTAATTTGTTAAAGCATTTTTAGAATATGAGCCAAAACAACAGACGAAAGGACAAGGCAAAAACAGTATCGTCCCGACAAAACTTTAAAAAATAAAAAAACGACAAAGGAACAAATATAGGCAGCTATTTGCAATAATATCATCAATCCCCTTTACCATATATGGCATACTGATAACATTTCATTTCAAGCATCGAAAAAAAACTGATTTTTTTTATAAAATTAATAGTCGTGAATTTTATGACAGTATCAGAGCCAGGAATTAAACCTGTATTGCCGGGGTGGAAGGCTGAAGGCATAACCACTATTACGTAAAGAAGGATGATTGACAAATTTCCATGACATGGAAGCTTGACTGTCATTGACAAGTGGAGCTAAAATGATGCAGGATTCAATAATTTGCATTGAAAATGGCCCTTAACCCACTATGCACAACTATAATAGCCTTTACGTCCATTGTAAACCCAGATCAGTCTGAGAGTAACTCTGGCGGCTGATCAGTCATTTCCCCCAAAACACCCCTTTATCACATAAATGGAATGTCTGGCTGCTGATCAGTCATTTTCCCCAAAACACCCCTTTGTCACATAAATGGAATGGTCTTAATTCAAAATAAGAACAGTCCATTATATATATGTAGCGGGTTAAGGGTTAAAAAGCCTTTTCCTCAGGCATGCGCCCCAAACAACTGAGTAACAAGCATCTTACCTCCTTCATTCTGGGTATCAGTCTTGGATCCTTGATCCGCTTACTTGCCCATTTAGATCTTTCATTAAACTTTGCTGCAAACTCTTTTTTGGCCAATTTTGGTGGCTTGGGTTTTGCAAACACAGGCTTAGATTTAGAACTTCCAGTGTTTTGTGGAGGAATAGGTTTTGCAAAAATATGATTATCACTTGGGTTTGCTGGCTGTGGTAAGATTCTGGAACCAACTGAAGCTTCAGCTGCTGACTTTGATGTTGTTGGACGATTTTCTTTGGAGTCCTCCTTTTTCGGCCTGCTGGCAATTTTGCCTTTGGACAAAGCATCAGAAGATGAGGGTGACCCATTGGTTGAAGCTTGATTGTCAATGGACTTCTTTACTGTTGAAATTGGCACTTTAAATGCCTCTACTTTAATACCTGTAGAAGTTGGCACTTTAAATGATTCCGAATTATCAGTACTTGAAGATAAATTTGTATCACCTTGCTTGGCCAACTGTTTTAATTTCTTTTTCTTAGCCATGTTTGAAACTGAAACAAGACAATAAAATGTAACCAAATCCAAGTGATTGCAGAAGGTCTATTAAATACTATGATTTATAAGGTATGTGGTATGATGCAAAACTCCATGATGTAAGCTTTGTAGTCAGGTAAATTACTTTCTAAATGTGTCAATTTTTTTAATGAAAATTAAAATGTGACACACTTAAGAAGCTTTTATTAACTTCTAACTTCATTACTGCTTACTTCATGACGTCCAACTTCATGACTTTTAACTTCATTACTTCGAAAGTAGCTACCCCAATAACAGCCAAACTTTACAACACATGTACACCATTTCTAAACCGACTGATGACAAGGTATATACTATATATAACTTTCATATTTTGTGAATCCAAACTCTGGAGACACAACATAAACAGCTTTAACCAGCCAGGCCAAACCTCAAAATTGGAGCGTTGAATTAAGAGTTACCAAGTTGGCAACTCACAATTCATTTTAAGCATATTCAATCACAGATATTTTAAAAACCAATGAATAAACCTTTACTTTTAATAGGTATTATATGATCTGGATTGAGTTTTGATAAATTGTAGCACATTTGTAATTTTGCCATTATTTGATGTGTCATTTTCTTTAACTTCAGGACTTCTAACTTCACTAGTTGTAACTGCATTACTTCTAACTTCACAACCTCCAAATGCAGGGAGTTATTAACCCATTTAAGTCCCAGTTGCAAAAAAACTCTATTTTTTCCCAATTCTGGCAGAATTAAATCCCAAATAAAAAAATAAAATAAAAATTTACTAACAAAAATGGATTTTTTTTCTTAAAAAAATTCCCTAAATAGTGAATAACACTATGTTTTCCCCAATTTTGACAGTCTCTCGCTTCTTTTTACCAAAAATCAGCAGGTATAGGCATTTTCCCAATTTTCTTGAAAAAAGCCCTGCAACTTCATTACTTCTTACTTAACGACATCCAACTTGCTGGCGTATTATATATTTTCCTTGTGTTTGTTGCATTTTGAAACTTTGAATGTACTAAATGATTTTGTTGGTAAAATACCGGTTCGACAAAACTGTACCGCGCTACAATATATTTGTATTTTGAACCGCAGTTTACCGGCGAATTGGCAAACTGTTGCAGCCCTAGTGTTGTGTTATTTTTCGTTTACAGTGCAATTTATTTTTGGTCTATTGAAATACTTATCTGAGGAACTCGTAATACTCTTCAAGACGGGGTTAATAACAACACTCCTGTAAATTTTGATAGGGCAGAGTGTGGAGGGGGTTCTAAGGAGTGGACAAGAAAGTATTTGTTAAGGAGGTGAAGGGGGCAGAGGTGGGGAGAGGTGTCCTGAAATCAGAATTACTTTTAGTTGTGTGTGGGGAGTTACAGATGTCGGACAGGTGATAAACCTTTTAAACAGGCACTTTCAGAAAACAGATTAAAAATAAACACATAAAATAGAATGAACTGAATTGAATTGGATTTTATAGATAGGTTTGTAAGCACGTTACTACTGACTTGCTGCAGAGCTAGCTTTTATGGCAATATTGGTTCACATGCAAAGGGTCTCAGACTCAAGTTCAAACCCACTGAGTGCCTAAATATTTATGTGTAATTTTTTCGGTCCAATTACATTGGTAAAAAATCTGGTTAGGCATTGTATAAGGTTATGCCCAGATGCTTAGATCATTGATCCGTTGTTGTCTATATGTGTTATTTGAAGGTTTCAAATATCGAAAATAAAAAGGTTGGAGGTATGTAATATGACTCAGTTGTGGGGTATGTAAAGAGATAGATTTAAAAGCAGGTTACTACTGTCTCTCCGCAGAGGTAGCTTTTATGGTGGTATCAGTAGAGCGTCCGCTTCACATGCAAGGGGTCCCGATTTCAAACTCGCTGAGTGCGTAAATATTTATGTGTAATTTTTCCAGTCCGATTACATTAGAAACTTATTTTTCATTATTTAAGCAAAATAACATTTTAAACATGTGGTGCCTTTCAATGTTCAATCAATGAGGTCTTCAAGTCTGGAAATGGTGAAGTCAGTAAGTTGTGCAGTTAGAAGTGATACAGACATGAAGTTTAGCTTCATTCCTAGAACAGTTTGTCGCTGGAACAGTCTCGGCCACAGTGGCTGAGGCTCCTGACTTGGTATCTTTCAAACAGGAGCTTTGCAAACTCTCAATCTAAATCTAGGGCCAAGTCGATGTTTTGTTAGGATCTTATGATTCTCGGTGCTATGCTGATTAGTTGAATTCCTAGAGGTCACTAAGGTAGCTAGATTGGACTGATGATTCATGAGGGGACTATCACGCAACTGACTAATTATATATCTTCTATAATTCTTATATTTTCGCCCTATTTTTAGTAGCAAATAATATCTATTTTAACATGCACAACCAAACCTGCATTATAATCGACAAGGGTAACGGAAATGCGTATCATACAGATACAGTAATGCCAAGGTATGTTCAGCAAGGGACCAGCTGGATCTGGATAGATATGTTGCAGGGCCTTTCTGCATATATATGCAACGGATAGACAACTGGGAAAACAACCGAAGCATTGTGGTGTAGTGGTTAGAGTGTCTGCCTTGCATTCGGGAGGTTGTGGATTTGAGTCCCCTGACCACGTCATACTATAGACTTTAAAAAAATGAAGTAGTTACTTTTAACCCATGGTTGACAAGCAAATAATGGGTAGTACTACGTCTGGTCAATCCGGTGTCAGAATAATGTGTCTGGGTGGGGTATCATGTACTACGGCATGGTATTCCAGTGTGGCAGCACTATATCAGCTTCAAGTAGACTGTAGATAGATATATAGCACTACACACAATAGTCCAGACATAATGCCGATTCAACGGGGGATTCTTCCCGAGGGCTCATATGGTAGAGGGACTTTAAACCTTAGAAATCATCATCATCATCTGGGAAAACATTTAGGTCCCAATGAAAAACGGTTTTCCTGAAACCTCCCACTGCCTTTACAACAGATGCAAGACATATGTGCCACTGCCTTTACAACTGTTGTTAACAGATGGAAGACAAATGTGCCAATGCTTTTACAACTGCTGTTAACAGACGCAAGACAAATGCGCCATCCCATAAACTTGTCTGGACTTCTGCAAGTAGAGCTACATCTATGTCCATGATCAATTTTTTTTATAATCGATATTTCGGCGTTTCTGAAGCGCTTAAATTTTGAATCTTCTTAGACTCTATGATCAGTGTAGCTCTTACCACAGATTATGCAGAGACACGTATTAATGAACAACGATGCTAAAGTATGTTTTCTACAGCGCGTTAGCACTGGGTAAATATTCTCTACGGCATGCTAATATAATGTATCATCGACTTAATTCTTTGCTATTTTGACAGAAAATGGCAAACACATAGTGACATACACAGTGTTTTTTTTATGCCTAATTTTGGCCCCATTCACAATTCCAAAAAGTATTCTTTTTTCACAATTATATTCAAAAAAATCACAATCTGAAACATTATTTATTTATTTTGTGTTTTTTTGGGTAAATACAGACTTGTAAGGATACTAGTCTTATATAAGCTGGTGTCAAAACTAGTCTGTATTTACCAAAAACAAAACTTAAAACCAAGGGATATTAAACTGTGAAAATAAAAGTCAAAAAAGTTTATTTCTCTTTTGTTATAATATTTCCCAATTTCTAGAAAAATGCCGCTTTTTTCACAATGGCATGGGCACAGGCTGCATTCACAAAACACATAAAAAACACTGCATACGAATACGTGCACCAATATGTGAACTTGGTGCACGTATTAGTGTATTTTGGTCAAATTACTCATTTAATTTTCGTTTAATTGTTGCATGATAAACACATTTTTTTGGACGCAGCTCTGCTGCATGTTTCTTGTTTATCATGTAAAGGAAAGATCCTACTGAAGAAAAAAAAAAAAAATATCCGAAAAACTGAATATGTCCGAAATTATATAAAGTAGTCATAAAAAACCTAAGAAAAACTCCAATGTTTACCACCGGTAGGCCTGTACACTGTATTAAATAATAATAATAAAAAAATCCATTGTTTGTTCTTTGGTATACGCATTAACCCATACAACAGAATAAAAATAATGTAAATAAATAAATTACAATTTTTTTTTCAGACTCTCGCATGCGCCGGAAACAGTTATCTCCCTTGTTAATATTTTAGACGAATACAAACAGTGTTGTTAATTTACAAATCACACGGAACATGCTATATTTTCAGTTAAGTATCGCAGTCAGTCAGTTTGAATTGTATTTCAGTTTTGATGTCTATATTCTTTTATATCAAAACGTTGAAAGCAAGTTGGATACAATATATAAGTAGACGAATTATGACGTCACAAAACAGATTATGTATGTATCCTTATAATATAGTGGTCACTAAATACTAAGCAATCCAATGACTTCATGTTATGAAAAACAAGCATTTTAAATACAAGTGTGAGCTATTGTGACCACTCTTCGTCCGTCGTCTGTCTGTCGGCTGTCGTCAACTTTTGGTTTGTTTACACGATAGAGGCCACGTTACTTGAGCAATTAATCTTAACCAAACTTGCACATATTGTATATGACCATAATAATTATAGATAGGTATAATTGCATTTAACCTGTCTTTAATTGCGCACGTACGTATACCCATATAAAGCTGGTCTTTCTGAAGATAATGAACCTGTTTCATGTTTCCAGATCGCTCTGTTATCGAACGGCAAGATCAACGGTCTACAAGTTAGTAGCCCGTGAGGATGACGTGCCAAACGAAGGAACCCCTACACCAACTATGCATGTCAGAAAGAACGGGTCAAAGATTATATACAGACAAGGTGAGAAGAATAAAAAAACTGAATGTAATCATTTAAGTAAACTTTATATGATTCAGAAAAATGTCAATGTTTGCTCTATTTTGATTGAATTCTGATTTTTGATTTTTTATTTACCATAATTGTAACCAATTGAAAACAATGTGGCCATCTTCCATCTTTAACCTGTTGTTATTGTTTCATTATCATCGATTAATACTTGTTGTTTTAGTTGAGGTGAAGTACATATATTAAACAGTTGTTAATTGTTTCATAGTAACCACCACTTCGACAGCATAGAACGAAGGCGAATACAAGGGAAACGGAAGGAAGCGGTGATGCCCTCCCGACGAAATGCTGTTGAGAAAGGTTCATTGGCAATCTCCACGCAGAGTTATCGTTCCTTGCACTCACATATATCTCTGCTAACTACTAAATTACAAGATTTTGGTAAAACCTGTTAAATTGGAATATGTTTGCCTAAAACTTATTTGTTTCTTGCGTTAATATAATTTTCAGAATATCTGCAGATTAGATGTTGCAAGATTTGAAATAATGCACGAAAACAATTTAGTTTTAATCGGGACTATTTTACTACAAATCGTAAACATTTAACTTACTTACTGTAACTTACTGTTCCGAGGCCAATGGTAAGCCTGTGGCTTCTGGAGGCCCGTCTCTTTGGTTGTTTATTGGTCGAGAGTGTCTACTGCGCAGGGTTGGGAAACAATTAGTATCAATTTTGATTTGATTATTGTGCCAATGTTTGTTTAGTCTGCTCTTAAAGGCATTAACACTCGGTGCTTGGACAACATTTTCTGGTAGGGAATTCCAGTCTTCCACTACCCTAATGCTAAAGGATTTTTTTCTGAGTTCTGTTTTGGCTTGTTTTTTGAAAAGTTTTAGGGTATTCCCTCTCGTACTGGTATAAGTTGCTAAACGGAGAACATTTTGGATTGATGATATATCGAATCCTCTGAGGATCTTAAAGACTTGCAGCATGTCTGTACGTAACCTCCGGTATTGAAGTGTAGGAATACCTAAGGATCTTAGCCTTTCATTATATTCTAGGTTAGTTAAAGACGATAACATTTTTGATAAAGATTGGTTCGTTGGTAGTACGTTATGAAAAAGCCAGGAGAAATGATTCCAAACTAATAGTTACAGATCGAATATGCATAATCGTATATTCTTTAGTCTTATTAAAATAACCAGCAAGTTAGACGTGTGTTCCTTTTTGATAGCATCCTAACATGAAACACAACATGGTGTCAGAATAAAGGGATTTAAATTTTTCAATCAACGATTATTAAAAGATCTTGACTGGATTATTAGAAATTGGACATATTAATATAATAAATTCAATTCGTGAAAAAACAACAACATTAATATGTATTTGTCAGGCATTTCGCAGCCAGAGATGGACTTTGATGATTCGCGACAGAATAGTATTCGGTTTTTCGTCCTCCAAAATACGAGAAAAGCTCATTAACGTTGGAGCTCACCTGACGCTCGAAAAAGCGTTACAGATATCTCAAAGTTTTGACTATGCAAAAGAGCAACTGAAGATCATGAGCAAAATGGCAGCCTTAAATGTTCATGCACAAACCGAAGTAACACCAACAAAAACAACAACAACGCTATGGTACTAGGACCACCCAACAAAAGTCTATCAACAAACAGGCAAGGAATCCATCAATGAGGGAGTCAAGCTTACCATCATCATCGTCATCATGTGGAAACTGTGGCTATTCACAATCGAAACGTGATGTGTGCCCCGCAAAAGAAAAGACATGTGAAAAATGCCAAAAACTCAATCATTTCGCCTTAAAGTAAGGTGTGCAGATCAAGAACAGTGCATGGTTTAAGTCCTAATGTGCAAAGTGTTAAATTACAGGATAGTTATTTTGTTGATTCTGTACATAAATCAATGGTTAGGGATGGCCAGACTTTCGCAAATGTAAGGAAGGTCCTGCTTATTTCCCAGTAGAAGTTAAGCTCGACACCGGCAGCCAAGTTAGCATTATTCCAAAGCATATGTATGACAAACTTAGGTTGTGCCACCATCTCCAGAAACCACCAGCACACTCTCTGATTATAATGGCGGTACCCTCAACACTAGGTTACTGTGCTCTCCCATGTAAGCATGGTAAATGCGAGCAAACCTTATACCTTTCCATTGTCAAGACGCGCTCTCCCGCAATAATAGGACTCAAATCATGTGAGGAGTTAGGCCTCTTAAATTTAGTGTACTCAGTAGACCCTATAAAGTCACAAAATACTGACAGCTTGACTAACAGACTATGAGAGTGGACCTTTAGAAACGGCAGAACACGATAAATACGAAATATTGCAGTCTCGGTTTGATTGTTCATGGACGGTAGTGAAATATGCTTGCTACCGTTCAGGCCCCTAGCCCCGGGTTGAGCAGAACTCAATATTCATAAAATCAATAATACAGAATTTTAACAATCCCGAAGATGGCATGTATATGTCGGTGGACATGCTACTTTTAATGTCATAATTCCATGTCCAGCGGCGTATGGTCCCAGTATCTAACAAAATATCTAACAAAATTATATGCCCCGAGGAGCAAAATAAACAAAATGGAATTTAGTTGGGAGCACTCGCTGCAGCGGTTATGGAGCCTGCGCATCACAAGTAACAGTCAAAAGACAACTGTACTTAAGGAACATGCTGATGTGTTTCGGGGCATAGGTCTATTCCCTGATGAATGCAGCATTCACATTGACAAACGGGCTCCAAACTCCGTATATGCCTCGATCCCAAGGATCTGAACAAGGCTATATCTAGACCACACTATCCTTTAAGAACACTAGAGGATTTATTGTCCAAGCTGTCTGGTGCAAGATATTTTTCTAAGCTTGACGCTAGTTCTGGCTACTGGAATATAAAACTTTCACACCAGTCATCGTTCCTCACTACCTTTGATACTCCGTTTGGACGGTATAGGTATTTAAGACTTCCATTTGGACTAAAGCTAAGTCGAGACGAGTTCCAAAACGAATGTTAGAGGGGTTAGATGGGATAGTCTCAATAGTTGACGACATCCTAGTAACTGGTCAAACACAGAAGGAGCAAGACACAAACTTACGTAAAGTAATGAAACGAGCTCGAGAAATGGGCATCAGGTTAACGAGGAAAAACTTGAAGTAGGTTCTACAGAGGTACCTTCCTTCGGGCACATTTTGACTGCAAAATATCTTAAACCAGATCCATCACAAGTGTCTCCATTAATGACATGGATCCTCCCGAAAACAAATCAGAATTGGAAACCATTCTTGGTATGGTAAATTTCTTGTCAAAATTTGCACCAAACCTATCAACAGCCACAAGTCCTCTTACGCAACTATTATCCAAGAATGTACAATTCGTATGGGACTCGACACTATTACAAAGAGGAAAGCCTATTGCTTTTGATTCTAAGTCTCTTACACCCGCAGAAGTAAATTACGTGCAAATTGAAAAGGAAATGTTTGCTATTCTATTTGGATGCAAACGATTACACCAATTTGTCTATGGTAGGGACGTGACTGTAAAAAGTGACCATTTGCCAATACTCTAGAGTCAATCATGAAGAAACCTCTTAATCAAGCTCCCACAAGGTTACAGATTATCATGTTACAGTTACAGCGCTATAATCTTAATGTTACACGTGTTAGTGGTAAGAAGATACCCGTAGCTGACACGTTGTCTAGGAAATATCTCCTCTACACGTACCCTGGACTGTCGGATGGCATGGAGGTACAAGTTCATACTGTACTCTCTAATCTTCCTATAACTGATCGCAAACTAGTTCAAATCAAAGCTCAGACTGAGCAAGATCCGCAACTGCGCTTACTCAAACATGTTATTCTACAAGGTTGGCCCGACACTAAAAAGCAATGTCCTCTCAAACTACAGAGTATTGAAAATGACTTGTTTAGACGGACTGATTATAAAATGTGACCGAATTTTAATTTATCGAGCACTCAGGTCTCAAATGCTCGAAACTATTAATGCAGGACATATGGGTATTGACAAAAGTCTACAATGAGCCCGCAGTTTGCTATTTTGGCCAAGAGTTACGTCAGAAATCAAAAAGATGGTATCAGCATGTTCAATCTGCCTTGAACGTAGAAATGCAAATAGATGCCCCACGATATACCTTCATATCCATGGCAAACAGTAGTGACATATTTGTATACCTTGGACGGTAACGATTATCTTATCGTCGTTGGTAACGACTATTGCAGTCGCTATTTTGAGCTTAAACAGCTTCCCAATGCCAAAAGTCGCACTATTACTGGATAAAAGGCATATTTGCAAAATTTGGAATTCCATACACTGTTGTTAGTGATGGAGACCCGTGCTATTCATCGCACGAGTTTTACACATTTGCTAAAGATTGGGATTTTAAGCACGTTACTTCCAGTCCATATCACAGTCAAAGTTATGGTCTTGCACAGAAAATTGTACATGTCTAAGTCAAAAGCCGATAGAAAGGATCCACTTATTGGTATGCTTGAGTATCAATCAACTCCTTTAGTTTGTGGTTATTCACCAGCGCAATTACTCATGGGTAAACAATTGCGTTCTGTTATTCCCACAATACATCAACATCTGACTCCTGAAACTCCCGATCACAAGAAAGTTAAGGAAACGATGCTTTCTCAAAAAAGTAAAGGGAAATGCTATAACGACAATAACTCAAAACCCCTTACACCTCTTAAAATAGGTGAGCCAGACTTATTAAAAATGAGTTATGGAAACCCTCCTAGAACCTATTCCAAATCCTCAAGTCAGTGTTGATGTACAGCAGTCACAAAATGTCTACAAACACGCTATGGGGGTACATTTTACAATATAGAGTTCATGCCAAATTATCTTATATGTTTTCTAGCAATTATATGTTTTCTAGAAATTATATGTTGATAAACAATAGACAATTATTAGGAAATTATTGTGACATTAACCATAAAATTGGACGCTCATACCACCTGGTGGTTACATTAGCAATTAGTGCTATCAACACTTATCTTGGACTAACAGTTAATTGTCAAGTGTGATTCACGAGGAATTTAACCAACATCAGCTGTGATCGTACCAGAGGACATTCATACCAATAAACAATTGGACATTGTGCTGAATTTAAGAAGGTAGATGTTATGATATTGTATACACTATCTACATAAATCATAGAGGACTGTTGAGCATTGTTGTCACTGTTGTAACTTGATATGTCATTGTAGATATGCATGTCTGTATGAGTATACAAACAAGAAATTGACTATGCAAAGTGGATAATGTACAGCCCTATTCGCAAACATATTTGGATATTTTATTGTTTATAACGTGTCCGCAGTATTGGGTCTATCTAATAAATAAATATAAATAAATAAATTACCGTGTTCTACTACAGCAGTTAGTATAGAAGGAGTATCTAAAAGGAAGGCGAGACGTCGTCGTAGAATATGCAAAATGGACTTTATTTGACAGCTAGAAAAATATGACATATGGAAAACTTTTGGACTGTGTATACATGGTTGTATTTAAAGCTTCTCTCGTACAATCATCTGATTAAATGTTCACCACACTATAATGGCCTAAGCGTAATCGGGGACTATTTCTTAGAGGCCGACTCCAGCACATGGTGCAACTGGGACTGTAGGCATAGGAGAACAATTATTTCATTAGTTGAACTGCACTTTCTCTGCTAGATACAGTACCTGAAACGACTGATTTTGTAAGCTAAAATGTAGATACAGTACCTGAAACGACTGCCTGTATGCTAAATATGTCATTATGACACTGATCCTACTGACTTGTTAATCCATTTTTCTCTCTAAAATCGTTTGCAAACTAATATGTATATGTACTGTTATGTAATCAACTTAAACACCTATGTCAGTTTTCCCACTGAGAAAAGATGTTGGACTAGAGTTGTGAACTGATGGTCAATGTCCATGACGTATCCAAATATAGGTCCAGATGTTCGGAGTATTATATACCTAACTGAAGCTTGTTTCTTATATGAAAACAGCTTGCGGTATTCTAAACAGAGCACGGGCTTGGTCACGCCGCTTTCCAGGAGTGACATGAGCAGGAAGTGAAAGGTTACACAATTAAAACATGCCAGATAAATGATTTAAAATACATTTTCAGAATTGTTAATGAATTAATACAAATTATTAAAATCGGAGCGTTTATTTTTACCAAATATATTGTTCAAACATGAAATTGTGAGATTAACCCCCGAAGCAGGTAAATCATTACTGCGGTTATGCCTGTAACACATATGGTGGGGGCGGAAAGTTCTGAAGGGGAAACATGCTGAATTTTAGCACTTTTAGAATATTGGACTTGGACGTATCTTGAAAATAAGACACAACTATTTTAATTTGTATGTTCCGGTTTATTTTTATCATCGGAATAGCGTGCATTGTGTCCTATGGGACAGCAATTAGGGAACTGCAACCTACTCCTCTTATTCTGTGGTAACTGTATGGTAACTTTATAGTTCCATCCACGTTTGGCTCAGGTAAGTTAATATGATAAAACTGTATTAAAAACTAGTATCTTCTATTTATTGCCCATAAAAACACTAAAACAAACCAGTAATGTGCCAATTTCGCGGATACCGGGTTTTCCAAACGCCACAGGATATATACGTAACAAGCTGGTTGTAGTAGGATAGCAACATTCGACTTTAATTATGACAATTATTGAAAGATTGGAAGAAGAGAATAAAAAGAAATGTCACCACTAAGTGACAAATGCCCCAAACTATTTTACTCATTTGACATTTGACCTCCAAGTGTGACATTGACCTTTGAGGTACCGACCCGATTCTTGCACACGATACACCTTCTCATTGTGGTTAACATTTGTATGAGATTCCATAGAAATCCGTTCACTTCTTTCAAAGTTAAGGCTGAGACATGATAAATTAATTATTGTTTCACGTTTGGATGAACGGACAAACGGACAGACGGTGCAGTTACTATATGCCTGCCTTCGGGTGCATAAACAAAAGCAAACCAAAAACAAGATATGTTTGACTTGAAACGCTCTCCTGTATAGTATGAATAATAGGCAGCCATAACAACCAAAGGTCCCATATCAAACATAACTTTATGATTTAGATATGGCTGCAAATGTCGTATTTTAAAGTTAATTCTAGCCGTGGTGACAATTTTTGATTTTAATATATTTAAATAAACGAAAATGCTTTTACTAAACAAAAGTCCTATTCTGCCTTGTGAACATTCACTCATTTTCAAGTGAGAATGGCGGAGTATTCAGAACTAGTTCTACCCAGGAAATGTTCAGACAAGTTCGAAAACCAGCTATATTGGACCAGTAACATAAGAGATATGGACCTAGATTTATTGCAAAATACCATATTCCGCCTTTGATTTTAATATATTTAAATAAACGAAAATGCTTTTACTAAACAAAAGTCCTATTCTGCCTTGTGAACATTCACTCATTTTCAAGTGAGAATGGCGGAGTATTCAGAACTAGTTCTACCCAGGAAATGTTCAGACAAGTTCGAAAACCAGCTATATTGGACCAGTAACATAAGAGATATGGACCTAGATTTATTGCAAAATACCATATTCCGCCTTGTGAACACTCACTCTAGTACAGCTGGACTCTTGTCAAGTGAGAATGGCGGAGTATTCAGAACTGGTTCTACCCAGGAAATGTTCAGACACGTTCGAAAACCAGCTATATTGGACCAGTAACATAAAGATATTGACCTAGATTTATTGCAAAATACCATATTCCGCCTTGTGAACACTCACTCTAGTACAGCTGGACTCTTGTCAAGTGAGAATGGCGGAGTATTCAGAACTGGTTCTACCCAGGAAATGTTTAGACAAGTTCGAAAACCAGCTATATTGGACCAGTAACATAAGAGGACCTAGATTTATTGCAAAATACCATATTCCGCCTTGTGAACACTCACTCTAGTACAGCTGGACTCTTGTCAAGTGAGAATTGCGGGAGGTATTCAGAACTGGTTCTACCCATGAAATGTTCAGAAAAGTTCGAAAACCAGCTATATTGGACCAGTACCATTAGAGCTATGGACCTAGATTTATTGCAAAATACCATATTCCGCCTTGTGAACACTCTAGCCACTTTTACTTTTCATCTGATCTTGAACAACCTTTGGCAGGATTTAATATCATTAATGTGTTTCGTGCCAGGATGCTATCAAATAGGAACACACGTCTAACTCTGCTTAATTAGACTACCCATGCATACTTTTGAAGCTGTTGTTTCCATATAAACGTCTTAACACAATTCCTAAGTACCCTGTTGTATAATTGTTATACTTTTTTCGAAGAAAATAATGAAATGGAAAGCTTTAAATGTGTAACACGCCCATTGATTGTTGCATTGTCATTCATATCTAGGCCCACATTAAAAAAAGAATAACTTAATTCTCATCACAAATGGCACATATGCTGCCAAAAAATCCACAGAAAAGTTGGGGTCATGTATCTTCTAAGAAATAACTTGTCTCATGGATGAATGCTTCCTTTGAAAACATAAACACTGAGATGCCAAAATATTATTTTATACTCTTATTTCCATATAAGCAAAACAATTTCAGAACTCACAATTTTAACATGACAAAGCTTGAAAAATGTAACAAATAGATCAACAATGTACTATAAACCGAAAACGGCGCTTTAAATAAGTGAAAATGCCTTTTTTTAAAAAAAAGAAAAAGAAACGAGACTTATTTACTAGCCGCCATTATGCGCCGACACTTCCTGTGATGCAATGGGTGTGTTACACCTAAACTGTGTTCATGCGATCAGTTCAGACGATTAATTTCGTTTTTTGTTACTTTATTCTTGTGTATGGAGAAATCATCGATATATTCTTTGGTGGGTACTTATATTCAGGGCGCTTGTTTCAGCCAAAGGTGTTTTGGATGCTTTTTAATATTAAATCCAAGTAGTACCTAGATAAGATATATTTGAGCGAAACAGACATTTTTAGTGGTAAATATAATATCTTATTTTTCAAAATCGGTTGAGAAATAACATAAATCCACGCGCAAAACTTGTTTTTGATAGGGCATTGTCAATGCAAAATTCTGCTGCATCAAACAAACTTTTGAAAAATAGCTGTTTTTTTTAGATTTTTCCCCCCGCCAAAAACGGTTTTACTGTGTTGGATACATGTAAATTAAGACACTCTGAAGGTTGTAAAGCAACGTATTAGGGCTAACTGAAAGTATTTGAGATTTCTTAATTTTCTACTGTAACAGCAAATAGGAATTTAGATGGAAAAAGGCCTAACAAACAGCATCTTCGCTGTAAAATACTATTTTTTAAACCGAGTTTGAAAAAAAAGTATTTGTATTTACCACTACATATCCAGTTCTAATAATAGATAATTTATGTACTTTTTCTATCATTAAATTATCAAAGTGCTCATGTTAATGCTGAAAACCCTTCGACACAAACAAGCGCCCTGAGCAAAAGAAATTTTGACTAGTATATGTATATACCGTCATCATTGTGAAGCTACTGTAACTATATACGTATATGTAGTTATAAAAATCGAACATGAAATATAGCTTATACAGAACACAGTCAACCAAAATCACGCGTTTAAAGGGACACACGGCAATCTTGATTTTTTAAAAACCCTGCGTCCTGTTAGTTTTTCTCGTAACTTGTATTTGTTCAATCAGTAATATTAATTGTTAGAATAGTTCAAAGCAAATTGTTTTTACATATTATTGACTTTTGATAATATTGCACCAAGAATATATTTAAAAAATGTGTAGAATAATGAAGGAAATAGAATTCTCAATTTTTGATTTAATTATATGCAAGCAGTTTTAAATTTAAAAAGATACAGGATCAATAAACTGCTGTACTAATTGTAATGCCTGATATAAAACTCCAGATTGCCATGTTTCCCTTTAAAACAAACAGCACTTTCAATGTTAATAAACAAGACATGTGACATCACAAACACAAACGGGTTGCCAATAGCCACCTACCGCCTTGGAACGGTCAGTGGCAAAATGGCCGCTGGCGGTTTAAACCAGGTTCTACGGTGCACTGAACCTCATAAATACCTGCATTAAACCTCATATATAACCATTATTTTGAAGCTTCTGCTACTATATGTTATATTTCACTAAATCTGCCGGATGTGCTCGACTGGTGCATTTGAACGTAGTTCTGTATTAAAGAGTGCTAATATTTTCTTTCTTTTTTTCATTGCAGTTTCCTGTTATGATTTGGCTGTAACTGTATTCTTGGCATGTCGTCGATATTTGAAAATACAGCTCATCATGCTTTAGACAGTTTTTATATAAATTTTAGAACTGAAAGTAGACACGGTATGGAACCAAGAACAACTTATTCGAAAATATTTGAAAGCATTAAATGTTCTCTTAGTAAACTGTAGAAAAATAAGGTTGAAACCAAAAGTATTATGTCAACTATTTGATTCATTTGTGGGGTCTATTTTGAATTATTCTTCGGAAATTTGGGGATATACGAAATCAAAGCAAATCGAAAGAATACATTTGAAATTTTGTAAAAAGTAAGAAATAGTTCTTGTACATCAGGAGTATATGGTGAATTAGGTAGATATCCTTTATTTATAACTCGTTATGTAAGAATACTTAAATAATGGTTTAAATTATAGAAAACAGATAACATAATACTTAAACGAATTTACAAATCGACACTAAAATATTGTGAAAATGGTTATAACAATTGAGCATCGAATGTAAAAAATATGTTTTTACAAATTTCTGGAATGATCTAAATTCTGTTAACGCTAAATATTTTATAAATACGTTTAGACAAAGAGTTGTTGGTTGTTTTACATCAACGATGGTTTGTAGATAAGGAATCAAGTGGTATATTTGAATTATGTTATTATTGTAAATTGAGTTTTAATTATGAATCATACCATGATATTTTACATTGTAATCTCAGACCATATTTGACAAAATTCAGAATAGCAGCACATTCGTTAAGAATACAGACCGGTAGATACTCTCGTAATAGAATACCTAGAAATGAAAGATATTGTCAATGCTGCCACAGTATTGATTTGGAAGATAAATACCATTTTATTTTGATTTGTCATTGTTACACACGAATCAGGACTTTATATCAAAAAATATGTGTAGGATAGAGCATGAGTTTTGCACGTGTACGGGGAGATAATGCACGAGCGTTAGCGAGTGCATTATCGTCCGTACACGTGCAAGACTCATGCTCTATTGTATTCATACCACAATAACTAACATATGCTGTGTCTATCCTCGGGTATTACACGATGCATAGTGTGTATTTAGGCTATTGTGGTATAATATTATAATATACCCAGTATGTTTAAATTCTTAGAATTACTGCAGACACAGGATAAAAATATTGTTAGTAAGTTAGCTAAATATATTAGTACAGTTTTTGCTGTAAGGAATACAATCTTGATTAATTAAAACAATGTTTAGGTCTTTTGTATTTTCATTCCCATGTATCAGTTATTTAATATTAATATTGCTCATAGGAAATGTACTTTTGTCTAAAATCACTTGACTGAAACTTTATGTATGTATATATGTACGTATGTACAAGTTAAATAAAATATATGTTCTGTTCTGTATGAAATTGCAAGGGGTAAAACTAACGTTGACCTTTGACCCAGTGTTAGTATAAAGCTGAAGAAATGTTTCTTAGAAGATATTAAACCCCCTATTTCCTTGTTGGTGTATTTTAGCAGACATGTTTATTTGCATGGTAAAGTTAGATTCCCAGATGTCGGATGGAGAAGACCGAGTCAACATTCCAACAGTAAAGCCAACAAGGGTTCAACAGATTTTTTTTTTTAGTAAAGGTATAGGTATTCTCGGAGGCTTTATGAAATAGATATCTGATATTCTTTAAAGGGGATATTGCACAATTCTGGAACTAGTATCATTTAAAAGGGCTTTAAAAACCCTGGATAAAGCTGGACAAATTATCAAAATATCTTATAAAGTATAGGAGATATGAAAAATGTGCAAAAAGATTCCAATGGAGGCAGCCATCTTTGAATGATGACGTCATCGCGCCTTTTTTCCACATATGGAAAATAGATAATAAATAGTGTTTAAAGCAAATACATGTATTAAATTATAAATACAAAGTAAAATATTTATACTGTATATGCTCTTTCTACGGTTTACATGTATTTGCAGTGATATTCTTTGTTTTAAATGATATTTATCAATATGAAAAAATGGTAAATAGGCGCGATGACGTCATCAATCCAAGATGGCTGCCTCCGTTTGAGAAATATCATATCTCCTGTACTTTTATGATATTTTGAAAATTCTTTCAGCTTTTTCATTGTTTTTAAAGCCCTTTTAAATGAAGCTAGTTTCGGAATATTGCAACAACCTCTTTAACTGATGTTAATGAATGATACGTGGGGAAACATAATCAATATTAAACTGAACTACGTATCTTTACCGTAAAATATATCATAATTTACAACAGTTTTCCAGCGAGCAAGATGGCTATTTACGATTTTATTAGGTTGCAGGTTTATCGTTAGTTTCCCAGTCGTACATAGGACTTCGATCCCGTCATTTTTCGGGACCAAACTTTTTCAACGCACGTTTGTATTTAAAATCAAGCGTCGAAGATGGTCAATACTCGATCGATACGATTTCATTACTTGATCAGGAAGTTGAGATTGGTCTGAGACAGATTGGAATCCGACCGTTTTACAGTAATACTCACAAGATACATTGTATTCTTATTCAGCATAACTGCAAGCCCGTAGCCAGCCGTGAAATTTAACCAAGGCAAATCCCTTGTTTTGGTGTCATTCAACTCCCTCTCCGTCCCGGCATTTTTTCTGCTTTCCTGCAGTTTGTTGCATTTTCGGACAATATTTTCACATTTAAGCATGCTGTTTTTGTCAACGATTGATAATGTATCGATATTGAAGTTGTTTATATGTAAAGTGTGTACATTCCCAAAATCTAAAAGAGGCAAATGCCTCCGTGTGCCTCAGCGTAGCTACTGGCCCGAATTGGTTTGTACACCATTTGACCGAGTCGCTTTTTTAAAAACATATTGCACCTATTGCGCGCTGAATGCAATTGGCAGTTATGAAAAATATTACATAGACGGCTACCAATAAAACCTACACATTGTTTACCAAACCCTTAATTTTAAATATACGGACATGGCACGATTTCGGGATAGGTGGTAAACTTTAGACTTGGTTGGATTTGATGTGTCTGATTTTATTTACAAATTAAACATGTTACTACTGTGAATTAGGAATTTTGAAAATGAGATATTTTTTAAACTTAAATTCTTCGTTAAAATATTGAGTTTTCATGCACATTTCACATTACAAGAACATATATCAACTTTACCTACTTAAGATGGTATTTAATACATTTTTTAAAATCTTTTCTAAAAAAGTTAACACTTTACGATATTATATAGATTTATTTTCGTAATTGTATTTAAATAAAAGTTGGTCCGAACATAAACGGGTTCATAGGACCCCCTAGTAGACCAGGTGGTAAATTTGGTTGAAAACCAGGAAAAGGTGGTCCGTTGAAGTCTACATTTTCACGGACAGTTCCGTTAAATCCACTGAAGTCCAAGGGTGGCTGAATCAGAAGGTTCGATCCTCTATGAAATCCAGCTGAAAATCTCTGTGTGAATGGGTCTGGTGGTCGATTTGGAAGCCTTCTCCTGGTTGTTCTTCTACCAGTTTGGGGTTGTATACGTCTCCTCTCACCAGCCGTTCCAGGTCTGCGCTGACTAGTTACATCAATTCTAGTCTGTACGTGAATAGGTCGTATTCGTTGTGTCTGTATTTGTAGTTGTAAATTGGCACTAGTCATTGATCTCACTAAGGGTCTGCCTGGTAAACGTGTAGAACCAGCAGATGATTGAGAAGGATTCCTAGCGGTGAAAAATGTTCGAACAAGTGGTCTTTGAGCAGAAAGGTTGGGTGCACTATTACTTTGTCGTCTAGTCTGTATTCTACGGGTACTCACGGGATGTTGGTGCGCCATTTGAGCTTCAACAGCGGGCAAGAACTGTGTCCTATTTTTCTCCGACTCCCTGCGTCTTTGATTGTTTAAGATGTTTTGACTTTGTGCATGCTGCCTTTCATTGTTGTGCATATTGTTTTGACTCAGTGCATTCTGCATTTGATTGTTGTGTATATTGTTTTGACCCAGTGCATTCTGCATTTGATTGTTGTGCATGTTGTTTTGACGCGGTGCACTCTGCATTTGATTGTTGTGTAAGTTGTTTTGACTCGGTGCATTCTGCATTTGATTGTTGTGTATGTTGTTTTGACTTGGTGCATTCTGAATTTGATTGTTGTGTATGATGTTTTGACCTAGCGCATTCTGCATTTGATTGTTATGCACGTTGTTTTGATTCAGTGCATTCTGTCTTTCATTGTTGTGTATGTTGTTTTGACTCATTGCATTAGGCATTTCATTATTATGTATGTTGTTTTGATTCGGTGAATTTTGCATTTCATTGTTGTTTGGAGCTGTAGGTCTTACAAATGGATGATTGTTGTTTGATGCTCTTTGGTGTCCAGTATTGCGAACATGGTCGGTGTTGCTTTGTGCTGTTGGTCTTTGGTCATTTAGAAGCTTGTTGTTTACATTCGTTTGTGTTACTGGTCCCGGCGTGTTTGGTGTTGGTATGTTCACTCGATTATTCTTATTAATATTTGGTTGTCTGACCATATGTACTTGGTCAGTATTGTTATTAAGTTTATTTGAAGTATTGTTTTGTCTAACGTCTAATCCTTCAAGAGATCCCCACAGACTATTTTCTGATGATGAGGGGTGCAAGTCAATGAAATTAAGATCGCTTATGCTCTGAATAGCTGCTTGTACATGTTGTCTCGCCCCTCGTTGTCCACCTGAGTGTTGCTGGCCGATCGGATTTTGGTCATGATGTCTGAAATTTCTGGCCTGATTTTGATGTCTGGTTAACAATTGGTTAATGTTACCACGGTGTGATATTTCTGGTGATTGGCTCTGTTGACGAGTGTTTGGGGCGTTCGGTTGTCGTACTAGTACCATAAGTCCTCTGTTTGACATTGTCCGGTTATTAGAACCATCAGGATTCATCAGCATTAAAATCCGTCTGTTACGGTCTTGTTGACGAGTACCTTGCAAATGCCGATCCTGTGTCTGACGTTTCTGGCGTGACAACATATCCATTGGAATATATACACCATTATTACTTTGACTTGACGTCCAGGAAAATGTTCCCGGACTATCGTTTGATGACTGGTTACTGTTTTTAGTATTGTTGTCCGCATAATATTGGCCCTTTTCTGGAATCGTCTGCTTCGTATTTGATTGATTTGTAATATTACTTATGAAAGAACTCGTTCTAAAAATTCGATTATAATCAATAGCAGCCAGCTCTTGACTTGAGTTGTGTGTTTGTTGATCAATACTCCATGATGACTTTTTCATATCAATCACAGGAAGAAGGGCTGCTTTCATGGGCAATTCTGGAAAACAAGCAGAGGTCATCTCAATAGAGGCACCAAACGAATAAAACAGTATTTGAAACTTGATACGTATTTCATTTCAATTGTTATTTTTCTTCAAACGTGGCGCAGTCGGTAGCGCGGAGGATTTGTGACCGGAGGCCCCGGGTTCAATCCTCCGTGGTGCCACTGAGTTCCGTCGGTGTGTTCTTGGGCAAGACACTTTCCCTTAGCCTCGTCCGTCGGATGGGGACGTAAATCGGGCGGTCCCGTGTATCGGTCTATCCTCCGAGCACGTTAAAGAACCATAGGAATCTATTCGATAATAAGAGTAGGGCGGGTTCCCGGATTCCTATGTATCTTTCCCCTCTCTCTGGGGCGGCTCTAAATAACCTATACTGTGTTGATGAGCCGTTAAACAACATTCAATTTTCTTCAAACATAGCCGGAACATTAAAAAGTAGATATATCACTGATAATGAATACGGGCTACTGTTTAATATGCTCATTAAGATTTCCGGGCTAGAGGGCGCGAACGGTAGCAAGCATGTTTCACTACCGTTCATGAACAGTCTCGTTCATGAACAGTCTCAATCAAACCGAGACCGCAATCTTTTTTGTATTTATCGTGTTCGACGATTTCTCCTTTTGTACTTTTTCCCCCTGATAAATAAAGCACAAAAGACAAACAAACCATGGCTAGAGTTGTGTTCTTGTAATCCAATTGCATCAACCACTGATGAGTTGCCAGAAACTGTTATTTGTAGAAAAGACGCTATCTCACTGTTTTGTCTGAAATAAAATATACAGCAAAGATAAATATATGTGAATATATTATGCGTCAATTACGAAATACAGACCAGACTAGTTGACATACTGACTTGGGTGTCAACGAAGTTTTATAATGAATGGGGCACACCTAGTTCCGTATTAAACGTGCGCTTCCGATATACTCCTCTTACAGTGTGCTCAGAAAGAGATAAGTTAGTAGGGAATGTACACATAAAGAGAAGACGAGCATTTTGTTTCGCATGTCGGTCCGAATTGTTAAGATGCATGTCTATATTACCAGTTGCTTTCCGGCTAACTTCTCTAACTTTTTGTTTTTCAGATCAAGATGAAAGCGGGTAGATAACAAGCGGGTAGATAACAAGAACATAAAGATGCACATACAGTCTAGTTTTGTTTTAGCTCACCTGAGCCGAAAGATCAAGTGAGCTATTGTGATCACTTTTCGTCCGTCGTCTGTCCGTCCGTCCGTCAACAATTGCTCAAACGACATCTCCCAGTAAGCGCTTGGTCAATTTTGACCAAACTATATATACTTAATGCCATTAAAAGTGCATGTTTTTTTTTCTTTGTGTTTATTTTTAATTAAAATGTCTCCAAGATCGATTGCATAATTCCGATTTTACTTCTTTGAATACATGAATTTGATCGGTCACCAGATTTATAGGGAATGTGGATACTGTCTAATATGTACATAACACTACAATCGATCTTGGAAATAAACACAATTTTTTTTTGCACTTTTAATGTTGTTAAGTATACTAGTATAGATGATCCTGAGGTCAGTGGTTTTCAAATTTGTTAAAATTAAGTCAGTGCAACATCCCAGATGGCCGCCGTTACCATAAATGGTTTAAAACTTAAAATCTCTTCTCAAGAACCACTTAACAGATTTAGAAAGTGTCGCCAACCCCTGAACTATCAAGTTTATTCAAATAATGTCCCGGTATCAAAATTGACTGAGGCCTTGGGGTCCAAAGTGTGTATATAGAGATCTGGCCTAGCCCGGGGTCACAGTTTTACATAGACTTATATAGGGGAAAACTTACACAATCTCCTTTGAAACTATAAGAGCCAGAGGTTTAATATTTTCCATTTACTATAAGCGTATCATCTTGTATCAAGTTTGTTCAAATGGTGACCCTGGGTTCACATATAAAAAGCATAAATTGAAATTTCACCAAAAATACTACAGAAGAATGGATGCTTGGCATCAACATTTTCTTGTTAGTCTTGCGGAGACGTCTATCAACATCCGCGTATAATATGATGTTCAATCGCGTGGTATAGACAATGACTTTATGGAAATGACATTGAGCCCTGTTCAATTTTCACCCCAGATATCACAGAAAATAATATTAGTTCAATAGTAAACTAATCATAGTATCGTACAACATAGGGGCCCGGCCCGTGGTTAAGAATAAACCAGAATTACACATATTCTTCAAAATACATGATCCCGTTCATTTTATAACAAATAAACGTAAGATGTTAGGAAAAATCGTAATACTTAAACCATTTAAAGCATACAGGAATTGGATTGAAACGGAATATATAAAGCTCACTATTTGAATAAAAAGTAGAACTTACAAAATCAGGACGAAAATGTGTATTACATATTATATGAATTATTAGTCGCATTACTTTCGTTATTCCCCACAAAATGTTCGCATTACTTTCGTTATTCTCCACAAAAAGTTCGCCATTACTTTCGTTATTCCCCACAAAATGTTCGCATTACTTTCGTTATTCCCCTCAAAAGTTCGCATTACTTTCGTTATTCCCCTCAAAAAGTTCGCATTACTTTCGTTATTCTCCACAAAAAGTTCGCATTACTTTCGTTATTCCCCTCAAAAAGTTCGCATTACTTTCGTTATTCTCCACAAAAATGCTGTGTCGGTATTTTGTAAAAGCCACATGAAACCTCTATTTAACATATGTCTGTATTTAATACATGCTTTGTAGCTAATATGTGAAGGCATTTATAACATCCTTTTCAAATACAAGAACCGAAACAGGAGTAGGATATATTTCCCTTTTCTAACCCACGCAGAGTCCTGCCAGATCATTTTTTATTAGGATGTACATATAGTGTGGGCCTGGAATTTTAATTTATGCCAAATAAATATATGCTGTGTAAGATATGCTGTGTAGGTAATGAGTTTAAACGTCACTAAATCGTACGTTAAATGTGCAATAAATGCAACATGTCAAATGACACATGAGGCTTGTCCAAGGTATGACATATTAATGACAGTTCACCTGTGTTTTCACTACTCAATATTCGACATCATGGGGATGGAAGTGACCTCGCGTTTCCTTCACCTAATGTGAAAGCGACACATGGCAGTCTTGAAGTATTTATCAAGCATTTACATTAGTTTCTCGATTTTCTATACGTACTTTTGACTTTAAACCTGCTTGGATATTATTATTTTGTTTTATATTCTGTTATAAGTTTATGTATATTATTGGTGTAATTTAATCAACAGTTAGTAATATCTAAAAACAATTTGCTTTGAACATTTCTAATAATTTAATAATACTGATTGCAAAAATGCAAGTTATTTAGAAAAACTAACGAACTAACGGGACGCCGTGAGTTTTAACAAAATCAAGATTGCCGTGTGTCCCTTAACAAACTCAATGATCGTTTAACTCTCATCATATTATTGGGGGAGAGGATCGTTGAAACATATGTCACTTTCCCAGTTAACCCAAAGCGAGTTTTCCACTAACACACACGAGTATGTTATTTCTACAAGGAACCATTGTACGTTTATTAACCCCTAACACGCTACATATATATAATGGACTGTTCTTTCTTTGAATTTATGTCACAAAGGGGTGTTTTGGGGGAAATGACTGATCAGCCTGCGAGTTAGGCTGATCTGAGCAGCTGCTGGTAACTCGCAGGCTGATCTGGGTTTACAATGGACGCAAAGGCTATTATAGTCATGCTTAGCGGGTTAAGGGTTCATAGACTGTCAATTAGACTAGACCTATTTCTGCAGAAAAGCCCTAATTAAAAGGTTAGCGGCATTTTTTAGTAAAAGTGCTACCTTGATGTTTTTATATTAATTTGGGTATGCTGAGTTCGATTATGGTGGATATCAAATTGAATTTTGACAGGAAAGGACATTTCATTAATTTTATTGCGAATTTTTGGATTTTTTTTTTAAAATAAACTTTTTACATCAGTTATTATTTTTCTCTACATATTTTGACTTCATATATATTGCCTTATCATAGGAAAAATACTTCAAGCTGAATTTTGACAGGAAATGCAATTTTTGGAATATTTCATTGTTTTCTGATAATTTTACTTGGATTTTTGGAATATTTTGGGCCATTTCATCATTTTTTAGAAAGTTTTACTGTGAATTTTTGTAATATATATTTTAAAAAAAAAATCTTAATTTTATTTGGAATTTTTGGAATACTTTTTTTAAATTCATATTTTTTCATCAATTACTTATTGTCATTTATAGGAATACTATTTCAGGCGGAACGTCGACAGGAAAGGCCAAATTTAGGACATTTCATAGTTTTTAGATAATTTTACGGGGAAGTTTTATCATATATTTAAAAGAAACACCACCAATTATCAATTTTCTCTACCTATCTGACTCCATTTAAATTGACTTTATAATATACCATGTTTTACCTGAAGTGGAATATTTTTTTGTAGAATTTCATTTAATAGTTATTTTTGGAATGTTTACTAAAAATATGGTTCACATTGTTTATCGTTATTCAATTTGTAAGCGAGAAAATGTTGCTTCTTATGGATGGTGGGAGCTATACAGTACTGTATCTAGCCAGGAAAATGTGGGTCGTCTGCCTCCACCACGATTTAAAAAAATAAAAACGAAACAAAAAATCGATCTGTCATATATAGCCTAAAAATGTGCTAAAAATTATGTAAAACATCGTTCAACAAAAACCTTTCTACATGTGTATCTAACTACTCGTCATGTTTCATAATTCAAAGATGTGACTCTTCTGTGATTTCTTTTTTGTTCCTATTCAAGCTGTATTTATACACAGTCCATCATACTTGCATGCACACATCGACATTGCTGTGAATTTTTAATTGGATTTGTAGTATTTTCAGCGAGGGGTCCTGCAATTTTCTTTCATATGTGCAATACAGCTAGTTGCAGAAAAATAGTTTAATGGGACACATGGCAATCTTGAGTTTTATTCAAACATTCAAATTTGTTCCTCGATTTTAGTTATTCTCCGTCGTTTTTACTTTAAAACTGCTTGCATATAATTAAATAAAAATTTGAGATTTTAATTTTCTTCATTACTTTAACATTTTTTTAAATATATTATTGGTGCAATATTATAAAAAGTTAGTAATATGTAAAAATAATTTGCTTTGAACCATTCTAACAATTACTATTAATGATTGAACAAATCCAAGTGAAGAGAAAAACTAACGAGACGAGTTTTTAAAAAATCAAGATTGCCGTGTGTCCCTTTAACGGCATCAATATTGGCTGGAGACCATGACCACTATGTGTTAATCCTATGTGCACTAGCACTGGTAGCTCTGGTTTAGCACAGTCGGTTTCCATATCATGGTTTGAAGATGCATCTGTTAGAAGTGTAAAAAGGCTACATATTCCGTCTATTGCACATTATAGTTTCTGCAGATAAATGCTCTGCAGACTTGATGGTGTTTTCTGTAAGGTATCCCTCCCTAAGTCATTGAGTAGGTTATGATTATCTTGAAATACCTTCCATGGTGTCTGCTTGATGTTGTTTGCAAAGGAAGTGGTGCCTTATTCTGTTAACCCATGAGATATCAAAAGACCATCTCTGATCCCATTTATGGGTTGTTGAACACAACTTCAGTTGGAATATAGCGCCTTTTCTTAGACTTTTCCTTTATAAGCCACAGTTGTTGACGCTGCATATGCGGAAAAAGATATACTCGTAGCAGAATTGAATTGAATGTTGTTTAACGGCTCATCAACACAGTATAGGTTATTTAGAGCCACCCCAGAGAGAGTGGAAGGATACATAGGAATCCGGGAACCTGCCCTACTCTTATTATCGAATAGATTCCTATGGTTCTTTTACTCGTAGCAGAAACAACAACATTGTTGTACTGACGTTGGAGAGTATGCAACTCCATAATGTGTATCAGCTTCCTCATTTGATGATCGCAGAGAAGTGACATCACTTGTACTTAATGATGGTCGTGTTTTAAATTCGTCTGTGTGGTCATCAGCAGCAACAATTTCCTTGTTGTCTATCACTTGAGAAATCAATTCCTCACACCAAAACTACAAAGTCTGCCTCCTTGTCTGGCAGAGGCAAACAGTCTTAGTGCGCCATATCCTAGAACGTACTGGATTGATTTGATTCTCTGCTTTAACGATCAAACGGAACTTTCTGGCTCTGCTGTTTGCTCCATCAATGAGCTTGAAACACGGTTATCATAGTCCAACAAGTAATTTAGCCTTTCTGTTTACTTGTTACGGGACTGGTGCAGTGTCAATAATATAATGGAAACAGCGTGACTGTGTTTGTTTGTTTGTTTGTTTGTATGGTGTTTTACTTCATTTTCAACACAGGTTATATATGACGGTCGATTTTTTTGTGATGGAAGCAGACCACCCGTAGAACCAGTACTATACACCTCCCGCCATCCGTAAGAATAGGGTGAATGTGCTATACCAGAGCTACCAGTGCCAGTGAATATAGAATGAACACGTAGTAACAATGGTCTTCAGCCAAACATGATGTAATTAAGCACTATACATGCAAATAGCTGTACTGAACTTATTACTTGCACAAAAAACAAAAACATTGTAAGACCCTTCGCTAAAAATGGCTCAAATCCAATTAAAAAGGCACAGCAATGCGTGCATTCAAGCAGCATGATGCACTTATACGAATACAGCATAAATACGAACAAAAGGAGGTCACATAACAAGCACTTAATTCCCATGTAAGTATGAAACAGGTTCGAGTATGAAGACTAAGGATAAATAATGTGGACTACACACCACTCAACTTTTATAATCGGTCACTTTTCAAAGAATTATATATTTTTTAATAATTCATATTTTCATTTGAAATTTTAACTATCGTCGTTTAACAAATATCGCTAGAGGTTTATAAACCTTAATCTGCCCTGATTGGACTAAAACCTTGTTGATAAACTTAATAAAATATTGGTACGTGTTTCGGTGAGTTCCAGTTTTTAGTATTCGTGTTATTTTCAAAATACCTGTGTGACCGATTATAAAAGTTGAGTAGTGTATAGTTTTAAAAAATATTCCAGAAATAACTATAATAAAACGTATTAAGAAACGCTAATAAAAATGTCCCAAAAATGTAATTTCCAAATCATGTAAAACTAATGGTTATATTCTTTTGAGAATTTAATTTACCTTGAGTCAAAATATGTATACAAAAAAAAAAGATTATGGGCGTACAACGTTTATTTTGAACAAATATTGCAAAAAATTGGAAAGTATAAACAAAGAGGAAATAACAAAAAAGACACTTCCATACTCGTAAAATATGAAATATTACTCCTACGAAAAGTCAATTTATTTGGCTTTAAAACATGTAGAGAAAATTGGCAATTAATGTAAAATGTTTATTTTAATGATATATTTAAACAATTCCTAGTAAAATTATCCCAAAACAAAATGTTAAAAAGGCATTTCCTTTCCACATTCATCTTTGTATATTATTCCCATGAAAAATAAGTTTATATGAAATTAGAATGTGAAGAAAATTAACAATTGATGTAAAATATTCGTTTAAAAAATATATTCCGAAAAGTCACCGTAAAATTATCAAAATATGATAAAATGTCCCAAAATCTGCCTTTCCTGTCAAAATTCAGCTTGAAACATTATTCCTAAGAGAAGTCAATGTATTTGAAGTCAATACGAGTACATGTAGAAAAAACTGATAAATGGTCTAAAATATTTATTTTAGAAACAATATTCCAAAAATTCCCAGTAAAATTATCAAAACATGACAAACAACATTGTAAGACCCTTCACTAAAAATGACTCATATCCAATTAAAAAGGCACAGCAATGTGTGCTTTCCATAATGGCCCCTGTTTTGCTGAAAAATCTAATTTTCTGCCTTGTGAACACTTTAGCACCTTCATTTATTATTTGATCTTTACCAATTTTGCACAGATTGTTAATAACAATGACATCTTGGACGAGTTCGAAAACCAATCAGAACGGACAATATAGGCTGGAGTTATGGCCCTTGTTTTGCTAAAAATGCCATTTTCGGAAGAGTTATGGCCCTTAAAATGTTTTAATACACTCACGTTGTACAGGCTAGTTCTCCTGAACTCCTGGCTGGATTTCAGTGAAACTTGGCATGAATGATCTGTACCAAGACTAGTTGCGCATATTATTGACATATTCCGGTTGAATGATTTTTGTTGGAGTTGTAGCAAGTAGAGCGGTACAGGCCCTCTTTGGCCTCTTGTTTTTAAGTTGTACTTCGAACAAGAATTAGAAGTACACAATTATAAAGTGCAGTTACTCGAATACGAGTTATGGTTCTTGCATTTATGCACGTTCTCTTATTGCCCTCTATCATTGTGTCAGGTGTTGTTCTAGTCCCATTTTTTTTAAAATTTTACTGCGGACAATAATTATAAACATACAATTAGTACGGGCAATAACTAATTTGAATACATTTTGAGTTATGATCCGGACAAGAAATGTGGGACGGACAGATGGACGGAAGACTTATTCGGGGAGCATAACAATTCCTAAATGCCAAGAGAATAGTCTCCAGTATATCTATACAAAAACCCGAAGATTTGCATGTCGTAATACATTTCTCAAGAAGTATTGCTACAAATTATTAAACAATTTTAATAATGGTGAATATTATGATATGTGGGCGTATCGCGAAGTGTACGAATGATATCATTGATTGCGATTATATAACCTCAGAATGTTTGTATTTATTTGTGTGCTCTTTTTCGGCACAAATGTCACAAGACCACAATATGCTATTTTCATGTCTCAAATATTCCAAACTGAGCTCACGAGATCAGAATTATACATTTCCGAAGCAAACTGGCTCCTAAAAGAATATGTAATTACATTCTCTTGTCCTGTCTGAAAATCATGCATGTATGGTATAAGTAGTAATTATAAAGTGCATGTTTCACCCTACCACACCCACTCACCCCAGTAAAAGAAAACAACCAGAATTACCAAATTTGCCAACATTTTCACCATTCGAATTATATTATGTTCCCGCCACCGAAGGTGAAGGAAGGGGCATATAGCTTTAGAGTTGTCTGTCATGTCATTCCGTATGTCGCGCTTTCGTGTCCGGGCCATAACTTGGATCAAAACTGCAGATAGGTTCACCAGATATATAGGAACGATGTGTCGCGTACAACTCCCGACACTCTAGAGTCAAGGTCAAGTTGTGGTGAAGGTTAAAGGTCAAACTCTTCTCCGGACTATAATTCTGCAACGAATGGTTGGATTAAAAATATATTTTGCAGAATGGTTCAACACATGGAAACGTTATGTCGCATACAAATCTCGCCGACCTAGGGTCAAGGTCTCGGGGAAGGTCAAAGGTCAAACTTTTATCCGTAACATAGTTCTGCATGAACGATTGAATAAAAAAAAATGTAGAAAGTATCACGATATGGTGAAGATGTGTCGCATACAACTCCTCCCAAAACTAGCTTCAAGGTCACAGTGAAAGGTCAAAGGTCAAACTCTTGTCCGGGCCGTGAATGATTAAAAAACATAAATAGTTTGCAGAAAGTTCACCACATGGAGACGATATCTCGCGTAAAACTTCAGCTACTCTAGGTTCAATGTCAAGATGGTGGCGGCGAATGTCAAAGTTCTAACTCTTGTCCTGGTCTAAACTCAAGAATGACTGATTGAATCTAAAAGATGATTTTGTCAAAAGAAAACTTAAGATTGCTTTTAAGGCTACTCGGGGTCAAGTTCATTGAGGGAGTTCGGGATGGGGGTGGGGGAGGGGGTGGGGTGGGGGGAGGGGGATGGTGGATAGGGATAAACTAATATGTAAAGATAACGAAAATGTAAAGACACAAAAGGGTACATACACATAAGAAGAGGAGCAAAATTAACAACAATTACGGTTTTTGTCAGAACTTATGCCGACAGATACTGCGACCCTCCACTCTAACCCACATACACACAAATCAGTACTTTCATTATTCATACTGAATTACTAAATATCCGCATTGCCTACCATTGTGATATGTTAGAAATAGACATTGCCTACCATTGTGATATGTTAGATATTTGCATTGCCTACCATTGTGATATGTTAGATATATGCATTGCCTACCATTGTGATATGTTAGATATAGACATTGCCTACCATTGTGATATGTTAGAGAAAGAGTGGAGAGGGGAGGGAGGAGGGGGGGGGGAGAGGGGGGGGAGGGAGGAGGGAGAGGGGGGGAGGGAGGAGGGGAGAGGGGAGGGAGGGGGAGGAGAGGAGGGATTGAGGGGGAGGGGGAGGGAGAGAGAGGGGGGGGAGAGAGGGGGGGGGGGGGGAGGGGAGGGAGGGGGGAGGGGAGGGGGGAGGAGGAGGAAGAGGAGAGGGGAGGGGGAGAAGAGGGGGGAAGGGGGAAGGAGGGGGGGGAGGTGGAGGGGAGAGGGGGGAGGAGGGGGGAAGGGAGGGGGGGGAGAAGGAGGAGAGGGAGTGTTTA